>CM056958.1:20426561-20586515 GCA_029856935.1 Cyclocarya paliurus
TTAAGAGCAATTTGCATAGGTATTATTTTATCTACTCAAAACATTAGGTTTTGCACTAAGTTAGTGAAAAAAATAACAATGTTAGGGTGACTAATAAATGTGTACATTAGTACAAATGAGTTTTTTATCTTTCTTTAATCATTTTATAAACATCCTTAATCATTAAGAAAAAAATAAAATAAAATATAAATTCCCTAATAACCACTTTCTTATTAACCATTAAGAAAAAATAAATAAAAATAAAAATATATGAGTGGGTATATTTGGTAGACATATTTAATAGCGATATTATCATTTTCCGTGAAAAAAATAATATAAACAAAAATGTAAACATATAAAAAGACTTCTTTTGACATGATCTCCTAGACAAACTAATTAATAGATCTGCAAACACTAATTAATGATTTATTCCTTCATTTTTTTATGTTGTCAAATCATGAAAGCAAGGTATATTATAGTTGTTGCTTGAAGAAATTTATGGACCTAACTCATCTCATAAAATCAATTCAATAAGATATAATTGCTCATTCTTTATAAACATGCCCAAGACTTTGTCCACAGGCAATGTGAGATTATTTCTCAACGCCCTCCCTCACGTGCAAGCCAATATTTTTTTTGGTCCTTGTCATAGGGTAAGTAGTGTGAGTCTCATTCTTCCTGTGGCAAGTTCTGATACCATGAAAAAATTTATAGGCCTAACTCATCTCATAAAATCAGTTCTACAACAGATGATTGTTCATTCCTTATAAACATATCCAAGACCTTATCTACAGGTAATATGAGATTATTTCTCAACACCCACCCTCACATGCAGGCTAGTATTTTTTTCTGGTCCTTGTCACGGGATAAGTAGTGTGAGCCCTCATTCGTCTTGTGGTAGGCTCTAATACCATGAAGAAATTCATAAGTCTAACTCATCTCATAAAATCGATTCAACAAAAGATGATTGCTCATTTTTTATAAACATGTCCAAAATCTTGTCAATAGGCAATGTAGAATTATTACTCAACATAATGAAAGCAAGGTATTACTAAATGAAAGCAAACTAGGGGGGATTTCAAAGGAGTCACTTTATTACCTTTGCTTGCTTGGGATGTTGTTGAATGAAAGCAAGGTATTGGAGAGTTGATTCTCGCAACTTTTGGAAGCCGGCAAATAAAAGCAAGGAATTAGAAAGTTGGTTGTTGGTTCCCAAAATTTTTGGGTGTCGGAAAATGAAAGGAAGGTATTACATTTAATTGGTTCCCTTACTCTTGTCTCTTTAGATGTTCTTCCACAAAAAAGTATTTTGTTCAAATCACTATGGACCATTAAGGATCCTTAATTTGAATGGTATGTGTTTTTTTTTTTTTAAAGTTTTCTGGGGGCTAATATGTCGTTGATTCAATGTTTTTAATAGCACTATTAATTAACGAATATCATTTTGCGTTGAAAAATTATTACAAAAAAATCAAGACTCAGGAAAAATTACATTTTTTGAGATTCAAATGTAGAATACCAGAAAAGGGAATTTTTTCAATTAACTAATGTATCAATTTGAGTAAATGTATATATTTAAAAAACAATGATAAATACTGAAAAATCTATGCACATATTTTGGATATATAAAAAGTTGGTAAAAAATAATAAATACTTAATATATCTTTTTGTGTTTTAAATATGTTGAGAAACTTTAAATTATATGCATAATTTTTTCTCTCAAAATTTTCCTTGGAAATCAAAAGTCTTATCTACTAACAATTTGTGTTTTTAAAAACAATAAAAGAAAGGTAACATAAGGATTTGAGTTTCAACTAGTAATTAAAAAAAAAAAAATCAGAGAAGAAAAGAAAGTACCATTTAAAGGAAGAAAGCAAACAAAGGTGCAAGTTACTGGCAGAACCATGGAAAACTACATTTATTTTTTGTTTGGAAAAAACCTCCAGACCAGTCGGGTGTAAAACCCATCTTTACACCACCTCCAATACTTGCTTGCCAGGTAAACTTTTATTTAATTCCAGTAGTGTGCACAACAGAGAAGAAAGGAAAATGATAGACACGTATCTTTTTTTCACAATTTTTTTACGCTATCATATTTTAAATTAGGGGTATTTATATAAAATAATTTATAAAGAGATGTGATAAAAAAATATAGCTTTTGGGGGCGACATATTTTCGTCACAAATAATCAATTTTCTTTTGCAAAACACTTTTTCTGGCAAAAAATTTTTGTCACAAGATTGTCGAAAATAACTAACAATAAAAAGCCTTTTGCAACGACATGTTGTCTTCGTCGCAAATGTTCAATTTTCTAGCAAATACTTTCCACCACAAGTTAAATATTAGTCGCAAAAACCATATCAGAAATAGTCATTTCCAAGGAAAAAATAACTATTTCCAGCTAAGAGTTTCATCTCAATTTTCTATTTTGCGAATAACTCTTCTAACCACAACTAGTCACTTGCGGCCCAAAAAAAATATTTCCTACGAGTTATATTCACCACAACTACTAAAAATTCAATATATGTATATAATTGTAAAACAAAGAAAATGAGAATGAGCCCGAGATGTAAGCATAAATATAAGTATACCAACCCTGGAAATCCAAACTTACAATTATATTATAATTTTAGAAAAACATGTTAAATTGTGCTAACATGCTTACCAACTCAACATCATCAAAATAATAGCAAAGAACTGAAGAAACCTAAATAACACATTAATTACATAAATTGAAGACCATAATAAGAGAATGATAAGAGGATTGGGATTTGCAAAGGCTAAAAAAAGACAAAGGAGAAAAGTAATCATGTGCAAGATTTCTATGGGCAAAACTAGGCCCGCGAATGGTACTCTAGTTTTTCAAATTTTATTTCTCAAGCCATTTGGCTTGATAATTGTCTGTAGAACTCTGTTTTATTAATGTGATGCTTCTTATAAAAAAAAAAACGGATGGGGTTCTAGCCCTCGACCCATGTCGTACCAGGTAGGTGGAATAGGTACGAAACAATATTTAACCAAGCGAGACAGGTTACGAATAGGATATCCACCTATCTGGATATCCACCCGTGTGCTCACCCCACCTATTTAAAGACAAAAAAACCCTAACTTCAATATAACTCTTTAACCCTAGTTTTCCCGCCACATCTTATCTCTAGCTCTTCGTCTTCTTCGACCTTTGTTCTCTTCTCGTGTTTATGCCCTTTTCTTTTTCTTCTTCTTCGTCTTCTTTGCCTTGTTCTTCTATGGATCCCCCTTTGCATTATTTGTATTCTTCTTATTCTTCTTAATGTTCTTCTTCTTCTTCGTTTTCATCTTCCTCTTCTGTAAGTCTAATGCCATGTTTCGCTAGTCACGATCCAGATATCCACGGCCACATGATGTCATTTTCTAATTGTGAACTAAAGATCCATGACTACACAACATTCTCTAGTACCAAATCAATTCTCGTTCAATTATTAATTGAATTTTCATTCGATTTTGGTTAGTTGATTTATTTGTTGATTTCGTTTGGTTTGATTTTTGTTGGATGATTTGTCATTGTTAGATTACTACAATGTTTTGTTGGATTTGGATTTGTAGCTTGGATCTTGGTCTATATCTATCTTGTTCTTTGTCAAGCTCTTGGTCTCTGTCTCGTGTGGCCAGATAGCTTGTTGGCCATCCACCCGCATAAGATGGGATTGGGTGGGCAGGGCCCAGGATGAAAAGAGGCCATCTGCCCAGACCGTCAAGTGGTAGAATGGCTGCTTGCCTGCCCGCATATGATATGGCATGTAGCAAGCCTAGGCAAAACTACCCATGGAAACAACATTTATGTTTAGAAAAAATCTTCAGACCGATTAGATCCCCAATATTTACTTGCCATGACGACTCTCATTTAATTCCAATAGTGTGTGGATCACATAATTAGATAATCTCTTTAAAGTAATGCTACATACAATCGTGGAGTGTGCAAGCGCCATGCTGTCATTTTAAAAAAGAGTATGATTTACTATTAAAAAATTAATTTTTTTTATATGGATCATGTATTTATTCACTTTTTAAAGTTATTGTACGGTGCCTGTACACTCACAACTGTAACTATCATTTATCTTTTCCATTAGATAGTTAGAAAATGATGCACTCACAATATTTTTTGCATTTTAAATAAAATTATTTTCTAAAATAACTTATAAAAGTAACATAAACCAACAAACTGACATGGTTTTGTATGATACATTAGATCTATTTTACAATCAAAATAGTTTTACAATCTAATATATCACATTAAGTTATATCGGTTTGTGAATTTATTTTTGTGGGATCTCTTTGTAATTAAAGTATTTTATTTTAAAAAAAATACTTTTATTTTAAAACATAATTGTGAAAAAGGTTGTCTTTATTATTACTGTTATCCTTAACCCCGGTCCCTGACCGTGACCCTAGACATCAGTCCGTATCCATCTTTTTTTTTCCCCAGCTTAAAATGCAGATTAAACATGTTGCCGCAGATTGTGTTTATCTGTGAAGGTGCTTGACTTAGGTTCATCCTTATTTGCTGCATATCATGCATAGTTTAAGATGGCATTATATGAATATCATGTCTAAAAATAAATAGTATTGTGCATTATTGAGCAATTACAAATTCTGCAGCCACAACGCATGGCAGAGCTCACACCCACACTGCTGTACCAGACAGCACACACCACGGCCAGCAGCAGACAGCGCACTCATGCATAACGGCTACAAAAGAGCATCTGCCAAGAGCATCTTCAAGAGAACAAATGAAAGAGCTACAAGTGTCCTAGGGCTAGAATACATTTTTCAATCCTTGTGTAAATCTGAACCGTTAATGCAATCTCATTCTTTGGATAGTTCTCTGATATAAATAGTACACAGATGTAATGAACAGTGTGTGGAAGAAACAAATATACGAAGGGAATTTTCTTCTCTGGTTGTGTCCTTTCCTCAAGCACCTTGAGTGCATTTCATTTTATTGTTTATGTGTTTTGTTATGCATTAATTCTTGTAATGTACTAAAATATACTAGGTTTTCAACTGATTCAAAATTTAATTAGACAATAATCGCCCACAGAACTGGTCCAATGGGCCTATTCAATCGGATTCTAACTCATTTCAAGCCCATTTGAACAAATTTCAACTAATTTAAAGCTCTTTTTTATTATTATTTTGTTTGAGAAATGAGTTCCTTTTTATATTTCTTGTACATAAATACAAGAGAACTAAACATATATTACTTTATTAATTCTGTATTCAATAAAAAAGGTAGCAAATTTGAAAGATAAAAAACACGGAGTCTTTTTTTTTTTACTTAATTGAATATAAAAATAAATAAATAAAATAGGGGAGGATGAGTATTTTATTTAATTTGTGGTTTTACACCAAATACTACCATTCCCATGACCTTATAACTTAAAAATATTTCTCTTCTTCATACACAAGAGTATTTGAGGCAAAAACGATGATAAATGAGGTCAAATACATAGATTGTATGCTTCTTGAAACTATTTAAATTAATACTATATTCTTATTGAAATCAGTAAATGAAATCATACTTAAATTATTGTATACATTAATTTAAATGCTTGAACCGCATTATATATATATATATATATATATATATATATATATATATATATATATTTAATATACTTTAAATAAATATTTGATTTAAACTTGTCATGAATAGCTCTAATCAGCAAATTGAATCAATCATATGCCGATTTCAATTTGAAATTATATTCACTAGCTATCTTTCTTATTATTATCCTCTTAACATCTTTTAATGCAACATCAAGTGTGATTAATCCTCAAGTGGAATATAAATATCACATAATGGGATGTTGAAAGAATAATAATGAAAGCCGAAAGGAATAATATTATCATAATAAATACCATTACTCGTTCAAATTTGATTCCCATTTTTCAAGCTTTGATCATAAGAAAACTAATGAGGTGGATTGTTCACCCCAACCTTGCATTTTAGGGTTTGTCTGAGAAGTGAGATGATATGAGAATTATGTAAATAGTAGTAAAATATTTTATGAATAGTAGTGAAATGATTTGAGTTAAGATATTTTATTTGATTTTAGAAAATGAGATAAAAAAAAAATTGAATACAAATATTATAAAGTTAAATATTGTTAGAATATAATATTTTAATATTATTTTTGTTTTAAATTTTGAAAATGTATTATTTTTTATGTTTTGTTTGAAAGTTTGAAAAAGCTGTAATGATTAAATAATGATTAGATGAAAAAGTTGAATATTCTTAATTGAAAAGTACTTGTGTTTGAATGATATTTGGGAAAGAAATTATGCAAAGTTTGATGAGGCGAGATGGGATCATCTCATTCCCAAACAAGCCCTTTCTCACTCCCAAACAAGCTCTTTGTTGATGACATGTTTCACACACTGGGTATTGGATCCAGACACCTACAACACAGATAAGGTAGGGGCTTGGGGTTGTGGGTAACCTTCGATGCCTAAACCAATTTCTTTTTCTTTAGAGAGTATTTCAGTAAGCAAAAGAGCATAATCCCTAAATCTAACCTGGAGTTCGACTTTTATACTGCTAGCTGAGGTGGTCCCTCATATTCCATGTTGGAGGCACCTGTCTTTCACAAGGGATGTTACACTGTGGCCTCTAATGGGACGTAGTTTCATGGGTCACATCCTTGCAGCGGATTGGTGGGTGCGACCATTCCCTGCACGTCCTTGTCAGGGAGTGTGGGTCATGTCACACCCACTACCAGGGGTAGGGGAGCCTGGCTGCAACCCCTATTCGTGCATGTGTCAGTCTCCTTGACAACATGGCTTGATCATGGAGAACGATGTCAAGAATGCCAACGCCTCATCATTCCGTATTGACTTCCTTATTGTCCTGGCTCTGGGCTTCTTCTTGCCCAGGCCCAAGGCCTCAGCACTCTTGAGTTTGCCGTTTAAACATCCTAGACTTTTGGCATAAACTCGGCCAAGCCTGAGGGACATGGGCATTTCTCCTAATCGGGCCTAGCCAGACAGGGGATTTTCTATCCTCCCGAACCTTAATCTCTCCCAATGAGTTGAAGCGAGTGGGTGTTTGGGTTTGTTTTCTGTTGTTTTTCTAATGGGCATTAATTTCAATCTGGGCCTAATGGAGTAAGGATCGACACGTTATCCAATAAAATTGAAATTTACATAATTGGAAAGTTTACGAGTCTATTACAATTCAAGCAACAGTTCGCTAAATCGGATTTTTTTGGAAATTATAAAGAGAAAGCAAAGAACTGCTTGATTCTGATTGATCGAGATGAAATATTTTGGATGAGTAATTCTATGTACAACGGTAAAGTTCGTAAACGTCATGTAATTGTTTTGAAAAAGATTAGGGTTCACTATTAAAAATTTAATTTATTTTTATGTAAATTTCATGTTTTATTCATTTTTTTCAAAACAATTACGTTGCAGTTGCACAATTCACAGTTGTAAATTTCTTTTGTCGTTTTGGATAAGTGATGAACTTCTTAAATATATTCCAAGAAAAAAAAATAAAACGTCCAATTAAAAGACAAAATCAAAAGGCATAAAGAAAAAAAAAATATCAATGGCTTTTGATTTTTGCTACACATTAACACAGTAAGAACCATTATAATTTTAAATTAAATAAAAATATCAATAATTTTTTGACATAATTAATATGAAAATATTCCACATCAAAAATATTATATGTATAAAAAATAAGAATTATAAATAGAATTTCTCATATAAGATAGATAATAAAATAGATTTTGTAATGCATTTAATATTTCAAAATTCG
This sequence comes from Cyclocarya paliurus, assembly GCA_029856935.1. Taxonomy (NCBI): domain Eukaryota; kingdom Viridiplantae; phylum Streptophyta; class Magnoliopsida; order Fagales; family Juglandaceae; genus Cyclocarya; species Cyclocarya paliurus. The sequence continues at coordinate 20,434,342 of CM056958.1, forward strand.
AATAAAGATATTATTATCTTCGTCGATAATTTTACATGATATGTTATGTATACAGTACAACCATGCGAGGCCTGTCCGAGCCATCAACAGTACAACCATGCAACCCAGTACCTTTCGTACTAGCTGGGGCCATCAACAAGACACGTGTCCGCCCTATAATTCGACTTTTTTGTCGCTGCAAGACGCCTACAAAATTGGCGCGCAGGGCCTTTTTTGGCCTTTTCTTCTCAACTAATAAAATAGTCCTTGCCTCTCCGTCGACTTTCTCTGCTCTCTCTTCGCTATTGGCACATCCCAGCATCTCGGCGTGAATTGTGGGACTCAAAGGAGTGACAAGGCTAAGCATAACTATCGAAGTGATAAGGTTGAAAACTCTCACAATTCATGCTACAATAGTGGAGAGACGTTGAAGGATAAAAGGGTATGAAACGGCAATAACTTCTATCCAAAATGGTAGTTTGACTAGTTAAGGAAATCTCAACAAATTGATTGAGCACATCTCAGATCCAAAACAGAGCATATCTTGGAGTATTCTCGCAGAGCATATCTCGGATTATATCTTAGAATGTTGACACTGCATATCTCAAAGACAAATCACTCTCAGATAGTCTCGGATTTTATGCTACCAGTTATACGAAAATCAACGTAATTTTGTTATTCTAGTTTTGAATGTAATTTTGTTATTCCAGTCTTTTTGTGTTTAAATAGAGGATGTATTCCTCAGAGCATGTAGTTCTGGAATGTTAGAAACCAAGAAATAAAAACAACTTCATCCTTCAACGTCTCTCCACTATTGTAGCACGAATTGTGGGAGTTTTCAACCTTATCACCTCGATAGTTATGCTCAGCCTTATCACTCCTTTGAGTCCCACAATTCACGCCGAGATACTGGGTTGTGCCAATATTCGCCACCTGTTCTCTTTCTTTACTCCTCTGTTCTCACGCAGAAGCTTCATCAATGGTTTCTCCTCCATCCTCTGCTTCGGCTTTTCTGCTTCTTTCCCTCTCGGCTCTGTTTGTAATCTCTCCGGTTCACTCACTTACATGTACTTCCCACGGTTCACTCACTCACATGTACTTCCCAGAGCTTCACCAACAATGCCGTCTACAAACAGTGCCTTGACCTCCCAAGGCTTTCTTCCTACCTCCACTGGACCTACGACCAGTCCAACTCTTCCCTCTCCATCGCTCCTCCGCCCAAGTCTGATAGCTGGATCGCGTGGGCCATCAACCCAACTGGGACGGGCATGAAGGGCGCCCAGACCCTTCTTGCCTCCAAGTCCGACGACGACGCCATGACCGTCATGACCTACAACATAGAGGTAATCGGCCCCATCACGGAATCTAAGATCTCCTTCGAGGTTTGGGACCTGAGTGCCGAGTCTGACGGCGGCGTCATGAGGCTCTTTGCCAAGGTAAAGGTCCCCGGTAATGCACAAACCGTTAACCAGGTCTGGCAGGTGGGTCCCTCCATCACCGCTGGCTTGCCGGACCAGCATGAGTTGCAAACGGCCAATTTGAACGCCAAGTCCACGCTAAGTCTGGTTGGGGAACAGATGGCCTCTCCCTCCGGAGGGGACTCCAGGACCAAGATGAAAAATGTGGGTTTTGTTTTCCCTCTTATTTCATTTCTTTCCCATTTTCTTTTTCCATTTCTTTGATTATTGGAACGGATTCTCTTTTTAGTGTTTTGGGAAACTTTAAATTCATGGTAAGGGGGTTCTGGGTGCCCAGGAGCTGCAAACTTTTCGGGATGGAATTTCGAGAACATACAAAGCTTGCTGTAACCCTTTTGTATTGGCACGCTTGCTTTATCCTTTATTTTTGTTAATTGATTTTGTGGATTGTTAACAAATTGCTGTTCAGATACATGGAATACTGAATTTCGTCAGTTGGGGCATTCTGTTTCCTATTGGGGCTATCGTTGCGAGGTACATGAGGACTTTTGAGTCTGCGAATCCGGCATGGTTCTATCTTCATGTTTTGTGCCAAGTAACTGCTTATGCAATCGGGGTGGCTGGCTGGGGGATTGGTCTTAAGCTTGGAAGTGAGTCAGAGGGGATCCAATTCACTAATCACCGAAATATCGGGATAGCCCTCTTTTGCCTCACCACAGTGCAGGCAATGTCATTTCACAGAATGTGCAAACGTGGTATCTTTTGCTCTCTGGTGATTAGCTAGTTTTGTATGTTGTTGTAAGCTGCATAAAAAATTTGTCAGTGACTAATTGGTGATTGTTGTTTCTTTATGTATTAAACTGAGTTTCTTATCCAAATGTTTGATATTATACTCCAAGAAAACTCTTTATTTGCCATCAGTTAATTCTAGCGAAATGACTATTTGCAACTAAAATTAATTACAAATAATCTTTTAGTTGTAATAAATTAGTTACAAAAGTCCATTTTTCTTGTAATTAATTAGTATTCAAAGCCTTAGTCGAGCTTTTGGATATTGAAGTTGATAGATGCTCAACATATTGAAGAGGAATTAGGTATGCTATATTTGCCAGTGCGACTTGAACCTTTTGGTCAACCCCCACTTTCATTTTTCTTAATTAATGTTGGAGTTCAAAGAGTTTTCGGCCCTTTTTTTTTTTTGCCTCAAAGATCTTAATTTGTAAGTGAAAGAAACTGTAGAATGTTAGAGCTCCACGTTTGAGGTTGTGTTGAGTAATGTTGCCATATTTTATTCTTGTTTGTTTATAAATCTTGTTGGCTTCAAATGGTGGAATTTGTATGAAGGGAAATAGCTAATTAATGCTTTGTGCCAAGTAATTGCTTAAATATCACCAAAATTTAAGATTAAATTTTCCTTCCTTATCTTTCAACCAAACCAAGACATCTTGACCCTCCTTGCGTCTAGCCAAAAAATCACAAAGCTCATTCGCTTTCTGGTGACCCACTAAACTATTCAAGAGAGAAATATCCCACCCATTCTCAATACAACAATCATTAATCTTGAGCGAAGGGTGGGTGATCACAGGAAAAAGATCGTTGAGAGGGCCTCCTATATCCCAATTGTCATATCAAAAAGAAATGTTACCCTCTTTCACAATCCATTTAGAGTTATTAAGGACCTCAGGGATGCTCTGAACCATTGATTTCCAGAAACGGGTCCTTTTAGAAGGCTCCAAAAGAGATAAAGGCTTATTTTTAACATACTTATTGCGAAAAAAATTAGCCCAAAGAGAATTTCCTTTAATAAGATTCCAGACCAATTTCATATGTAAGGCTTTTTGGACATCTCCAAAGTTTCTTATTCCCTGGCCACCCTCTTCAGTGGGAGTGCAAATGTGTTTCCAGGACAACCATTTTCTATGACCCTTGCCTTCAGACTCACCCCAACAGAAGGAGCTCAGCATCTTATTCAGACTAAGAATCACCACTTTGGGCACATTTAAAATGACAAGGAGATGGGTGGCCATACTGGCTAGGACATGACATAAGAGAATAGTTCTGCCACCGGCAGAGAGCATTTTCATCTTCCAGCCTGCAACCTTGTTTTTCACTTTGCCCAACAGGGCTCCAAAATTGCAAGCCTTCAATCTACCATTCACAATGGGCACCCCCAGGTATTGAAACGGAAACAAGCCCTCTGTAAAACCGGTAAGACGAAGGAGAGAGTGTTTCCTGGAGGCCGAAATTCTTTTGGAGAAAGATGGAAAGATTTTGTTCCATTTCTTTCCATCTTGTAGTACATTTAGTATAATTTGGCAACATGCTGTGATGGCATGCCTAATTTTCTACTGATGGAACATCCTTGTTTGGCTTCTACAGATCTTTGCTTTATTCTTGAGGCCAAAGAAGGACCACAAGTACCGTTTGTATTGGAATATCTTCCACCATGCCGTTGGATACGCCATACTTGTCCTTGGCATTCTCAATATTTTTAAAGGTTATGGCATCTTGCAACCTGCAAAGAAATGGAAATCAGCTTACATAATTGTGATCATTGTATTGGGTGCGATTGCCTTCTTGTTGGAAGCGATTACATGGATTGTAGTCTTGAAGAGGAAATTCAGCAATTCCACCAAGCCGTAGATGGATTCAACAAAGGAGAAGGCAGGCATTAGTTGCTCATTTAGGTTCAAATACATTTGGTGCCCTTCTCTCATGGCAGATACTGATTTTGTAATATCCTTCTCTTCCTGATTTGTGATATAACTTTCTCTTCCAAACTTTTGTTTGGTTTGTGTATAACAGCTTGATTTCTCTAGGATATTATACACGTAAAGATTGTTCAATCTTTCAGCTATACATGTCTTCTGTGTTCCAGAGGTTTGATTGATGAAACTTTCTTGGATGCATGCCTAATGACAAGAAACTTGAAGAGAATTATTCATCCATGATTTCCCGTTAATTTTTTATCAGTATCTAGAATCTTATTGCTCTTACTTTCTCGATTGCACCCATCACTATCAGGCTACTGAAAAGGGATTCCTCTTGAACAGCTAGTGGCTTCAACTCCTAAGTTATTTTATAAAACATCTGTAATTTAAAATAAAATTGTGTAGAGAATTATAAAAATAATTGTATCATCATTTTTCTAATTAAAAAGAATTACATTTCTGTTTAATTAAATATAGAGTAGAGAGGTTCATCTTTGTCACTATTAAAGGGTAAGAAACATTGTGGAATGGTGATGAGGGTTATGCATTCGAATATAGTTTTGCAATATTGTGCGTATATTGATTTTGAGATTGATTTATTTTCTTGTCACTCCAAATTGTAAAAAATGTTTAAAAAAGAATCTAACATCCATCAATGCCGAATTGATCTTCCAATGAAATGACCCCATGGGAGTCTCCTCCTAGTACGATGCATTTTAATCCCCAAGCTTGAGCTTATTTAAGAGTTAATTTAGGCCTCGTTTGATCACAAAGATGAAATGATATGATAAATTTGTAAATAATAATGAGATAATTTATAAATAATAGTAAAATTATTTGAGTTAAGATGTTTTATAGAGTCTTGAAAAATGATATAGAAAAAGTTAAATAAAAATATTATAAAGTTACAATATTGTTAAAATATAATTGTTTAATATAATTTTTGTTTTGAGATTTAAAAATGTTGAATTAGTTTTTATGTTTTATTTGAAAGTTTGGAAAAGTATTAATGATTAGATAAAAAATTTAAAAATTAAAATTATTTGTATTTAAATAGTGTTTAGATATTGACATGAGATGGAATGAAATTAGATGAGATAGATTGAGATAATTTATTGAGTCCATTAGGAGAATGAGATAAGATGAGAATTTTGTAAATAGTAGTAAGATGATTTGTAAATAGTAGTGAGATAGTTTGAGTTAAGTATTTTTTAGATTTTGGAAAATGAGAGAAAATGTTGTAATGATTATAAAGTTGTAATGATTAAAAAGCTGTTAAGTATTAATTTGATCAAAGTATTTATCTTTGAGTGATATTTGGGAAAGAGATGAGATAAGATGAAAATTTTGAGACAGAAACTTTTTCCAAACAAGCAGTTGTATCAAAGAAGTTGAGATATAATTCATTTTTCTTACTCTAAATTCTCAAATTTGAATATAAAATTTTAGAGATTTAAATCATTTTTCCTTTGAAAGAATAACTACCTAAATTAGGAAAAAAAAAAATCAAACTCCAATAAAGTTATAGTGGGTGAACATCAATGTACAATAGGAATAACAAAATATGCGACATAGGTTCAGCTATTTGTTCCAATGAAAAATAATCATCAATTCCGCTTAGTCCCATATATCAATACAACATTACAATAAGGTAAAAAGTTAAAACCAAGGCTTCATTTTTCTATCAAAGATGCACGGTCTATAGGTTGAAACAAACATGTCAACAAGAAGGTGAAATTGCACAAATATAAACAGAATAATGGGAACACTAGCCAAACCAATAATAGGAACGACGATCTGGTATTTTCCACGTAACATAAGTAAAATAGCAGCAGAAAAGGCTATCATCATAGTTGCAATAGAGAAGAAGAGAGTGAAAAGGCCTATAATCATCTTACTGGGCAACGATCTAAGAAAGTCGTCTTCTGCATAACGTGAAGTGAGGATTCCTAAAAACATCAATACTGAAGTCGACGAAGAAAATAACGCCAGAGAATCAGCTACCATAAAAAGTTTAAATAGTTTGTAATGCACAAGGATTGGGAAGCCTATAGTTTGATCGTTACCGCCAGGAATGGTAAATGCTGCCGCGAACATAATGGTAATGATGAGAGCGCCGACCACAGTACAAGAAGTTGCCGTGTCCTTCATCCATTTCTCTCCCTCTTTTCTCATTTCTTTGTGATCTCTTGTAAACAATTGTCTGGGAGTCAAACCGTCTTTGTTTAAAAATTCCTTATGAGAGAGAGGGCTAATCCGTTCCACCTCCTGCATTTATTAAATAAAAATATGGGGAAAAAATTGCAAGTAGACTATTGCAAAAGAATTAGCCATCTATATTCAACAAACTGAGACCATCATCAATCTTTTGGCTTTTTGAATAATGAATTTTGTCGTTTTGATTTTATACAACCTTATTTTTATTTGAGGGCATTTCTATAAAAGAATATTATTGTATAATTTATTTTATAAAAATGTCATTCATTAAAATATGAATGTGCAAAGAATTGTAAAAATAGTTGTATACATGTCAGTTTCTTTTTTCAAATTTATACTTTATTTCTTCAGTTTAATCTGTTTATTAGATTTCCGTATTGAAAATTTGACAGCAAGAATTTTAACTTTCATATAATAAAGACCTGCTTAGTAGCAATATTGTGACATGCCAAAAAACATGGAATGCAAAACAAAGTTATTCTATATATAATAAATATAATACTTGCAGAGTGGTTGAAGTTTCTAATTAAGATTATTCCATAGTAGAGTTCTCAAAATCATAAGTACCACTGTTTTGAAGTTAAGTGATACAGATTTTTCCACCCGACATTCCCTACATTAATGTAGGGGAACTAAAAATTAATATTAGAAATAAAGTATTTCCCTACATATTAAAGTAAAACAAATGGGCTCGAGCTGTTCATGAGTTGCCTAAAAACTTGGAAGGATTTTTATACCTACATTACATGGTACTATTGTTGTTCTCCTTTCTCTCTTTTGAAAATCTATCTCTAGATTAGTTTAAAGAGTGTATGCAGGTCGAGATCAGCAAAATAATAAAGCAGCAGGGAGAGATGGATGGAGCTGACCTTAAACCATTGAACTTCTCTTTGCATTTGCAAAGCTGCTCCTCTTATGGAATCGATAGGAGTATTCTCTGTTAACTTCCCTGCCAAATGCAATATGGTATTTCCAGACCTATCTGTCCACGATAGTATAACATTCCTCTTTCTTAAGCTATATAGAAGGCTAAAGATCCTATGCTGACGATGCAGGACGGCCAAATGGAATATGTTTCTTGCTTCAAAATCACATGTCCATAAAAGATATTGATTTGCTTTGACTACTTGATAAACAAATTCAAAGTTCCCTCTCTTGATAGCACTGAACACTGCTCCCATAACAAGATCAGGATCATATCGATCTCCTTGGATTTCTTGACACATACCACGTAGAAGTTCGTGGAATTGAGCTCGTACCAACTTCATTTCATAAATACGCTTGAATCCTATATAATTAATTTGGCAATTACGAAACATTAATGCATGCATGCATGCTGCTTAATTAATTTATAAGTTGGATGAAACAATAATAAATGATGATCAAGAATAGCAAATTTTAAAAACATACATTATTCAAAAAATTATTTGTATGGAATTAATATCATACCCAAGAGGTTCAAGAGAGTTGAAATTAGTTGGCGCCGTAGATCAGCTCGCACTGCAAATTAAGTAAAACCAAACATTACTCATGATCAACATATTAATTCCGACCGAAAAACGAAGACGCCCAAACTTTGATTAACATATTAATGTCAGGAGTAAAAAAATCAGAGGGAAAGAAATTTAAGTTTAGGCATTATTAATCAACGCACGTACGTACCTGATCTGTTTGTATTTTCTTGACCATTTTGAATGTTCAAAAGGAGTTCATCGGCAGCAGGAGCTAATGAAATGTCAGGTATACCTTCCCCCACCCAAAAATAGAAGAGGCAACTCAAAGCCAAGTAATAATATATACTAAGGTAGTATTTTTAATCTCTATCTTGAAGGAGCAAATTAAATTCAAGCAACATGCATGTACAGTACTAGCTATTAAGACTACTATGATTTTCTCTTATGTTGTACTATCATAAATATAATGTATAAATATAGTTATTTACTCAACTAATTACGTACGAGACATAGGACATATAATTATAAAAGATGTATAAAAGTAATATTATTTTTTAGAAATTTCTTTTTTTCGTAAAAAGACCCCAATTATTGGAAAAGCTGCTAAGAGAGATAATAAAGAGTGTACTAACAGTGATTGTAGATCCATTGTTTCCAAAGCACCATCTCATAATTTCCACTCAGCTCGAATGCGTCAGTCGAAATTTCAGCCAATACCTCCAAAGGGTTCTTATGTTGTCCGTCCAAGGCAAAAGCCAAACGAGGACAACGCTCCATTAAATCCAAAGCCATATCTTGCATGATTATGAATCATGTGTTAACGTTGTACAGTACGTAAGTGCATATATCCAATTAATTAATCCAATCACCAGAAATTACGGCCAATGAATGGTTAGAAGAGAATGCAGTAATAATTTGTTACCTAATTCTCCTCGATAAAAACAACTGTTAAGAAGTGAAGCACCATTGAAGCCTTGATTTGCCACCAAATCTTCAAGCCGAGTTTTAGAATAGAGATACCGAGCCAATTCTTTACGCCCATCGGACATAGCCAGAGCAACTGGAATAAAGTAGTCCTCATTTCTGATGCTGAGCAGTCTATTGTTTTTTCTAATCAGGCACTCTGCCACCCTGCGATTCCCACAAATATGTAGAGCTGTATAACCGGAATAGTCTTGCATTGTTTTCAAGTCTTGTTCTGAAATCATATTCACCAACTCCTCTACTATATTTTCCTGTTCAGCATCAACAGCAGCGTGAAGAACCGTCCCACCCGTTAATGAAGTCATTCTTGCTGTCAATGCAATGGGGTGGAGCTCAAGGAATTCTCTTGTAGCGTTCCAATCACCTCTTCGCACAGCCTTGAGTAAGGCCGCATAATCAACCCTACCTGGCCCAGCCATGCATATATATCAGCTTCGTTTTTTTTAATCCCCAATATTTGTCATATTATACATAGAATTATGAAATAAATTAAACGAAACAATGTCTTCGACACGTACGTACTTTCAAACAAACTACTATTACATAATGATATCATCTTTTGTATGCATGTGTTGATTTTAAATTTCAACACATGATACATATAATTAATGATATAAATGCAAATTTGATAGTGTCACTTCTTTACGTGGATTAGGCTTTAGTCGAATGTGTCAGTCTAAAAAAACCCAATTAATTAGCCACAGGCAAAGCCCATAAGTTTATTTATGTTCTATATATGAAGATGCAGCCCAACAAACTGAGTGTTCGATTGGGCTTTGTTCCGGCCATTACCACACATTTCAAGTCCAATAAAATCTTTTAGGACAAATCACAGATTACCCTAGAAATTATTTTGAAGAAAAATTACTTTAAGGACAAAATCATAATTGATTTTTAACGTATCATAATTATTTTGAGGAAAAATCACAAATTACCCTAGAAATTGTCACTTATTTTGCAAAATGGCAATAAAGTAAACCACCAACCAACGTTATCACTTCACCTCCAAATTATATAAGTAATTTAATCCCATGTTTAAATCCTATATAATATTAATTGTTGACTTTGAGATAATTGATAATTAAAAAATAAGTACCGTACTAGTATAATCTAAAAGGCCGTTGGATCTTAATGGGAGAAGGAAAATTGCAAAAAAGGACAAGCTTGAGAGAAAAAGTTGAATTAGTAATTTGATGGTCACCTTGTAAAATAAGTACTGGTAGTTTGAGGATATGATCAAAGTGTAATTTCTCTATTATTTCATTTTACTATCATCTTCTACGTTTATTTGCCTACTGTGCTTAATTGGTCGACATCCAATGTGCTTTCCAACAAATACGATCGAGATCCGACCATGAGTTGAGTGAGAAGGATGTTCAAGTTTTCCAAAATATTATTGTTGTTATTGTTATTTATTTATTTATTTTATTTGCGGTTAATTCTTTCTATTTGTAAGCTAATGTGAATAACACACAATCTACATCATTGGTATGACAAGATTTGATATATAATATTTAAATCTAAAATCTCTTTTGCAAATTAAATCAAGTCAATCTAACATAAACCACCTAAAATAAATCATTTGTACTTGTCATGGTGATTCAAATTTCAATTCCCAAGTTTCAATGACAAGAAGAACTACAACTAAGTTACAAGATCAGCTTTAGATTAGGTATTGAGAAATTCCTAATTTTCCATTTAATTATAAGCCTATTTTTTTCTTCCAATAATGTTTGTGCATATTGAGAGAGAGAGAGAGACCTGAGTTGTCTGAACTTGAAGAGTTTCCTTCATCAATTGTTGAATCATCATCTTCAGTTTGTAATAGCTTGTCTTGTTCATTACTTTCCATGAACATTTTACCCAACTTTTTCCAAGCAATTTTGGAAGAACTAATTTTATTGATTCGAGATAGTGTGTCCATACCGCACGAACTTTGGATTGTATGTAAAGCCGCATCATTCATCTTTCTCCAAGCCTCGAATTCAACCACGTCATCATCTGGTTTGGGAGGTTTCGAGCCTGTCTTAACAATGTCCCAAAGACCTTGAGCCACCAGGTTGTTTTTCATCTTGACACTCCAGTCCGCATAATTGTCATTTGTAAGAAGTTCAAGGGGTAAAGCGTTTGTTTCCATGTTGCCTGTCAAGTTATAAAGTACATATGTTAGTCGAAACTTGGAAGTTGAAAGAGACACTAATAATGTGATATATCTCATTTTTTGAAATAAAGAATTTAATATTATTATTTCTCAGGAATACAATTTCGATATTGACTTTGAAAAATTATTTTTAATTTCTCTTACAAAGTGTATGCCAGGGATTGGGTTAACATGTTTTGGATTGTGTAGTGTAGCTTTTAATTGCAGAGCTTTACTAAAAGCCTTATTAGTTATTAGTAAAAATTAAGTTGTTTACTTTTTGGCAGCAAACATGATGTGTCTAAAGTTTTTTGAAAAAATCTAATTGTAAGCGATTATGCTCACTAATACGCGCACCTATTCAATATAATTGGTTAGAAAGTAGACTTTATTGAAAACAGTACTAATTTAAATTTAAAATATGAAGACAACAACATTAGTACGTAGATTGGTATACAAATTTGCTTGTACATAGCAAAACTCAAAATTTTTTTAAAGAAAAATTCTAAAGGCAGTCATCGTCCGCTAACCCCGTGGACTACTTCTCACGTGGAATCAAACGCACCGTTTGGATTAAATAAAACGTTGCGTTTCCATACATTTTACAAACCGATTTATGTTTATTTATGTTCTGTAAAGATGCAACCCGACAAACTGAGTGTTCGATGTGAGCTTTGTTTCAGCCATTCTCGTACAACTTAACCCTCACAAATATTCAAGCCCAATAAAATCTTTAATCAAATCCCTATTGTTTTTTAAAGCATCATTCTCTCAAGTAAAAATCACAGATTATCCCTAAAATTGACACATTTTGCAAAATGGCAATAAAGTTAGGTAATCACCAACCAACTTAACACTTCACCTCCAAATTATATAAGTAATTTAAATGGCCCCTTGTTTAAATCCTATATAATATTGTTGACTTCGAGATAATTGATAATTAAAAGAATAATTAATGTAGTGGTATGATCTAAAAGGTTGGATCTTAATATGAGAAGGAAATTGCAAGAAGGACAAGTTTGAGAGATAAAGTTGGATTAGTAATTTGATGGTCACCTTAATTGTAAAATGAGTACTGGTAGTTTGAGGAGATGATCAAAGTGTAATTTCTCTATTATTTCATTTTACTATCATCTTCTACTTTCAACTTATTTGCGTACCGTCCATGAGTTGAGTTAGAAGAATGTTCAAGTTTTCCAAATCTTTTTTTTTTTTTTTGTGTGGTTGATTATTTCTATTTCTAAGCTAATGTGAATGACACATCATCCACATTATTGACATGACATGATTTGATATACAATATTTAAATTTAGAATCTTTCTTGCAAATTAAATCATATCATGTCTAAGATAAACCACGTAAAATAAATCATTTGTACTTGTTGTCATGGTTATTCAAATTTCAATTCTCAAGTCTCAATGACAAGAACTACATCTAAGTTACAAGATCAGCTTTAGATTAGGCACTGATAAATTCCTAATTTTTCATTTAATTATAAGCCTATTTTTTTCTTCCAATAATGTTTGTGCATATTGAGAGAGAGAGAGAGAGAGAGAGAGACCTGGGTTGTCTGAACTTGAAGAGTTTCCTTCATCAATTATCAAATTATCATCTTCAGTCTGTATTGGGTTGTCTGAACTTGAAGGGTTTCTTTTATCAATTATTGAATTATCATTTGTAAGAAGTTCTGGGGGAAAAGTGTTTGTTTCCATGTTGCCTGTTAAGTCATGAAGTACATATATTAGTCAAAACTTGGAACAGAAAGAGACACTAATAATGTGATATATCTCAATTTTTGAAATCAAGAATTTAATATTGTTATTTCTTAGGAATACATTTTCGATCTTGAGTTTGAAAAATGATTTTTAATTTCTTCTACCAAGTGCATGCACGTTATAGGTTGGGTTAACATGTTTTGGATTGTGTGGTAGAGCTTTTTATAATTGCAGAGCTTTACTAAAAGCCTTATCGGTGAAAATTAAGTAGTTTACTTTTTGGCAGCAAACTTGCAATGTGTCTAAAGTTTTTTTAAAATTAGTTGACATGATTTTTAAAATTATCTGGAGGTCAGAGATCAATACTTTCAAACGATGGTTGCATGTCAATATATTGTATATCAAAGAGGGGGGGTGTTACTGTATTAGACCCAATGCCCAATGGTTATACTCAGCAATAATTGACGTAGATTTCACAAATTACGTTCTTTTCCAAATTTATTTAAGTGTCAGATTATGTACAGGAATTCTAAGGATCTCAATAGATATAGCTAGCTACCATTGTATATATTTAAAGACAAGGATCGTTCAAAACACAATGAAGAGTATATCACTATCTCATATCCCTTAGATCATTTGATGATAATAAAATCATCGATGAAGGGTAGTGTTTCTGCTATATATATTAATTAATCATCTTGTCTAAATAAACATATATAATTAATTATTCATGATGCACCAACTTGATTAATTATTTCTTAGACTCTAACGACATTACATTAGATGTCCATGTCGTGGCTCTGCTCTAATCATGTACACGTCATCGTGCCTTTAAATTGTGTCATAAAAAATTTCAAATTATGACATTCCACCAATCTATTTTTTCTAGGGAGCAATTGATTTAACAATCAAATTTCACAATTATCAATAAAAAATCAATTGTTTTTAATTATTTTTCTTTTAATTTCTTGAGTTTACCTAATTAATAATAACTTTTCATTTAAAGACTAGGAATTCAAAAAATTAAAAATACTATTTGGTTGATAATTTTTAAATAGAACAATGTATCGAAGAAAAACTTACAAAAAATTTATTTCTATGCCTATCAATTATTGATATGAATAAAATTATTAAATTTAAAGTTTAATTTTTTTAATAAACTAACAAAATAAATCTTATATGTAAAATTATAAATATATGTAGCATTACTTTTCTAGATATCATTATCAAAGGGCATTGTTAACCACACACCAAAATATTTCTAAATGTAAAAATCAAGAATGTAAGGTCACCCATAAATGTTTTACGGTTGAAATTTATACTGAAATTAAAGATGGGTTTTTTTTTTTTTTCGTAGAGTAAAATCTAGAATGTAATAAAGAATTTTAACAGCTTTAGCTCTTAAAAATTACTCACAGATAATTGTTGGCAAGCCGGAGTCAACTTCACACAAAAAAAGTGAGCTTCATGACAAAATACCAATCCCATTTTTACCAACTAGAAGTGTACAATCATAAAAAAAATTTCATAAAAATAAATTCAAATTAATATGATTTCATAGGATATGTTAAATCTACTTTACAATAACAATAGCTGTACGATTTAATATATTACATTAAATTACGTGAAGTTATGAATTTGCTTTTATAAAAACTAAAACATTTGTATAATGAAAAGCACTAAGCATGGAGTAAGATCTACTCCTCAAATAATAGAGTAAAGGAGTCCAAGTGTCGTGCATGGAAGAACCATGAGAGGCTCACATATATGTGATTAAGGCTTAGACACATAGATGAGAAATGAAATTCACAAAAAAATTCAAAATTTTCATATTTTTATTTTTAAATATTACTCAAATATAAATATTTTTCAATTTTAAATTTTTAACTTTTTTATCTAACCATTATTCAAACACAAAAATCAATAAAATTTTTACAAATAAAAATCAATACAACTTTTTCTAATTTTAATATAAAAATATTATTAAAAAATTATATTCAAATCATTTTTAAATTTATAATATTTTTATTCAACTTTTTTTCTATTATTTTCTAAATTTTAATAAAAATCTTAATTTAAACCATTTATAGAATTATGAGATATTCTAAGTGTCCTTTATTAGAGAGTGCAGACATTAGGTGTAAATTCCGGTGGTGGCCTGAGCTTGTGTATGATGGGGGTGGATAGAATGTAGATATCAGACTTCAAACAAAATAAGAAGAAAAATAAGAAAGAAAGAAAGAGAAAAAGAGGGGGAGCAGAGACGAATACAGTTCCTTTTTCATTGGACCGAAACCGACTATGGAGACATTTGGTCCGGTCCGGTCTCGGCCTAGTCAGTCCATTTACACTCCTAACTACTACGCATAACGTTATCATCTTTTGTATGCATGTGTTGATTTTAAATTTCAGTACGTATATATGTAGGATTTATCTAATATATATATATATATATATAATGATATTAATGCAACTTATGTTATAACTAGTAAACTCGATAGTGTCACTTCTTTTCATGGATTAGGCTATAGTCTAACGTTTGTCAGTCTAAAATAGCCCAATTAATTAGCCACAGGCAAAACCCATAAGTTTATTTATGTTCTATATATGAAGATGCAATCCAATGAACTGAGTGTTCGATTGGGCTTTGTTCCGGCCATTACCACACATTTCAAGCCCAATAAAATCTTTCAGGACAAATCACAGATTACCCTAGAAATAATTTTGAAGAAAAATTACTTTTGAGGACAAAATCATAATTGATTTTTAACGTATCATAATTATTTTGAGGAAAAATCACAAATTACCCTAGAAATTGTCACTTATTTTGCAAAATGGCAATAAAGTAAACCACCAACCAACGTTATCACTTCACCTCCAAATTATGTAAGTAATTTAACCCCATGTTTAATCCTATATAATATTAATTGTTGACTTGGAGATAATTGATAATTAAAAAATAAGTAATTTACTAATATAATCTAAAAGGCCGTTGGTTCTTAATGGGAGAAGGAAACTTGCAAAAAAGGACAAGTTTGAGAGAAAAAGTTGAATTAGTAATTTGATGGTCACCTTGTAAAATGAGTACTGGTAGTTTGAGGATATGATCAAAGTGTAATTTCTCTATTATTTTATTTTACTATCATCTTCTACGGTCAACTTATTTGCCTACTGTGCTTAATTGGTCAACATCCAAATGTACTTTCCAGAGATCCGTCCATGGGTTGAGTGAGAAGGATGTTCAAGTTTTCCAAATCCTTCTTTTTTTCTTTTCTTTTTTTTCGGTTGATTCTTTCTATTTGTAAGCTAATGTGAAAGACACAACATCTACATCATTGACATGACAAGATTGGATACAATATTTAAATCTAAAACCTTTCTTGCAAATTAAATCAAGTCAATTTAAGATAAACCAACTAAAATAAATCATTTGTACTTGTTGTCATCGTGATTCAAATTTCAATGACAAGGAGAACTACAACTAAATTACAAGATTAGCTTTGGCTAAGATACTAAGTAATTTCCAATTTTCCCTGCAATTATAAACCTATTTTTTTTCTCAATAATGTTTGTGCATATTGAGAGAGGGAGGGAGGGAGGGAGGGAGGGACCTGGGCTGTTTGAATCTGAAAAGTTTCCTTCATCAATTGTCGAATTATCATCTTCTGTACCAGAGATGTTTGAGGAGTTAGAATGACCTTGGCTGTTAGAAGAGTTTCCACTCTCAACTCTCTGATTAGCTCCAATCCCTAATGACTGTTCGAGAGATAAAGTGTTTGTTTCTATGTTACCTGTCAAGTTATGAAGTACATATATTAGTACAAACTTGAAATAGAAAGAGACACCAATAATGTGTGATATATCTCATTTTTTGAAATCAAGAATGTAATATTGTTATTTCTCTGGAATATGTTACCAATCTTGACTTTGAAAAATGATTTTTAAAATTATATGCAGGCGAGAAAATACTTTCAAACTATGGATGCATGTCAATATATTGTATATCAAATAGGGGGGTGTTACCGTATTAGACCCAATGCCCAATGATACTCAGCAATAATTAACGTAGATTTCACAAATTATGTTATTTTTCAAATTAATTTAGGTGTCAGATTATGTACAGGAATTATAAGGATCTCAATAGATATAGCTAGCTACCATTGTAATATATAAAGACAAAGATCATTCAAAACACAATGAAGAGTATATCAATATCTCATATCCCTTTGAGATCATTTGATTATAATAAAATCATTGATGAAGAGTAGTGATGCTGCTATATATATTAATTAATCTTCATGTCTAAATAAACATATATAATTAATTATTCATGATGTACCAACTAATTGATTAATTATTTCTTGGACTCCAACGACATTACATTAAAGGTCCATGTCGCGGCTCTGCTCTAATCATGTACACGTTATCGAGCCTTTAAATTGTGTCACCAAAACTTTCAAATTATGATATTCCACCCACCGGATTATTTTTTCTACGGAGCAATTGATTTACAGAAACAAAAATTCTACTCAACCTCCTACTATTCACACCACACTCCACACTCCATCTTTTTTTTATTTTTTTTTATTTTTTATCAAATATATTTTTATATGAATAGTGAATAAAAAATTATAAATAGTTTAAAAAAAATAAATTCAAAAAAAAATTTTAAAAAATATTAAAAAATATTAAAAAGTGTGGAGTGTGGAGTGTGGGGAAGATGAATAGCAAAACCCCAATATTAATATCAAAAATTCTTCACAACCTCCACTATTCACACCACACTCCAAACTCCACCTTTTTTTTAATTTCTTTTATCCAATATATTTTTTTATGAATAGTGAATAAAAAATTTGAAATAGTTTTAAAAAAATAAATTCAAAAAAAATTTTTAAAAAAATATTAAAAAATGTTAAAAAATATGGAGTGTGGAGTGTGAATAGTGGAGGTTGTGTAGCAAAACTCTATTAATATAGTTCTTAAGAATAGAGCACAGTTTTTACGTTGCAATTAACTAGTTGTTTGGATGTTACGTATTAAAGTGTTTTTTAATTTCAATTAAGCTAAAAAGTATGTTTGAGTAAAAAAATCATTTTGATGATTTTTCTAAATGATGCTTTTCCTCAAACACGTTTTTTCCGATAATTCGGAATGCAATTCAATTTTTAGAAAGGTTGTCCATGCATGGAGAAAAATACCTATATAACTTATAACTTTTAGATAATTACAATTTTCAAACTTTTAAATATATGGTCATAATCTTTAAAAAATCAAATGATAGTCATTTTTATTGCAGAATGCACTTTTTCATTTTTTTCCAAATAAATATAACATGTTTAAAAGTGTTTAAAGCATATGGTTACCAAACAGTAAATAACTTTTTAATAGTAGAACTTATTACTTAAGTTATAAGTTATAAGATTTGCTATAAGTTATAAGACTTAATGCTGCACTGATGCATGCATACGAGAATCTGATGTAAAAAATAGAAAGAAAAAAAGAAAAAAAGAAAAAAAGGTAGATCTTATCCAAAATCTCTTTACACATGGAACCTACAACCTCTTTTAATTCAACACTTCTTTACAAGCAGAACCCACAATCTTTTTCAACTTCTTATAAATATATCTAAACTCATCCTAACATCCAAACACATTTAAACTCATTTTTGGTGGACTACACAAAACTTCCTTCACTATCTCAACTCATTAACTCAACTCAACATAACATCTAAACGTAGCCTAAATCAGGCTTCTCAGCAATACAAAAAGTTTGAAATCTTAATATAAAAACTGAAAACGGAAGAAATCTGTTAATTGAATTATTTTCTTTCAAAAATTTATTTTTTAGTAATTGAGTAATGTTACATGTAGTCGTGAAGTGTGCAAACGTTATGCAGTCGTTTTGAAAAAGAGTAGGCCAGGTTCACTATTAAAAAATTAATTTTTTTCATATGGGTCCTAAATATATTAACTTTTTTCAAAGTGATTGTGCGGTGCTTGCATACTCACGACTGCAACTATCATTTTTATTTTTTTAATAATAGGCAAGTGGTCTTAATAATTATTAGAAAAATATTTTAGTCATAAATTCTTTTTATAAAATTAAATTTATAAACATATGTGACTTGATATAATACATTAAATTATAAAGTAACTTTTATTATAAAGTTGATTGAACGCATTTCTCTATTAAACTTGCATAGTGGTCGTATAAATAAACATTAATTTTTACACCGACGGAATGAACAATAAATGAATATATAATGATATCCACATAACACATTTAACAATATATTTCACAATATATATCTTAACATAAGAATAATTTTATAAAATAATATATTACTGTTATAAGATAATTTACAAAAATACCCCTCCTATTAAAAAACAATGTTTCGTAAAATGTTGTAAAAATTAAAAGTTGTGTTTATTGGACTCCACTGACGTTACATTAGATGTCCACGTCGCGGCTATGCTCTAATCATGTACACGTCATCGCCAATCTTTAAATTGCGTCATCAAATTATGACATTACTTGAAATTTATGAAACAAAAATTAAATTACGAGAAAAATAAATTAATTTTATTTCTTTAGAAAAATAACATTCCTAAAAGGGAAATGTTTTTTAACAGATGGATTGGACCTATAATTTGTAAGGATTTTCAAAACAAAAAAAAAACAATTTGTAAGGATTTTAATTTTAATTTTTTTCTTGACGGTTAAAGATCAAGTAAATATTATTGAATTTATTTATTTATTTTTAAATATCTAAAGATGTTAAAAAATATGTAAAAGAAAAAAAAACTGCAATTGCAGTGATAGGTTGGAAGTATTGGTTGGAACTCTCGGTTCCAGTAGCAGTGTCCTTCCTAAAATCTAAAAATTTATATATTTTAAATATCCTTGCAAAAATTAAAAACAAGGTATGATTAGCCACCCACCAGGCACCGGAATATCTTTCCAGAAAAATTCTATTTGCAACCGCTTGATTGCAACCAGCGTGGACACGTGTTTTATTTTTTCCTTCCCCCTCTCATTTCGCCCTCCCTCCCTCGAGATTTCATTTCTCCCTCCCTCCCTCGCTCTTCAGCTTCTTCGCACGTCTTCTCCCAGGTAGCAGAACCTGTTTCCCCCACAAACCCAGCCGCACTACATTTCGGCCACAAATGATAGAAGTGCATTTCGTCAACTCGTCTTCTCCCAGGTAGCAGAAAAAAGTGATGCTAGAGAGAGAGAACCCGAGAGGTGGAGCAAGAGCAAAACTGCAATGGATGCTAGCTCTTGTATACGTACTGGAGCATGTAGCATGAGGGTTGCGGAAGTGGTGCTGGACATTACTAGGCAGTGGATGCTTGATCTCCAGCATCGTCTGTTTCTGCTGACGGTGGCGTTGATGCCCAACTGTGGCAAGGAACGGCTCTCGGTTTGGACGACAATAGCCTATGATTACATGGAAAACAATAGCCTTGCCCATACCTTACTTGGTGAGAGCACATCTTTGTTGTTCTTTAATCCGTCATTGATACAGCTCTATCATGGACAAAATTTTTTTGGGTGTTATCAGAAATTCCTTGTAGACAAACTGTATATGTTATTGTTTCGTGTTCTTGATCGCGATCTTGGTGAGACCCACGGTGCTGCAGGTTGCTTCCATCGTGCGTCTTGCATGTTTTGGAGGTGGAAGGTGGTTTGCGGAGGAAGAGACGTGCAGCAGCTTGCTCTTAAGTTTGGGGTGACGTTGCTCTATTTCGGTGTAGAAAAACAGAGGAGGAGGAGGCTTGCATGCGGTGGTACGTACGTGCGCTGCCTCCAGGGCCTCAAAACAGATATAGCTGCTCATACCCAACAAATCTAGATGAACAAAGTCTAGAGAGTTTCCATAGGTTCGCTTGCAACGAACTTAAATCTGCCACCAATGGCTTCTATCCCTCGGCCTGGATTGGAGAAGGCGGCTTTGGATCTGTCTACAAGGTTAGTTGTATCCTTTTCTTCTCAAAATTACCAAGGAAATGGGGGCATAAAACTTTAGTACAGAGCCTAAGGCTGTTGGGTTTGACTTTGAAGGGCCGGCTGCGAGATGGCTCCCTCGTGGCTGTAAAAGTTCTGTCCATCGAACTTGACTTGATGCGAGGCGAGAGAGAGTTTATAGTTGTGGTGGGTCCCTTTTTTTCTAGAAATAATCAACCGGTTGCGCTACGGTTTCGCAGGCCGGTTGTATCTAGCAAAATTGATTTATTTATTATTATTTTTTAAACACGTGGCAAGCCGATTCCCCGGGTTCTCACCCCCCGGTTGCATGTAGCAGGATTGATCTTTCCAAGAGTCCCGTTAGGGTCACCCAGTGTGGTCTCGAATATTTCTATCTAAAAATGTAAAATGTAATTTTTATTTTATATTTTTTCAAGCATTTTTAAGACTCCTTTAAACGTTTAAAAAAGATCACAAATTTATTTAAAAACACTTGTTTAATAATTAAATAAAAAAAGAAAATGAGAATCAGTATTAGCTTTTGTCTAGATGCATTCTCGATGGATGCTGCCTCTTTCCAATGATTTTTCAAAGGCGCATTCGATCTGACTATTAGATTTGATAATTATCAATAAAAACTAATAGTTTTTAATTAAGTGTTCTTAATTTATTGAATTTTCTTAAATGAAAATTATCAAAAAGGTGGTTAATCACATATTAAAATATATTTTTAAATACTATAGCAGGAGGGTAAGTACAATTTCCCCTAAATATACATGTTATAAAAAATGTACAATCAAGATATAAAGTCACCCATCAGTGTTTTACGTATGAAATCTATACTGAATTTAAAGATGCTTTTTAATTCTAGAGTACAATAATCAAGAATGTAATAAAGAATCTTAGCAGCTTTAGCTCTTAAAATTACTCACAGATAATTGAAAGCAAACAGGAGTCAACTTGACACCATTAATAAAGATAGTGACATGGGTTAGCAAGAAAAAGGATAATACAATTATTGTGGAGATGAAGAAAGTAATATTTTCCTAAGTATCATGGCTAAAGCAGCCCAGTGAGTGAGCGGTCGAGTTTTAAGTCAAATCGCATTGACTCGATCGCAGCAAGAGAAGTGAATTGAAATAGTCGCTGCAGATGTCTATTCCCTTGGACGAAGAGAAACTAAAAAAGACATGCCAGTTCCAGACAAAATAGAAGGCGAATCCCACTTTTATGAAAAGCACTAAGCAGGAAGTAAGATGTACTCCTCAGATGACGGAGTAAAGACCGGAGTCCAAGTGCTTCCCATGCATGGCGGGAGACATGAGAGGATCACACCTCTGGCTCTGTGTAATTAAGGCTTAGACCCTTAATTAGAGAGCGCGCGCCAGTATTAGGTGTAAATTTCGGTGGTGGGTAGATATCAGACTTCAAACAAAACAAGAAGAAAAATAAGGGAGAGTTGAGAACAATACAGTTGTTCTTTTTTTCCATCCTGAGTTCCCTTTCTATCTGTGTTCTTACCCAAATGTTTGTGATTTAGTTCGGTTCTCAAGAAACAATATATATGTAAATAATTACGTGTAGGGCTTCCATCTTCAGAAAATACTGATGCAAACTAATTAAATCGTGATGCAAGAACGAAGTACTTACTGGCCAGCTAGAGTGATGGATGGACAGACTTCCAAAACTGCTGCCTCTAAAATCCACTGTGCAGTAGTGGTGGCCTTGCCCCGTTTAACGATCAATTACCAAAGATATTGGTCATTGGTCACCTACCCACTGCAATTTAAGGTACCATGAATATTTAAGCCTCCTGTCATTTTATAAAGACCAACTTGCCTGTGAGCTCTTACTGATCTATTGTTTTGACCAGCGTAATAAAGTTGTGATAGGATCAATGTACAGTGATAGAGTTGTGAGTGGTTCTCTTTTAGTCTTGCTTTATCTCAGGAGTAAGGATATCCTTTTTTCAACACGTCTGTTGAAAATTCTTGGTCATTTGGCCCACTAAAAAACATAGACTTCAAGTCTTTGTGCAGTTTTAACGTTTTTTTTTTTTTTTTTTTTTTCCCCCATTTATTTGTGGTCAGAAACCTGTGAAGGAAAGAAACAAAAGCAGCAAAAACATGTTAATTTGAAAGTGATTACTATTTAGTTAGGAAAATGCTGGACACCTTCGTTCGGGACCATGACTTCATTTTTATTAGACTATTTTACCCCTGACTTTGTTTACGGTATTAGTTAGTTATTTTGGTCTGTAATTATCCCCTTTTTTTTTCCATTCGAGGCAGCTTCGTTTCTGGAACTGCAGGCGGATTTCAAATATCGCGTCAGTTGACTTGGAGAGAGAAAACGTACGTGTGTGGAATATGGCAAACACGATATTGGACTTTGAGAAATGCTTTGGGATCTCGAAAATGGTCCCCAACATATTTTCGGTGACTATAGCACCACTCTTGGACTATTCTCATGGTTGTCAGAAAAACTGCCCAAATTAATGTGAATTTATAACAAGCAGCCCAAAGAAGTGTTGCTGCACTTCCAACAAAAAACATCCACAGCAACATGCAGTATGCAAAATAACCAGATTTCGGGAAGCCATGATGTGAGGAGAACCCCTTCAACAACACATGCATCTGCATTCTTACCTCGGCAAACAGATTATTGATTAATGGCAACGAATACGTACTGAACAACAGATATGAAGTGAGGATATAAACAACAGATTATTTTCGACAAATACTAGCGAAGTGAGAATAATTTCAATTAACTTAGCTAAGAAAGATTATGCATTCTTACCTCAGCATCTGCAACATCGGAAACTAGTATCGCCAAAAAAATGAACAAAGGAAATGGATTTTGAGTTTGTAAACTTTCATTCACAGTTCTGGGCACAAGAAATTTTCATTTGTATTCTACATGATCAAACAACAGGAACCAAGAGCGAGCCTCGAATTGTTAGCTCTAATGCCCTTATTCAACTGATTACTCCAGGGTCATGAAAAATAATGAAATTCAACTAACCACTCGAAGAAAAAGATTTAAGTATTCTTAAACAGAAAAGCTTGGTGCTATCGTTTGTACTCATCATCATATACTTGATGGAAGGATTATATCAAAGATATTTAAAACATTTCGCCCAAAAAGAGAAGTATCGAAATTATTTATATCAAAGACGTAATCCAAGGCTCAGTTTAACTCCATTTTTTTTATTGGAAGTTTTAACTTCTTCGTTAGGACTTCCACATGACGGCGTTACTTAAGAACCAAGATCCATCAACTACTCAATGGAAGCTTAAAAACATTTGCGAGAAAAAACAACAACAATAGCAGAAAATGCACAACTGAGAGAAAATGTAGCATATGAGCACCAATGTAAAACGAAATTTGGACTAGAAAACCACATACCTCTTTTTATGCATTGCCTATATCTTGTAGCGCAAACATTTCTGAAGAAAAGAAGGCTACACAAGCAACAAAAAAAGGGTGTCCCAGTTAGAAATGCACAGACGGAATTGGAGACAAAAGCAACACAAAAAAAAAGGAAAAATAAATTGTAGGGCGACTCTGTTTCTGATGGCACCGCTCTGAAGAATGTTGTAGAGCTCTACGGGCTTGCAGTAAATAGAGAGGCTCTCTTCGGGTGCGCTTTCCTCCTCCGCCGACATACGACACGAGAATCTTCACGGCACATATTCTACAATTAGCTTCTGCAATTTGCAAATGGTCATTGAGGATCTACAACTCAAAAATTCAAAAAATTGGAAGCAAAAAAGAAAAAGAAAAGCAAGGAGCACTACCGAATGAAAATCACAAGGGATGATGATTCATTGGATTAGATAACGGGTCACAGTCACAGAGCGAGAAAGCAACCAATACTGGAGGGGTTTCAAATGATAAATTAATCAACAAGATGAGAGTTATCTACAACAAATTTTAGGAGAGAGAGAAGCAGATGGGGAGAGAACTGCTTGTGTGAGGAAGACGAAATACCTAATCGAACTAGGAGAGGAAGAGAACACGCGGGATCAGAGAGAGAAGAGAGAGAGAGGGTGGTGTTAGAATATAGGAATTGATATATTCATTTCTCATTGTATGAAAATGTTTACAAAGTGCTCTATTTATAGAGAGGAGCACATCTGGAGCAGTTTGGTTTTCTAACAAACAAATGGTGTGCAGGTTGTCTACAGCCAGCTATCTAATGGTGCTGGTAACCGAAAGATGCATTTTGTTCTAACAGAATCACAAAGATGTATTTCAAGAAGATTCTTGTACCTGAGATGGCTTAACGTCCATGTGTGCTATTGAGCTGGGGCATTGCAGCTTGGTGTGCTGAGTCAAGGTTGAGCAGGATTTATTTGAAATGCTATCACCCTCCCGCGAGTCCATCAGGAAAACCATGGTGAGACTCGATCTTAGTGTGAGAAACCGAGATGAGAGAAGGGGTTTTGTGAACACATCAACAATCTGATCACGGGAAGGGATGGAAGCGACATGTAATATCTTTGATGCAACTTCGTCACGTACAAAATGGAAGTCAATTTCTATATGCTTTGTTCTTAAGTGGAGAACCGGATTGGCAAAGAGGTATCTTGTAATGCCCCGGTCCCGGAGGGGTCGGAGAGTTACTCTTTGTCACTCAAAATCACTTTTCAACCATATAGTATAGACTCCAATGTTTTCAATAACACATACGACTCATTGTTTCAGATCAACTACTCTAATAAGATTAATCTAAATGTCACAAAAATCTCAAAATAAACTCATCAACCTTCCAAGATACCAAGTCAGCAGAGCAAAACAGAACTATCGAATAAAATCTTCAATAACCAAAATACCATCTTTGTACTTGATCCACTATGCTCAGATAGCCTTATACACGATTTCTAATCTTGATCCCCAGTTGTACCATCCAAAATCATCTGAAAAATATTATGGAGATAAGGGGTGAGTTATCAACAACTCAGTAAGCAGAGAACATATACTAGTATGTAAACATGAGCCTTTTCAGAAAGTTCAGTATGCAGAAACAAAACATTTCATTTTCATATGCACATCTCAAAATGTATTAACAGAAAAATCAGAGCGACTTTTCAATCTTTTCATATTTATAAACCATTTTCATATTCAAAAACGCTTTGGCATAACATAACTGAACACTTTCATCTTATCATATCATATCGTATCATGTCATATCATATATCATGTTTAACCCCTGTGGTAGAGTTGTGTTATCCCCGGTGGCCAAACCAGGCAGTATTATATTGTAAAACTTTCCCTTTTTCAATCTCGGAGCCCCGAGTGTGCACACAGGAAAAAACACATAAAAGACCACTTTTTTTCCAAAGTGGGTGCACTTATATCATATCATATTATGTTGGTACCAACCATATCACGTGAATCAGTATCATCTTATCAAAACCATATTCAGAATTAGAATCAAACAAATAAGTATGCCAAAAGTTTTTCATATCCATATCATATCAAACCACGTGCCTAACACATTCATATCATTTTCAGATGATCAATAACAGATCCAAAACATTTCATATCACATATATAAAAATCTCAATTTTCATATTTGCTATTTTGCACATTTCAGAAACATGTCAAATATTGCTCATGTCTATACTTTTCATGTCAAAAAACATTTTTCTCTTTCATTTAAATTTCATGAGTGGATGCAAAACACATAATTGAGGTTGTTTTCCATATTTTCCTTTTAAAAACATAACATGCACATTTTACAAACCAACCTCAGTTCATTTTTCATTTTTTATGCAAATCTAGCATAGGAACCCCGCTTACCTGAACCTTTAAAGCTTTTTCTGAATCTTTCCACAATCGTGTCGAATGATTACCAATTGTCACCTATACGGAATACTAAAGGTTAATAAACTTCTAAAATGACTGCTAAACTCTCCATCTACTTAAATTCATATTACGGAAAATAGCTTTGATAAGTATCCAGTTATTAGAAATCTAATAAATACCATTATCCTTAAAAATAATCTTAACTTATCATAATATAATTTTATCAAATATGGCAAAACAACTTAGACTCATTTCAAAAATAAACTTAATCATATTTAAAACTCATATCTCTATAAACTATTATTAAAATGATAAATTTCATACTGCCAACATATAATATAGTAGGAAATTCATAAATTTCTTAAGCAATAGAAATTCATAAATATTCTGAATTATATCTAATTTAAAAACCATCAAGGACTTGTATCATGTAATCGGCTTAGTGTTTAAAAACATATTAAATACTTCTAGTTCATAACTTAATAATATGCTTATATCAAATTCAAATAATGTAACAAGCGTAAAACCATTTAATAAAATTAAAAAAAAATCTTTTTATTTACTATTGAAAGTAATATAATTGTACTTAAAACAATTTCTTCAACATGCTTTCCAAATGCTATACAAGGGATTAAAATTAACGTAATATAATTTAAATCCTCATTTATTTTCTTTATACGATCTTATAATAAAACACAGCCTTCACAAAAACAAGTATATTAAAAAGACAATGACCCAAAATAGAACCCGCTTAATAATAGGATATTTTAGGGAAACATCATAAAATGCATGGCAGATTTTTGAGAGTAAAATATAATACTACAGTGCAATGGAACCAAGCTCACTGTGAGGGACAACGGATTGGATCGGCACTGGGTGGATGTCTATAGTGTTAGCCAAGATATACTTCACATAACAGACTCTGAGAAGTCTAGAGCAGTTCCGAAAATATTGCAGAAGGATCAGGAGACATAGCTGTCATTTTATCTAGTTGTTGTAACATTTAAATTTTGTATTTCAAATGCTTTACCTTATCTATATATTCTCATGTATCCTTATAGATACAAGATATACATTGAGCTGAATTTAATTGAATCAGCTATCTCAATTCTTCTAGCTTGGTATCAGAGACAGGTTTGTCTATTCCTAACTTTGGTTCTCCTATTGATCTTTCTATTTTCTCTAATACTTCCAATCATGCTCAACTTTCACCATCTTCCAATCAACCTTCTGCAGTGGTCCCAACAGACTCTAAGGAGTCTCTTCACTACCATAATCTCGAGGATACCTCCAATTCATCCCCTATATCTTTGACTCCATCTCTGTCTCCTGCCATTCCTCCTTCAGAACCTCTACCCTCCCTTCCTTCCCAAATGGTTACAAGGTCCCAAAAAAATTCCTTAAAATCAAAACAATTTCCAGACTACAAAGTTTCTTACTCCACCAAGCATCCTCTTCAAGCTCTCTCAACAATTACCCTTCCTTCAGAACCCACAACCAATGCTCAAGCAATAAAGAATCAGCACTGGTGTGATGCTATGCAAGCTGAGTTCAATGCCCTCTTAATCAATAAAACTTGGATTTTATGTCCACGCCCTGCATTCAAGACAGTAGTACGAAACAAATGGGTTTTTAAATTCAAACAAAAATCTGATGGCTCCATTGATAGGTACAAAGCATGGCTTGTGGCAAAAGGGTTTGATCAAGAACTTGGCATTGACTTCAATGAGACATTTAGCCCCGTTATCAAACCAACCACTATAAGACTTGTCTTAGCTCTTGCAATCCATCATAACTAGTTCATTAGACAGCTGGACATCTCTAATGCTTTTCTCCATGGGTTTCTTGAAGAGGAGGTATTTATGGAACAACCTAAAGGCTTTGAAGACCCTCAACATCCAGATTATGTCTGTAAACTTCAGAAGTCACTATATGGATTAAAACAAGCCCTTAGGGCTTGGTTCATGCGTCTCTCACATGCCTTATTGGATCTTGGTTTTGTTGGTTCAAGTGTTGACACTTCTCTATTTACACTTCATCATTAGAAGATATGCATTCATGTTCTTATTTATGTAGATGACATTATAGTCACTAGCAATTCTTCTACTACTGTTTCTGAACTAATTTCTACACTAAGCCGTGAATTTGCAGTCAAAGATCTTGGTGCACTCTCATTTTTCTTGGGCATTCAAGTCACCCACACTCCTGATGGCCTTCATCTTCATCAAGGAAAATATGTGACAGATCTTTTGAATCGCACAAAAATGGTTGGTGCAAAACCTACATCCAGCCCTTGTTCTTCAGGCAGTAAACTTTCTAAGTTTTCTGGTGAACCTCTATCTGATCCTACAGAGTATCGCACCATGGTAGGAGCTTTACAATACCTTACCTTGACTAGACCCGATATCTCTTATAGTGTCAACCAACTCTGTCAATTTTTGCATTGCCCCACATCGGTTCATCTCACTGCTGCTAAACGGGTATTACGGTATCCAAAGGGAACTCTTTCTCTTGGGTCTTCAATTCACAAAGGGATCTCTTCAACTGCATGGATTCTGTGATTCCGATTGGGCAGGAAGCCCTGATGATCGCAAGTCAACAACGGGTTATGCTATTTATCTTGGTCCCTGCTTGATCATATGGGCTGCTAAGAAACAACCTATTGTAGCCAGATCAAGTACCGAAGCTGAGTACCAATCCATGGCTCTCACAGTAGCTGAACTCTATTGGCTACGTATGCTGTTTCGTGAACTTCAAATTCCACTGACTTCTACTCCTTGTTTCTAGGTTGACAACATTGGAGCTTTAGCTCTATCCTCCAACCCTGTGTTTCATGCTCAGACGAAACACATTGAAGTGGATTATCACTTCATTTGTGAGAAAATTCTGAACAAAGATTTACAAGCTCACTATATTCCCACTTATGATCAACTTTCAGATATTTTCACCAAAGGGCTGTCCTCTTCTCGTTTCTTACTGCTTCGAGACAAGTTGATGCTTCGGTCCGTCCCCATAAACTTGCGGGGGAATGTTAACCAAGATATACTTCACATAACAGACTCTGAGAAGTCTAGAGCAGTCCCGAAAATATTGCAGAAGGATCAGGAGACATAGCTGTCATTTTATCTAGTTGTTGTAACATTTAAATTTTGTATTTCAAATGCTTTACCTTATCTGTATATTCTCATGTATCCTTATAAATACAAGATATACATTGAGCTAAATTTAATTGAATCAACTATCTCAATTCTTCTAGCTTATAGCGGCGCAGCTAGGGAGAGCAGGGAACACGTGAAGGTGCAGGGGGCTCGGCTGGCTAGATACAAACACGGCAGCCTCCTCCGTGGCAGACAGTGGAGTTCAAAGAGAGGGAGAGAGCATGAAGACTATGCCGACAGGGAGCAGTCGAGAGGGGTGAAGGTGCAGTGATGGTGGCTGGGTAGCTTGTGGTGGGTTCGCTTGACATAAGGAGTTGAGGTATCGTGCGGTGGAGATGCCATCGAGCCGGGCTGAACACGAGAGAAAGAGAGGGAAAGGTGAGCGAGAGAGAGGGCGGAGGGAAAGGAACGAGTAAACCGAGAGGGATACTCACCGTGAGGGGTTGCTACGGCCTGAGGTGGCTTGTGGGTGTCCGACGTCCTTTTCTGTGCAGGTGGTGACAGCTTGGAGCGGCTGATGCGGTGCGGTGGTGAGGTCTGGACGGTGAAACAAGGGCAGGTTTTTTGCTCTACTTTTAGTGTAGAAAAACAGGGGATTTTTGACTTGGCAAAAGCTGTGAGTTGACGTTTCCCGTGGCTGCGACGTTGGTTTTGCTTGGTGTAGGGTGGCAGCAGTTTCATGGGTGCTAGGTTGGTGGAGAAGAAGCAAAGAGAACTGGTTCAGAGGGTGGCTGGGTTGAGGGCGAAGGGAGGGCAGCGGCACTTGTTGGTGAGGATGCTAAACATCTATATAAGGTATAAGTGGAAAATAGATTAAACGTAAAGTAGAAGAGAGGAGGGTTGTGCATGAAAAAGGAAACAAGCGTGAATTCGTGCGACGTGGAT
Source organism: Cyclocarya paliurus (assembly GCA_029856935.1). Taxonomy (NCBI): domain Eukaryota; kingdom Viridiplantae; phylum Streptophyta; class Magnoliopsida; order Fagales; family Juglandaceae; genus Cyclocarya; species Cyclocarya paliurus. The sequence continues at coordinate 20,464,785 of CM056958.1, forward strand.
TCCGGATGCTTCCACGGGCTTGGGCTCCTTAGAAGGGAGTGGGGCTAGGATCCGACAGGGCTGGGCCCAAAAGAAAAAAAAAAAAAAATCCACTCAAATAAACTCAGTTTGAAAATAAAAAGTCCAACAAAAGAAAAGGGCACAATAAAAATAAATAAGAGCCAAATAAAAATACTACAACTCAATATTAATAAAATAAAAATAATTAAAGTCTAAAAATAAAATAATTTAAAGTAATGAGTAATTTAAATGCAAACAATAATTAATATCAAGAAAGTACATCAAAATAAATTTCACAACTTAAAAATCGAAAATTAACCCAACGATAAACACGATAAAATTAAAACAAAAGAATCAATACTTAAATTAAATAAAATAATTATTTAATTAAAAATACACTAAAATAAGGGATATTACATATGTAGCCCCCAAATTGTCACACCAAAAGGTGGGGGGTTCGAGAGAAACAATCCAAGTTCTTTGAGTAGTGACTGCAACAAAAGTAATTTAGCAGTGATACTGGCAAGAACCTTGTATTCAGCTTCAGTATTTGATCTAGCAATTGTTTGTTGCTTCTTGGATCTCCAAGAGATGAGGTTTGATCCAAAGAAGACACAATAACCCTTTGTGGAGTGACGGTCATCTAGGCATCCCACCCAATCCACATCAAAAAATTCATGTAGATGGTAAGAAGGAGATGGCCGAATGTGCAAGCCATAATGAGCTGTGTGTATGAGATACTTTAGTATTCTCTTCACAGCCTACCAATGAGGAAGTTTTGGAGCATGCATGAACTGACAAACTTTTCTTACAACAAAGACAACATCAGGTCGTGTAAGAGACAGGTATTGGAGACTACCAACGGTGCTTCTATAGAGAGTGGGATCGAAAATAGCTGGACCATCAGTAAGTGAAAGATGAGTGGAAGCTACCATTGGGTATTTTACGGGTTTGGCCAAGTCTATATTGGTTTTCTTTAAAGGATCACATATATATTTTTTCTGAGATAAATGGAGGCCAGTGGGCAATGAATTTATTTGAAGACCAAGAAAGAATCTCAGTGGACCTAAGTCTTTGACTGGGAATGATGTATTTAGAGACGTGAGGACAGACGAGATGACATCTGAACTGGAGCCAGTGAGGATGATGTCATCTACGTACACTAGAAGAAAAATTGTAACAAAGCTGTGATTGTAAATGAATAGAGAGGGGTCAGCAAGAGATGGTGTAAATCCAAGTTCAATGAGTCGGGTACTCAATTTTGAGAACCAGGCTCTTGGTGCTTGTTTGAGGCCATAGATGACCTTGTTCAAGCGACACACGTGATTGAGATAATCTGGGTTGATGAAACCAATTGGCTGACACATATGAACTTATTCTTGGAGGTCCTCATGAAGGAAGACATTGTTAATGTCTAATTGCTTAAGGGACCAACTTTTAGACACAACAATGGAGAGAATGGTTCGGATGGTAGTGGGTTTAACAACTGGACTAAAGGTTTCAGATAAATCAATACCTACATGTTGATGAAATCCTTTTGCTACCAATCGGGCCTTGTACCACTTGACATATCCATCTGAGCGTCTCTTGGTGCAGAAGACCCACTTGCAACCAACTGAATTTGTGATGCCAGATGAGGGAACTAGAGACCAGGTGTTTGTTTGCAAAAGAGCTTGGAATTCTTCAGACATGGCTTTTCACCATGGTTGATATTTAGCCACCTCTGTATATGAAGTGGGGGATTTAGAAATGGAGTTGATGATGGTAAGATAGTTACAAGGAGGTGGCCATAACACTATCCTGTCGGTGAATCTGCAAGGAGGAAAAGAATTGTTTCGTGATCTAGTGATGATGGGTGCTGGAATTTGTGCTTGATCTGGGAATAGAGTTTGCGAGGATGAAGATGAGGCAAGAGATGAGTCTGGAGAGAATGAAGAAGGAAGTGGACTTGGTGAGGTTGCGAGCCGAGGGAATAAAGAAGATGATGTGGAGACCGTGTTATGGGGAGTGGATGTGCTTGCAGAAATGGGCCTATTTGTTGTGGTGGATGGAATTACAGAGCTTGAGTGATTTGAATTTGAGTTAGGGGGCGGGCCAAGAATAGAAGGGCATTGAGTGAAGACGGGCTTAGAGTTATTTTGTGAATTAATGGGTATGTCAGCAAGTGGAAAGAGATGAGGCTAACAAGCATTGCCAAAGACCTTGAGCACTTCGTAATTGGGCGGTTTGGAAAACAGTTTTTGAAAGGGTGATTGATGATGAAGAATTGAAGTGGGGAGACAATTTATTAGATGGATAGCAGTGTGGAAGGCATCAGCCCTGAAGTAATAAGGTAAAGATGCATGAGCCATGAGTGCTAGTCTGGTTTCAACGATGTGTCGGTGTGTCCTTTCCACTGTAGCATTTTGTTGGTGTGTGTATGGACATGATAAACAATGTGAAATTCCTTTTGCTTTAAGAAGGGTGTGAAGTGATTGGTATTCACCACCCCAATCACTTTGTAATAACAAAATTTTGGAATTTAAGAATAATTTGACATGCTTTTGGAAATGAGTACAAACTTGAAGAACATCAGATTTTTGTACTAAAGGAAACCACCAAGTGTAACGAGTAAATTCATCTAGGAAAGCAATATAATATCGAAAACCATCTCTTGAAAGAACCGGGGCAAGACCCCATACAACAGTGTAAATAAGTTGCAAAGGTTTTGTAAAGTGCTGATGAGAATCTCGAAATGGCTGCTGAGAACTCTTTGCTTGACAGCAAGCTAAGCATGGTGATGGAGGGTCATGAGTGGAGATAGGAAGAGAGTTGTGAGAGACGACTTGGTGGACTAACTGAAGAGAGGGATGCCCAAGTCGTGAGTGCCACTGAGATGAGGTAGTGCGCTCGCCAACAAGAGCTTGAGGAGAGGAAAGTTAAGCTGGAAAGGTGAAGAGACCGTCATGCGTGGGACCACAAAGGAGGGGTGTCCTCATCTTGGAATCCTTCACAATGAAATGGGAATTGTGAAACTCAAAAAACAAGGAATTATCATGGCAAAACTGTCTAACCGAGACTAAAAATTTAGTAATATTAGGCACATTTAACAGATTTTTAAGAAGGAAGGAATGAGAAGAACTAGAAAAGGCGGAGTCACCAATGTTGGAGATCGATAGTGCAGTGCCATCACCAACCCATAGCTGTTCATTACCACCATAAGGAGAGGAGTGAATGTTGAGGTTGGCTAAGTTAGAGGTGAGATGGTTTGTGGAAGTAGTGTTGGGGTACCAAGATTGGTCAAGAGATGAACCAGAGGTCGTAAAGTGAGCTATAAGGTTTTTCGGTGGATCTCTTTGGTAAGCATGGTCGAATATGTGGTAGCAGCTTATGACTAGATTGCCAACTTTTCCACAGAGTTGACAGGTGGGTTTCGAGTGGGGAAGGAAAGAGGATTGAGGTGAGGGATTATATGAGGAAGGGTGAGGAGAAAAAGAGTTGGTGTGACCTCTACCTTGACCATGATGACCACCATGATGGAAACCACAGCCATGGGAAGGAGAGCTGGAAGTAAAATTAGTTGAGAAGTTTGTGGTGGTAGGAAGATGATTAGAATGAGACAACCTGCTTTCATGGGTGAGTAAGAGGCTGTAGAGTTCTTCAGGGGAGAGAGGTTCAATGCGAGTGGTAACGGAAGTGACAAAGGCATCGTAATCACTGTTGAGGCTTGCAAGTAAATAGGATACAAATTCGACAGAGGAGAGAGGAGTTCCAGCTGGGCTCATGGTGTCGGAGAGATGCTTAACTTTTCAAAAATATTCAGAGATGGAAGTGGAACATTTTGAGACTGTGGCAAGCTGGTAACTAAGTTGGGTGACTCGAGCATGAGATTGAGAAGCAAAGAGTTTTTCTAGAGTAGATAAGACGGCTCGGGCAGTGGGGTAGCTAACAACTTGTGAAATAAGATTGTTTGAGAGGGAGGAAATTATGGCACTTAAGATTAGTTGACCTGTTTGGGTCTTGGTAAGGTATTCTGGGTTGAGGGTGGTGGTACCGAGTAGAAATTGAGGGGAGGAATACTTGACCCATCGATGAAGTGAAACAGTTATTGGCCTTTGAGATAGGGAACCATCTGAGTTTGCCATAGCAAAAAATTTTCATTTGTGAACTTAACAAAAACAAGGTGAGAGAAATGGGGAAGAAGGGAAGGTGAGGATGGGTTTGTATCTGAGTTTTTCAGTGGGGAGGTATTGTCCTCCATGGGAGACGTTTGTCTAGAATGGCTCTGATGCCATGTTAGAATATAGGAATTTATATATTCATTTCTCATTTTTTAAAATGTTTACAGAGCACTCTATTTATAGAGAAGAGCACGTCTGGAGCAGTTTGGTTTTCTAACAAACAAATGGTGTGCATGTTGTCTACAGCCAGCTGTCTAATGGTGCTGGTAACCAAAAGATGTCTTTTGATACAAACAAAAATGAAGAAGAATCATATTCTAACAGAATCACAAAGATGTATTTCCAGAAGATTCTTGTAGCTGAGTTCACAGTTTTAAATATCGTACCATACCGGCCGGTACGATTGGTATTTTCCGTACCTGCCACCGTCCGGTATAGGTATGGTAAGTGTTTCGTACCGGCCGGAATACCGGCTTGTACCGGCCGATATTTTGGCCTTTATTTTTTTTTTCATTTTTTCAAACTACAAACTCATTTTTTGACCCTCAATTTAGACTAGACTATTTATAATTTATATATTTATGTATTTATATATAATTTATTCATATATAGACTATTATTTTGAAATATAATTTATATATATTCATTTATATATATAATTTATTCATATATCGACTATTCCGAAATGGTACTGGTACCAAAATATTTCGTTCTAGTGCCTTGACCGGTATGGTATCCGGTACAGTATTCAAAACATTGGCTGAGAGGGCTTAATGTCCTCGTGTGCTGCTGAGTTGGAGCATAGCAGCTTGGTGTGCTAAGTCAAGGTTGAGTAGGATTTATTTGAAATGCTATCAGGTGGCGTCGACGACCAGAATTTCAGCTATTTGCAGGCGGTGCAATCCAAATCTGTGATGTCTCCCGATTTCTACAATTTCACCAGGGCGGAAGAAAAAAAAAAGAATTAGAGGAAACAATTTGGAGGGAAAGAAACTAATAGTAGTTTTGTGAGAAAATATAGAGAGAGTGCTCAAAAGAAATAATAAACTAAAGATTTGTTCCATCTACATCCAAATTAGTTATAAGCAATTTGATTTTTATTTTGGATATACTGTAGCTACAATTTGGTTCAAATAAATTTGCCTAATTCAATGCAATCGATTTTTCATCGCTAATAATTATTTGAAGGATTTTATTTACCTTTAGCTATTCAAATGAGAATGCTCTTATGACGGTAAGAACTCTCTTTTCCGATCAAGGCTACTTCGTTTCTTGCAGGACTTCAAATTAGAAAATGATTCCCTAGAACTATTCTATGTTTATTTTATAATTTACTTAAAATTGAGAGTACTTTTATAAATTTGAATTTTTTTTAATAATTTGACATGATTATATTAATTGATTGATTATAAATTAATGAACAGTTAAGCACTTATAGCTAGGTTATACAAATATCGCATCAGCTACATTGGAGAGAGAAAACTTACATATGTAAGATATATCCCAATACTTGGATTATAATTTAAGAAAAAAAATTCTATTCATCATTTTTACACCACACACTATACATGATTTGTTTTTTTTTTTTTTTGTCTTTTCCCTTAGCAAGTATGTGGTGTAGTGATAATGAGCAGATCAACTTAATTAATTTAGCAAACATAAAACAAAAAATAATAAATAAACCATAGAAACAAGTGTGGTGTGATGAATAGCTAGCAAAGCTCTGCTAAGAAAGACTATTATTATGGTTGTTTCTATAGAAACACACAATATTTGTAAAGAATGATTTCCTCAATAATATTTGGAGGAAGTCTTCGTTTATTTATAAGCTGTCATACATTGGTATTTGATTCTATTTCTAACTCTGCATATTTATCAAGATTACATTTAATTTAAACAATGCATTGAGTTAGTCATACACATAGTTTATTTGAAGACTTATCACTTGAGGAGTTATCACTTTGCTTGTCCTCTTCAAGCTTATCCTTATCACTTGCAAGCGATTTGAATTTTGAATTTTTTGTACTAGTATCTAATCCATTACACCCCCTCAATCTCAATGGTAATTCATGAACGTTGAGAGTGTCTTTACTTGTTGAAAAATGATTAGTTGGTAATGCCTTGGTGAATGTATCAGCAACTTGATACTTGCTAGAGATGAACCGAACCGCTAGCAGTCGTTGTGATACTTGCTCACGAACAAAGTGCAAGTCCAGTTCAATGTGTTTAGTGTGGGCGGGGTACACCGGATTGGCAGTCAGAATGTTGTCACACCATAAGTTTGGTGGGTTAGGTGGCCGAGTACCCAACTCTTGGAGTAGTGATTTTAACTAGATGAGTTCAGCAGCAGTGTTGGCAACAACTCTGTATTCAACTTCGGTACTTGACCGAAAGATAGTATGTTGTTTATGTGAGCTCTTACTAGATAGAGTAGCCACTTACCAATTGCCGGTTGTCTAGGCAGCCAGCCCATTCAACATCTGAGAAGGCATTTAATTGTGTGTTTGAGTCATCCATGATAAGAAGACCATGGTGTGGTGTTTTTCTCAAGTACTGGAGTATTCTTTATTCAGTGCTCCAATGTTCTGTCGTGGGAAGTTGCATAAATTGGAAAACTTTTCCGATGGCATATGAGAGATCCGAACGGGTGATGTGTGAAGCCTAAATCTTAAATGCATGTCTTTTTAGTGAGGAGGAGCCTAAATATGTGGTTTCAGTGGGTTCTTTTTAGTGTGAGTGGAGGCAAGATTATGCCCAACCTTTGTGTGAGCCCATTAGCTAATGAGAAAAGTCCAACCCTCCCACCAAAATTACATCATTTTGGCCTAAGGATAGAATACACTAACTTCCTTTTCCTTTTCCTTTTTCCCCCTCCCTTCTCCTATGCTGCACTACCCCCAAACCCCCTTCTCTCCCATTTTCTTCTTCCTACCATTGTAACCTTGCCACCGCTGCCTCTACCATTGTCTGACCACTATAGCTCTTCCTCATTGTTAGCTCCTCCACTTCATCCCCCCTCACTCTTCCTCTGTGGGTCTTGGTTGCTAACCCAAATATCACGTTTCCGTTGTCCATCCCTTACTATCGTTGCCACTGTCCACGTCACACCACCTTTTGTTGTTATCGAGCTCTTCCATCTCCCTCTTTGGTTTCTTTGCCCCCCTCTCTCTCTCTCCTCTTCCCTCTCATCAGATTTGGGGTTGCAACCACCATCTGCCTCCATTCGACCTCAAGAAGGAGTAGATCTACCATGGATCATAGCCAGCCACTCAAATCCGTCGTCACTCGGCATCCTTGCTAAATGTCGATGGCTCTCGATTTTGTTTCTCTAATCCGTCAACCTCTGTTGCTTGTAGCTCCTCTATCGTCGCCCCGCCGCCCAACATTAGCCATGGTGGGCTCCTCTCGATCTCAACCTCCATCCCTAGATCTGTCTTTTTCCTCTCAGATTCTCCCTTGCTCTCGCTCTCTGTTTCTCTTTCCTAGGGTTTTGCCGTCACTGTCATTCTGCCATGCCTTTACAGTTCCTCGACCATGGCGGCACTCACAAAACCTCCCTCTAAAGATCTCTCTCTCTCTCTCTCTCTCTCTCTCTCTCTCAACAGTGCACGACTAGGGAACCTTAGCTCAAACTCAAATTTCCCTTTCACGGTGAAACCCAAGTTGAGCCACCCCAACACCTTTCTCTCTATTTTTCTCATATCTCAACTACTAGCAATAGCTGCTAGCTGCTAGCCACAAGTCACCACCACTGTTACAGCAAGCCCCCATTGTCACACTTGAATGAAGCGTCTTCGTACACTTCACTGCTGCCTTCAGTGGTGAGAATTAGGGCAAAATCAAGTATAAGAAACAGAGAGAGAGACAGAAGAAGAGAGAAAGAGAGGTGGATGATTTAGAGACTCTCCGACTTCCTTCTTGGCGACAGCATGGCAGTGGGCATGGCTTGGGAAGGGGCATCAAAAGACTCAAGAGAATGGAAAGAGAGAGTATCGGGCTGGGGAAGAAAGCAAGAAGGGGGGGAAAGCTTTACTTTTTTCTAGCCAGCTATTTGCAGCGATTATTTGTCGCCGTAAAATCTAGTAGTGTTGCGGGTCTTTCTATCTCAAGGTATCCAATAAAGTAGCCGCTGAATATTCTTGAGTGTTGCGGGTCTTTCTATCTCAAGGTATCCAATAAAGTAGCCGCTGAATATTCTTGAGTCCAGTTTCCTTTCATTAGTCTTATAGGGCATGTCCTCAGCTAAACAATCCCAAATATGTAAATGCCTAATACTAGGCCTTTTTCCAGTCCATAACTCAAACGGAGTTTTAGCTAATGCTTTATTAAGTACTTGGTTGAGAATGCAAATAGCTGTCTTTATGGCCTCTACCCACAATGACTCTAGTATAAAAGAATGAGTTATCATACTTTTAATCATGTCCTTTAGGGTACAATTTTGTCTCTCAGCTACACCATTTTCACATGGAGTATCTGATACTGGTATGGTGTATTGAAGAACGATGCTACATTCTTCTAAGTACCTCACAAAAGGCCCAAGGCGGTGTTCACCTAATCTGTCATATCTACCATAGTATTCACCACCACGGTCAAATCTAACGGCCTTAATTTTCTTATCAAGCTGATTTTTAACTTCAGTTTTATAATCCCTAAAAACGTCCAATGCTTGTGATTTTTCATGTATTGAAAATAGATACCTGTAACGAGAATACTCATCTATAAAAGTGATAAAATATCTTTGACAATTCCAAGATGTAGGGAATAGACCACAATTGTCACTATGTATCACATCTAAGACACCTGAACGACTATTGGCTCCCATTTTTCTTATATTTGTTTGCTTGCCTTTTATACATTCAACAAAGATTTTAAAATTTGAAAAATCAAGAGTATCAAGAATTCTAGTTGACACAAGCCTTTCAATTCTCTCTTTCGAGATATGTTCCAAACGCTTATGCCATAATGCCAAGGAATTCTAATTGATTAATCTCCTTTTTGTACCACAACTATTTACATGCAAAGTTTTATTTATCCTTAAGTGAGAGGCATCCAAGTCTAATAAATAAAGATTATCAATCAAATAGCCAATACCAATAATAGTTGAATCTCGGAAAAGATTGAATTTCTTGTTTCTAAATGTACAAGAATAACCGGATTTGTCTAAACAAGAAACATAAATTAAATTCCATCTAAATGATGGCACATTAAAAGTCTCATCTAAATCTAAATAAAAACCAAACTCCAAATTTAACCTGTAGACTCCAATTGTTTCAACACTAACTTTATTGCCATCTTTTAAGTAGATGAATTTTTCTGTATTACTTGGTTTTCAACAATTTAGGTAACCATGTATATAAACACTTATGTGAATAGTAGCTTCCGAATCTATCCACCAATTGTTAGGTGGCACAAGAGCCAAATTAATTTCAGCACAAACAAAGATAGAATAATCACATTTATTTTATCTTTCTTGTACATAAATGAAACAGAAGTAATTATTCATCCGTGTTGAATAAAAAATGTAGAAAATTTAAAAGATAAAACGTCCATTTTTTTATTTTACTAAATTGAATTTGAAAAATAACATAGGGGAGAAATGAGTATTTCATTTAATTTGTACAAGAAATAGGGGAGAAAATACTACCATTTTCACGAGCATATAACTTAAGAACATTTATCTTCTTCGTAGATGAGAATATTTGAAACAAAAATAATGATTAAATTAGGACAAATACATAGGTTGTATGCTTATTGAATTATTTAGATTAATATTATATACTTATTGAAATTAGTAAATGAAATCATACTTTAAATTCTTGTATACGTTTATTTAAATGCTTGAATTACATTATGTATCTTTTTAATATTTTTTATTAACGCTTGAGTATTTGATTTAAAATTGTTATGAATAGCTCTATTCAACAAGTTGAATCAATCAAATGCAGATTTCAAATTTAAAAAATAAAATAAAATCTATTCACTATCATTTTATTATCATCTTATCTTCATTCTTTGATGTGGCTTCAAATAATTGGTCCAATTACCATTTTTCAACTCATACTTTCTCATTTGGGGCTTTAACCAAATTGTTCCAAAATGAAGAAGACCGGCCAGCTCGATCACCCCGGTACAACGAATCAGACTAATTTCTATTGGCCTGGTCCAATATTAAGTCTACATGGTTGATCTCGAGGTCTAATAATGGTGGACTCACTGGACTGACTGAATCAGTCCGGTCCAAAAATATCAGCAAGTTCTAAAATTAAACATGAGCTGTAGGCACGACAATAACGTTATAAACATGAACAAGAATAACCTTGTAGCCTGCCAGGCTAATGAAACATCTTAGAACTTAGAAGTCCTAGATTACCTTACGGCATCAAGAAACTTCTTGGATTTGGGTTTTCTAATTTTCATATATGAGGTATAAGATTTCGAGTTGGGAATTAAGCATTAATAAACACATAAAGTTTATTTTATTATTTTATTGAGCCTTTCTTTTCTTTTCTTTTTTATAGGAAATAGATTTCATTTTATTCATGAAGGAAATTACAGCTATGACTAGTCAATATAGAGATAAACTCCGAATACAAGCCAAACTATACACAAATTCTTTTGTCACGGATATTGTCTTAACTTCTAGAAACTCTCTACTGACAAAACTGGTTTGTCTGAGAGTATCACTCTCTGTTAAAAAAAAAAAAAAAAAACAGAGATAAACCATCCCCAACCTCCAAATAAAGAGATGGTATCCAAATTTGGATTAGGCTTTAATCGATTGTTTGATTGTTTGTCAGTCTAAAATAGCCCAAATAATTAGCCACAGGCAAAGCCCATAAGTCTGTTTATGTTCTCTGAAGATGCAACCCAACGAGTTGAGTGTTCGATGTGGGCTTTGGTCCGGCCATTCTCGTACAACTTACCACTCACAAATTTTCAAGCCCAATAAGATCTTTAATCAAATCCCTATTGATTTTTAACTTATCATTATTTTGAGAAAAAAATCTCATATTACCCTTGAAATTACCACTTATTTTGCAAAATGACAATAAAGTTAGAGAAATGATATTTGTAGTTATAGAGTACACAAATATCATGTATTCATTTTTAAAAAAATGAGTTAATATAGGATCCACATGAAAAATTAAGTTTTCTAATAATAGACCTCACTCTTTTTCAAAAAGAGTGCGCGCTTACATAATTCATGAATATATCTAACATTACTTATAAAGTTAATCACTTAACCAACTCATCACTTCACCTCCAAATTATATAAGTAATTTAACTCCTTATTTAAATCCTATACATTATTGACTTCGAGATAACTGATAATTAAAAAATAAGTAATATACCGTATGATCTAAAAGGTCATTGGATCTTAACGGGAGAAGGAAAATTGCAAAAAGGACATGCAAGTTTGAGAGATAAAGTTGGATTAGTAATTTGATGGTCACCTTAATTGTAAAATGAGTACCGGTAGTAGTTTGAGGAGATAATCTAAGTGTAATTTCTCTATTATTTCATTTTACTATCATCTTCTACGTTCAACTTATTTGCGTATTATCACCAAATAATTATCTTTTACGATCTCGCCCAGAACTTCTCTCTCGCCCAAAAAACCTCTCTTTAGCAACTCTCTTGCCCGATCTCAGTTTAGGGGAGGGGAAGCTTCGGCTTCCTCTTCCTCTTTCCTCTCTTACCTCTCTACCGTCGTTTACGACGGTTTCTGTGTGTGTGTGTTTTTTTTTGTGTTTTGCAGGTTTGGTCAAATAAGCGGGAGGAGTCAATCCGAGCTCCGCTGGTGGAGTTTTCCTACACGCGTACCACCGGAGGATTCCTTGCCCGCCGATCTAGCAGCCGTCCGCTTTGGGTGCCATATGGAGCTGCGCGTCGCTCCCACGCGAGGATTACAAAGAACGCGTGGCATACGCGAGCCACCGCGTATCACACCACATCGGAGCCGTGTGCGGCAGCTCAGGGCCTAGTACATAGGCACTGTCTTGACCAGCTGTTTGTCTCCTTCCCAGCGTGGCGCGTGCTTTTCACGCGCTACCACCAATCCTGATTTCGTGGCTTTTTCCAATTTGCGTTTGGTTGTTTTGTGGCTTGTTTGGTTGCTGTTTGTAATGTTTGTTTGGTTGGGTTGTGTTATGTTGTAGGAAGTTGTAATTTCGGCTCTATGTCGGTATTTTTTTGTTGGTATTTTTTAGTTTTGTTGGCGTTATTTTGTTGGTTGTTGGCTACTTCTCCTCCTTTGGAGGATGGAGTTTGGTGAGTTATTTCTCCTCTTTGAGAGGATGGAGTTTAGTTGTTTGGTTGGAAGATGGAGCGGATACTCTCTGAGAGTTTTCTGATTTAGACAATGTCGTCGCATAGATTTGCGTATGGGAAGCTTTGAACAGAATTTAGTTTGACTTATAATTGTTGAGTCACAGATGTAACTCCTTATGGAATGAATGAATGAGGTCTATTTCTTATAAAAAAAATAAAAAAAACTTATTTGCGTATTGTGCTTAATTGGTAGATATCCAAATGTGCTTTCCAACAAATACATTGAGATCCATCAATGAGTTTTTTGTGGCTGATTCTTTCTATTTGTAAGCTAGTGTGAATGACACACCATCCACATTATTAACATGACAAGATTTGATACACAATATTTAAATCTAAAATCTTTCTTGCAAATTAAATCATATCAGGTCTAAGATAAACCACCTAAAATAAATCATTTGTACTTGTTGTCATGGTGATTCAAATTTCAATTCTCAAGTTTCAATGACAAGAAGAACTACAACTAAGTTACAAGATCAACTTTAGCTAAGGTAATGAGAAATTCCCAATTTTTCCTACAATTATAAGCCTATTTTTTTTCTTCCAATAATGTTTGTGCATATTGAGAGAGAGAGAGAGAGAGAGAGAGAGAGAGAGAGACCTGAGTTGTTTGAATTTAAAGAGTTTCTTTCATTAATTATCGAATTATCATTTTCAATCTATATTAGCTTATCCTATACATTACCTGAGATGTTTGATGAGTTAGAACAACCTTGATTGTTTGAAGAGTTTCCACTCTGATCAACTCTCTGATTAACTCCAATCCCTATTGCCAGTTCAAGGGGAAAAGTGATCATTTCCATTTCCATGTTGCCTATCAAGTTATGAAGTATATATATTAGTTGAAACTTGGAATAGAAAGAGACACCAATAATGTGGTATATCTCAATTTTTGAAATCAAGAATTTAACATGTTTTGGATTGCGTAGTAGAGCTTTTAATTTTAGAGCTTTACTAAAAGCCTTATTAATGAAAATTAAGTCGTTTACTTTTTGGCAGCAAACATGATGTGTCTAAAGTTTTTTTTTTTTTTAAATTATGTGCAGGCCAGAGAATACTTTCAAATGATCGATGCATGTCAATATATTGTATGTCAAAGAGGTGGGGGGGGGGGGGGTGTTTAGTATGTTACCGTATTAGACCCAATGCCCAATGGTACTCGGCAATAATTGACGTAGATTTCACAAATTATGTTCTTTTCCAAATTAAATTAAGTTTCAGATTATGTAGAGGAATTCTAAGGATCTCAATATATATAGCTAGCTACCATTGTTTTATATATAAAGACAAGGATCATTCAAAACACAATGAAGAGTACGTGACAGTATGTATATCACTATCTCATATCCCTTAAGATCATTTGATGATCATAATAAAATGATCGATGAAGAGTAGTACTGACGCTGCTATATATATTAATTAATCTTCTTGTCTAAATAAACATATATAATTAATTATTCATGATGCACCAACTTGATTAATTATTTCTTGGACTCCAAAGACATTACATTAGATGTCCATGTCCCGGCTCCGCTCTAATCATGTACACGTCATCCAACCTTTAAATTGTGTCATCAAAAATTTCAAATTATGACATTCCACCCACCGGGATATTTTTTCTAGGGAGCAATTGATTTAACAATCAAATTTTACAATTATAAAAAAAAAATCATTTGTTTTTAATTAATTTTCTTTTAATTTCTTGATTTTTCCTAAATGATAATAACTTTTCATTTAAAGACTCAGGAATTCAAAAAATTAAAAATACTATTTGATTGTTAATTTTTAAATAGAACAATGTATCGAAGAAAAACTTACAAAAAATTTATTTCTACACCTATCAATTATTGATTTAAATAAAATTATTAAATTTAAAATTTAAAATTGAAATTAAAAAAAAACTGACAAAATAAATCTTATATGTAAAATTATAATTAATATGTGTAGCATTACTTTTTTAAATATCATTATCAAAGGGCTTTGTTAACCACGCACCAAAATATTTCTAAACGTAAAAATCAAGAATGTCGAGTCACCTAGAAATGTTTTAAGGTTGAAATTTATAATGAAATCAAAGATGGTTTTTTTTTTCTTGAGTAAAATCTAGAATGTAATAAAGAATTTTAGTAGCTTTGGCTCTTAAAAAATTACTCTCAGATAATTGTTGGCAAGCCGCAATCCACTTGACACCAGAAAAGTGAGTTTTATGAGAGAATACCAATCCCATTTTTACCAACGATAAGTGTACAATCATAAAAATTATTTTATAAAAATAAATTTACAAATTGATATGATTTCATACGATAAGTTAAATCTATTTTACAATAATAATAGTTATATAATTTGATGTATTAGATCAAATTACATAAATTTATAAATTTATTTTTGTAAAACTTTTTTATGACTAAAACATTTGTATAATGAAAAGCACCAAGCATGGGGTAAGATCACTTACCCGCACTAGCTAGAGGGATGGACAGGACGCTGTCTTCCAAACTGCTGCCTCCAAAACTGCCGGTGAAGGATCAATTAACAAATTAGACGGTCATTGATCACTTACGCACCGCAATTTAAGGTACCATATTGAACAAGCCTGTCATTTTATAAAGACCAACTTGCCTGGAAATTATCTATCGTTTTGTCCAGCGTAATAAAGTTGTGATATGAAGATCAATGCACAGTGAGAGTTGTGAGTGGGCCCCTTTTATTCTTGCTTTATCTCAGGATATCGTTTTTCAACACATGTTTGTTGAAAATTCATTAGTCATTTGGCCCAGACTTCAAATGTTTTAAGGCCCTGAACCCTCATAATTCAACGTTATAGGAAACACCTGAGGGATAAGGACAAGGCTCATAAGTGGCTCAAAGTGGTTAGATTCTGTCTTTGTTTGGTTTTTAGTGGTTACAGTGCTCACATTTTTTTGTCAATGTTGCTGCTTTAGTGATGTGCTATGTCTGTAACTTCACGTGTTTGGGAATCTGTGTCTGCTTGGGAATCTTTGTGCAGTTTTAACCCTTTTTTTTCCATTTATTTGTGGTAAAAAACCTGTGAAGAAAAAAAACAAAAGCAGCAACAATATGTTAATTTCAAAGTGATTACTATTTAGTTAGGAAAATGATGGAAACCTTCGGTCGGGACCTTTAATTAATTTTTATTAGACTATTTTATCCCTGACTCTGTTTACCGTATTAGTTACTTATTTTGGCATGTAATTAGGAATACTCTTACTACGCTGTACTACCGGTCTACTACCGTTTATTTTTTTAATTTATTTTGCCTCAGCAGTGCTGCACGCTCGCTTCACCTCCAAAATTTACTGTCAGTTTTATCAGTTCTTCTGTACATACATTTTCGGTTAGATTAGACATAAATAAATGGGCTTAAATTCTTTTTTTTTTTTCTTTTGTGCTACGTCCACAGTTAAGTATAATTGATCTTTTTTTTCTTTTCTTTTTTAACATATGTTTTGTTCCACTTTTAAATATTTTTTTAAAAAAATTACAATATTATTAAAAAATAATTTTTTAATAATTAAGTAAAAAAATAAAAATAAAAAATTTCAATAGTAATATGGAGCTATAAAAACCAATGATAAGAATATTATTTTTCTTAAATTTAAGACGGCACTACAATTACTATTGATTCTCTTAAGTTATTTTGGTATGTTTATTTTTATTTTTTTACATGTATTTTTTTAACATTTTTAAATATATATATTTTTTAAAAATTTTACAACATCATTAAAAAATACTTCTTTAATTATTAAATAAAAAAGAAATTAATTAAAAATTAAAATTAAATAGATGAACGGTGAAGATGAGAAAGTAAACTCGTGGGCTACCAATTTCTTTTGAATATTGATATAAAGGAATTTCATATTTTTTTGTTAGAAGCTAACACCCTCTGTCAAATCTTTGGCAGAGTTAGAGTTTGATCTGACCAGTGAGCAGAATGAAATGGGCGAAGTCCTGACCTGCAGAGGTGAAAGATTAAAAAATAGAAAGTCTACTATGCCGTCCCAAGTGTATCGCTCGGTTTGACCGCTCGGTCAAAGCTTTTTTTTTTTTTTTACTTAGTGATGAAGTAAGTGATTTTAAATATATTAATGTATTTTTTTTATTTTTTAAAATTATTTAAATCTATTAAAAAAATGTAAATAAAAAAAAAGAAAAAAATTTTACACATGCGGTAACACTAAGCGGTGCTACTCAGGCGGCAGAGTAGCACCGCTCATTAAACAAATAAGGGTGCGGCTACTCTGCCGCCCCAAATTGACCGCTGGGCTTATCGCCTAGCGTAAAAAAATTTTTTTTTTTATTTTACTTTTCATATTTTTTTAACATTTAAAATCACTTCTTTAATCACTAAATAGAAAAAAAAAATTAATCCAAGCGGTACACTTGGGCGGTACACTTGGAGCAACAGACAAGCATTTTCCAAAAAATAAATCAGTAGTAGACCAGTAGTACAGCGTGATAAGGGTATCACTACCCCTGTAATTATCCCTTAGTTCTTTTTTTCGGATTCGAGGCAGCTTCGTTTCTGGAACTGCAACCGGACTTCAAATATCGCGTCCGTTATCTTGGAGAAAGAAAACATACGCGTGTGAAATATGGCAAACACGATAGACACATCCTAATGCTTTGCACTATTATTATGGTTGCTTTTTTTTCCTTTTGGTTTATGATTGTTTTTAAATAGAGAAAATTTATTCTAAAGCCAGTCTAGCCTCGTACTCTACCCACCAGATGATGTATCCGATCGGGTTTATGTAAGACGATCCAGTTCTTTAGAGTAAAACGCTCCTCCATCTACGAATCCCCATGAAAGCTGAAGGGGTTTCTTCCCTCCATCTGCAATAAGTCCATCTGAGATCTGCGAATCTTCCCCGTCTCCCCTCCGAAGCATCTCAGACGGCACTCTAGGCGAATCTACCCCCTCCCTTTTTCTTCTCCCCCTCCATCTGCGAAGCCGTCATTCTCCTTCGTTCTTCTATGGGAAGAAAATAAAGTGATCTCCAACTTCTAGGAGACCCCAGAAGCCCAAGGTCACAACCAGTGAGCTACTAATTGGTTTCTTATTGGCCTCCTCTCAGAGATTTATTGAATATTTTGGTCCATTTCAATTTATTTTTCCTCTTCTTTTTGGGGTTTTGGATTTTGTTTCCGGACATGTAAAAATTTTGCTGAGATGAAATAGAAGATGACATGATTTCCATTTTTTCTTACTATCCTGAGTGATTTCTCTTCCCAATTACTTACAAACAAATTGCATAAAGAAGTTCTTACTTCTTTTTCTATGAGTGGTTGACAGAGTTCACCAACTAGCTGCTTTCTGTTTGTGTCTGTGATATTAATTAATGTTAGGACGAGAGAGAACAAATTGTCCAGCAAATTCCAGGAAGAAAATTTGGAAATTCCACAAAAAGCCGAGAAGGAATTCCATTAATAATTGTTTAGTGTGAAAATCAGCAAAACAAGTGAATAAAAAAAAAAACACAAGAAAAAGGTAATGAAGCAAGCAGGAAAGGGAACTTGGAGGTGTGTACGTATTTTGATAAAAGTGGAAAAATGGGCTCTGGACGATGGAGTTGTAGCAAAGAGAGAGAATTCAATCGAAACATGAATAGGAAGACAACACGTACACAACGGCACAAGGGTAACGGCACGCGGACGACGGCAGGAACCGAGCGGCAGGGGCAGGGGCGAGAGAAACTCGAAATGGTTGATTTGGGGAAAACTGGATTAGGCTTTTGCGTAAAACGCATGCGTTTTACTGTAGCAATTTAAAAAAATCCATATCAGCAGAGTGTGGTGTTGGATACTGTAGAGGTTTAAGTGTAGAAGAATTCTTTTAAATAATATAGCAACTACGTGGGACAGTGCTAAGGAAAGTGATGATAAAAAGCCAACGGTAACGATGGACAATGATTTCCGGAATCGTTCAAATTCACGGGGGGGCAAGTCAGATATTGATGGTCAAAAGCTTGGTGGGGGAAAGCAGGCTATGAACACTTAGGGAGGTTTGAGGGTTGAGATGAGAATTTTGTGTTTTATTTTAAAGTTTAAAATATTATTTTTTAGTTTTAAAATTTGAAAAAGTTGAATTGGGATTTAAAAAAGTTGTATTAGAATTTGAAAAAATTGAATTGTTTATTATATTTTATATGGAAATTTAAAAAATGTGTAATGATGAATTGAAATGAGATGAAAAATTTTGAAAATTCTCCGTTCCCAAACCTGCCCTAAAATGGGTCCCGTGGTGGGCCATAATCCTGGGCAGAGTGTAATTGAGCATGCTCACGTCCGCAATGTAGGAATGCTAGCTCAGGAATATTCTTGTACCTTATAATGCCTAAACTGGTATTCTTTTACCTCATATCCGGTTTTTATAATGCCTAAACCGGCTGAACCGTTTCGGTTTCAGTTTCGATTTCGATTTTAAGATTTTTCAAACTAGATCGAATCAGTTGATAAAAAAATAATATTTTTTATTTAAGTTTTATACAAAATTAAAATTATAAAAAATATTTGATATCTATTAATATATATAAGTTTTATATATAATGTATAATTATATGTGAAATTTGTATATATAATATATATAATTATATATCATATATGAAATAATTTCATATTATAATTTATAAATTATAAGTTATAACATAAAATGTTAATCTTAAATATAAACATTTGTAATTTGCTTGATCATATGTTATTAATATAATTATATATAAGATAATGTTATTATAAAATAAAAGTTTAATCTTAAAAATGAAAATTTAATTGATCATGTATTATATAGCTATACTAATATAGTAATATATAGTTTATAACCAACACTAATATATAGCTATACTAATAGTCTAATAGTAATACTATTATATAGTCTAATAATTTATATAACTATACTAATATATAAGTTTATAACTAGTATAATAGTCTAATATAGACTATAATTATACTTATACTAAATCACTATAAGTTTATAACTAATACTAATATATAACTATACTAATAATCTAATATTAATACTATTATACTATTATATAGTCTAATATATTAGAATTTATATAGCTACACTAATATATAAGTCTAATATTAATATAATAGTCTAATATTAATACAATAGTCTAATATTAATACTATTATATAGTCTAATATATTATATAGCTATAACTAATACTAATATTTATTCTAATACTAATAGTCTAGTATAGACTATAGTTATACTTATACTAATAGTCTAATATTAATACTATTATATAGTCTAATATATTATATAGTTATAACTAATACTAATATTTATTCTAATACTAATAGTCTAATATAGACTATAATTATACTTATACAAAATTACTAATATAGTTATAGACTTATAGTATAAGAGTTTAGTCTAATTAGACTATTAGTAATAATTTTGATATTATTACTAAACGGTGCCGTTGCACATCCAGTCTCCCAAAGGGCCAAACCCTAAGACCCACCCCTCTCTTCCTCACTTTGCCTCGCAGCCTCTCTTTATCTTTGCCCTCTCATGCGGCCATGGCCCACGCCGTTGCACTGTGCACATCTCGACGTCGCCCCCTCAACCTGAGTCCCCTCCTTTTTGCAGTTGCCCCCTCAAAAACACAGACCCACTCTCTCGTCGTTGCACCTCCCCCATGGCCTCACCTCTCAAGCCGTTCCGATCACACACACAACCCATCAACCCCTTTCTCAACGCTATGCTGCCCTCTCTGTCCCTCACCGTCTCACTCTCACTGTCTCACGCAGCCCTCCCATCTCTCACGCAGCCGGCAGCCCCTCTCACGTCTCTCTGTCTTCGACGGT
Source organism: Cyclocarya paliurus (assembly GCA_029856935.1). Classification (NCBI taxonomy): domain Eukaryota; kingdom Viridiplantae; phylum Streptophyta; class Magnoliopsida; order Fagales; family Juglandaceae; genus Cyclocarya; species Cyclocarya paliurus. Next base: position 20,485,109 of record CM056958.1, read on the forward strand.
TATTTTTCTTGGAACAATCTCAGATGTGTATATCATTTTTAATCTCCGTTGGTTTAATTGTTATGGAAACTTTTTTGTTTCAAATGTTTATTGGTTCAATGGGAACTGTAAATATCTTTGAGAATTTTCGTCTAGGTGTTGCTCGTTGGACTTAATTCCTATACAATTTTGTGCATCTTTCTTTGAGGTCAGGATTGTTTAGACATATGCTCCCAGTTGTTAAAAGAAAGCAAAACAAAGAAACTATTTTACTTTGGGTTGTCGATTTCAAACACAACAAAGAAAGTCTAATACTTCCAAGTTGAGTGAAGCTCTATTTGTTTTGTTTGATTAAGCATTTGAGTAGAATGAAAGCTTTCAAGTGGCTTTGCTCCACTGCCTTCAGTCCCATATCTCTTGTATGACTTCCAAAGATGAAATATCCCATTTCTACCAAGTCAAAAATGAAAAATAAAACATCTACTGAATTGTAAAAAAAACCTACGTACCAGTTGGATGTCCTTTTGAAAGATTTATTTGCTCTCATACATAGATGGAGTCAAGATATTAAACGTATATATAAAAAAATAAAAGTTAAAATCATTTTCTTGAGGATCTTTATTTGTCTAACGTCAATTGTGAATATCATTATTTTTTATAAACTTACTAAACATATTATATTCTTTTATAGGAATTTGTATTATATATATATATTTTTTTTAAAAATTTTGTGTTTCTTAAATTTACTATTATTATTCATTTCTTAAATATTTTTTATAAATTTACTAAACATATCATTTTTTCAAAAGGTTTATGCAAATGGGGGGGCAAAGAGTAGCCTTTTACCTCTTAAGATAGGATACATTCCCAAGCATTGTATTGGGCTCTCATCCATAAATAGTACTGTTCCCCAAGAGCACCTGCTTTCATATATAGTGATGAATCTGATCTGTAATAATATTCTAGCTAGGTATCCTTTTGATGCAGTTTCAGATTCCATGCATTTGTCTTCTGCTATTGGTCTCTCTCTCACACATATATTTGTTCCAAGTTCTAGATTGCTAGCAACTTCCAATGCTTCTCTCTCTCACACAAATCTCATGCATTCACTAAATTAAAACTGGAAAATCGGACTGAAAATCATTAAAATCGAAAGTACCGGTTTAGGAGGGTAACCAGTGCGTAATCGCTTTTAAAAATGCAAAACCGGCCATACCGGTTTGGTCCTAAATTTTGTCCAAAACCGGTCCAGTTACACCCCCTACAGGTAATAATTCAGTCTCTCAAAGTGTGATTTTGAAAAAGAAATATAACTGGAACAAAGAGAATATTTAACCTATTGACATACAGTCTGGAAAAATAAATAAATTAAGTTTGAGTAGCTCGGATGTTGCTATGGATGAGGATGCTGTAATTAGCCTTTTCATGACTGGTCCGACTTCAAATAGGAAAATGATTCTGTAGAACTATTCTACGTTTATTTTATAATTTAATTAGAATTTTAGAGTAGTTTTATAAATTTGAGATTCTTTTAATAATTTGACATGATTATATTGATTAACTATAAAATGAATTTTAAAATAATTATAGGTATAAATATTGCATCCGATGCCGTGGAGAGAGAAAACGTATGTGTGTAAGATATGGCAAACATGTAAGACATATCCCAACACTTGGATTATTATTAAGAAGAAAAATTTTCCTTTTCATCATCTCTACATGATCACACACTACATATAATTTTTTATTTTATTTTTTTCGCTTAACAAGTATGTGATGTAGCGATGATGAATAGAAGAACTCAATAAGTTTAGTAAGAATAATAAAAAAAAAGTCTGGAGTGTGGTATGATGAATAGATAGCAAAACTCTATTAAGAATGTGGTTGTTTCTTTTTCCCTATGGGTTGATGGTTGGTACTAGTTTCTTTCTTTGTAAGCTACTTAATTAGAGCATTGGCATTGGTTTATCTTTATGCAAATGCAAAATCACATATCTTAGAGATTGCCTTTGCCATTTTAGAAAAACTCTCACATTTGATTATACAGCTTTGAGCCAAAATCACATTTGATTGTCTTTTATTTGAATGCCCCACCCCACGACCCCAAGCACGTCATATTCTCTGTGATTTCTTCCCACTAGTTTGCTGTGATTTCTTCCCTAGACTCGACCTTCAATTTGTCTTCTTGTCCCTCACATCGTTTTTTCCTCCCGAGACCATTTCAAATTGAAGGCCTCTTGTCCCTCTCGTCGCTCAGCACCTAGACAAATACTTTTCAGAATCTCGAATCGCTCAACACGTCATCTTCTCTAGGAGCTTTTTTCCTCCCGAATCTGTCTTCTTTGTGATTGTAGGCCCAAGCACATCGTCCCACTTGTCGTCTTCTCAAAATGGTCTGAGGGCGATGCGGGATGCTTTCAAATGCAAAAATGGTCTAAAGTGTGGGTATTCCAAACACTCATTTCAGGAGAAGAAATAAAAATAAAAATAAAAATAATTTTGATATCTGGTGTGGGTGTGAATAATGAATAATAGCGGATCCGTAGAAAAACTCTTCAATTTTAGATTGAACAAGCAAGTCTATTTTTTTATTTTTTTCCTTTACTTCTACTATTATGATGTATTTGTAAAATAATGTTGATTTTTTTATTATTATTTGATCGATTGTGAATGAGTACACTGTTGGTTTTTTTTATTTTTAAGTCTTTAAATATATTTTTTATAATACACGCGTATTCAAGACTATAAAAACTTACATATTTTTATATTTATGTTGGTTGATCTCCAAAAAAAGATTTTTGATTCTATCCTTACATACCATCAAGATCAACATTCTTACCCCTTGAGCCAACAGTTTGTTAAGAGCAACTTGGGTATTACTCTGGGAGAACCAGTACAGGATAGGGGGGAGGCACTAGACCAGCACGAGAAGGGTTTGACAAGGAGAGATGAGATGGTTTTCGTCCTAACACAATCCTTCACATGCAAGCAACAGTAAAGCCACATCACATTAAAGAATCAAACACGAAATGTGGGCTGGGATCTCAGCAAGAGCCCTTGCCCTTGACAGGGTGCACAGATGATGACTGTACTCACCTATCTGCCATGCACAACACGAACAGAGGGAGTCATGCCCCATTAAAGACAAGGGAACAGACCTTCCTGAAACAGCAGATGAGGGAGCCATCCCCATAGGAGTATAAAAGCCGAATTCCATGTTAATTCATTCTTATACTTTGTTGCATACAGAAAAACTGTCTAAAAGGATAACGAATTGATTTAGGCATTGAAGGTGTTTCATCAATCCCAAGCCCTCATTTTGCTTGCATTGCTAGAAAACTGAACCTAATAATCAGTATAATACACGTCGTTAACAGTAGGGCTGTAAGACTATTAGTTCGGATTAGAAAAATCGACCGGACCGAATCGTTCGGTCTAGGGTCCAGATGTGTATATATATATATATATATATATATATATATATTTTATATAGTAATTGTATAAATTAATTATATAATTTTCATTCAAAGGATCAGCATTAATCATATTATACAATGAAATTGTTTAATATTCTTTAATTATATAGAAAATCACTTAATTTTTATTTTACTAATTTAATTAATTATTTATATTAATTTTTCAAAAAAAAAAAAGGAAAAAAGTGTTCATAAAGCTTTAGCAGAGAAATGCTTTTTTTACTTAAACAAAACGCATAAAAAACATACACCCACACATAATTATAAAAGACAAAAAAGTAAGACCACCCACACCTTTTTAATTAAAGCAAATGACGAGAGCAAACGAAACGGAAAATGTGTAAGCAAACGGATTTCTACCCATCGAAGCTGCACTGCGCCGCTTCAAACTGCGCCTTCACCCGTACTGCGCCTCTTCAAACTGCTGTCCATGAACAATCACCCGTGCACCTCTTCAAACTGCGCCTGCAACTGCCAGCAAGAAATTTTTTTCTCTCATGATCTAGATATTTATTTAGATTAATTTGTTAAATTGAACAAATTTGAAAGATGATTTTTGTTTGTAAAATTTGTCTAAATTGATTTAGATAATGTTATTGTTGTTATTGTTAGTGATAGTGATTGTTAATTTTTAATAACAAATCTGAAAGGGAGTTTTTGTATGTGAGATTTTTTTTTTGTCTCAACTTTTACAAGATGTATTTAGCAGTGTATTTTTGCCCTGTAGAGAACTTGAACCTTGATCGAGTGATAAACATAGATGGTAATAGTGGTGATGTAAATATTAACACAGAACAAAATAAAAAGGTGGAAGAACCAATGGTTGGAATGACCTTTTCATCGGAAGATGAAGTCAGATTATATTATACAAAATATGCTGGATCGATGGATTTTGGAGTGTCAAAACAAAGCTCTAGACCTGAAAATGTCATTGTTCTTTATTTTTAGGATCACTAATAAAATGTCAGTGTTCTTTATTTTTAGGACTATTATATTTGGAGTCAAGTGAGTACATATCTCGATGCACCTTTCGCCACATAAAATGATGAGCAACATAGATGCAGTGAAGAGATAAATCTTAATATTAGTAAATACTTTAGTCAAATGCGAAGACGTGTATTTTTTTCAAGTTAGCCCACTCATTTTATCTTGTGTTTTGTAATATTTGTAGGTTGGTCTCATGATTTCAGAAGTTAAGGTGGTGGATACTTGGATACATAATGATGACCCTGTTATATAGTAAAAAATACTAGATATATATTTTTCATGTCATGTAATTCTATTTTAACATCATTTAAAAAATTAGAAAAAATTAAAATTTCATTTTGCTGAATTATTTATTTATTTTATTTTCGTCATGTTTTCAGTAAAAGTTTACTTGGTTGTGATTTTTTCTTCAATTTCTTTGTCAGAATAGGCTGGGTGGGATGATGGGTTTTCCGTTTGTTTTAGTTTTGGGTTTCCGTTTGTTTTACTTTTCGTCCGTTTACACTAATCAAGACTTGAATTCACGGGCTGTACGTTTTAACTTTTCTTGAAGTTCGGATAGCAGCACTTTTATATTAATTAAAGGAAAAAGTTAGGATCCCGCTTAGAACTATCGCTTTAATTTAATTTAATTTTTCTGTATTTTTATTTAATAATTAAAAATATATATTTTTAATAATATTATGAATTTTTTAAAAAAATAATATTTAAAAATATTAAAAAAATGATGTAAAAAAAAAAAATGACCTAGCGAGAGATGCCAGCAGTGTAGACCCATCCTTAATTAAAAAAAAATAGAGAAAAAATTTTATATCAATTGAAGATGGTTTTTTTCTAGAGTAAAATCAAGAATGTAATAAAGAATTCTCTTAAAAGTTACTCACAGATAATTGTTGGCAAGCTGGAGTCAACTTGACGCCGAAAAAGTGAGTTTCATGGCAGAATATCAATCCCGTTTTTACAAACGAGAAGTATTATAGATTGATAAAATGAAACGTAGAGTTTAGAATAAACACGTGTAATGTTTTCATTGGTTTACTTAGAAAGTTAGTTATTATAGTTACTTTTACACTTCTGTATTTTAGGCTATAAATACAGATCTATTACTCTGTAATAAACTCACTGAATAAGAATACATTTTTCCAACTTCATCTCTCTCGTATCATACTACTCTTCTCCTCCATCTATGACTACTCTGTTTCATGGTATCAGATTGTAAATGGGTGATTCCGCTTCCATTTCTGATTCAACTATGGAGAACATTCCGAGTTACTATCACTTACAAAGTGGTGATTCACCAGGAAATATACTGGTGTCAAATGTCCTCACTGGGGAAAACTATCATACATGGAGCAGGTCCATGATGATGGCTTTGAAAGCCAAGAACAAGATTGGGTTTGTGAATGGATCGATTGCACAACCAAGTTCAACAAATTCTGCCTATGAATTGTGGGAGAGATGCAATAATATGGTTTCTTCCTGGATCATCAGTTCTGTTTCAAAAGAAATCAGTTGCAGCATAATATGTGCAAGAACAGCTCGAGATATGTGGGATGATCTGAAAAACAGATTTACACAAGGAAATGGTCCAAGAATTTTTCAACTACAGAAAGATCTATCAATCTTGACGCAAGAAGACTCATCAGTGCGAGATTACTATACAAGATTCAAATCCCTATGGGATGAATTGCTGGATTATAATTAGATTCCAACATGTTCATGTGGAGCATTAAGACTCTGTACATGTAATGCAATAAAGATTTTCTTGAATTATCAAGATAGACAGCATGTGATGCAATTTTTGATGGGGTTAAATGATTCTTTTTCCCATATCAGAGGGCAAATTTTGATGTTGCCGAATATAACCAAAGTTTTTTCTTTGGTTGTTCAAGAAGAGAAACAAAGAGAGATTAGCAAGAACAACATGATTGACACTGCTGCTTTCATGAGCAAAGTTCAAGATACGAATCCAGCAATGAAAAGATTTATTCCTGGAAAACAACAGCCAAGAAGAGATAAGCTTTTCTGCACTCACTGTGGTATGAACAATCATACAGTGGAAAAATGCTACAAGATACATGGCTACCCTCCAGGCTTCAAATAGAATTCAACCAATCCTCGACAGAAAGGAAAGTTTACAGCAGCTGCTAATCAGATTTCGGGCCAAACTTTGAGTACTCCTTTTGAGAATTTTAATCAAATGTCATTCTCTCAAGAAGACTATCGAAAATTATTATCTTTAATTCACTCACAACCTGATGATAATACCAATCACCAAGCTGCAAATATCATTTCTAATTCAATTGGTCATTCTACTCAAGGTATATCATCAAATTCTAGCCTTTCTTTAAGTGCTTCAATTTCATCTTCAATATCTGAAAATACTTGGATTGTAGACACAGGAGCTACATATCATATTGCTCATTCAATTGAATTCTTCACCTCAACCACAAAAGCCTTAAACATTTCTGTTAAACTCCCAAATGGAAATACTGTACCCGTAACTCATATTGGTATAGTTCAAATATCTGAAAATCTAATCCTTAAAGATGTACTTTGTGTACCATCTTTCTCATATAATCTGCTCTCAGTGAGTAAACTTACTTCAAATAAGAAATGCTCATTTATATTCTCATCTGATTTTTGCTTTATTCAGGAACTTACCCAATGGAAGATGATTGGGATAGCTAGAAGATCAGCTGGACTTTACATATTGCAGAAACCAAGTGCTGGTGATGTTGTGCTTCAATCCAAACCAAATCTTGTAAACACTGTAACAAGTTCTAAAGTCTGGCATAGCAGACTAGGACACCCTTCTACATCTAGACTATCATTTCTTTCCAATAATGTACCAGATATCAACATTTCTGATAAAACTGTTGATCATCATTGTACTGTTTGCCCATTGGCAAAACAGAAAAGATTACCATTTCAAATTCATCCATATAATGAGAGCTTCATTTTCCATATTGTTCATTGTGATATATGTGGTCCTTTTTCAATTCCAACCCATAATGGTTCCAGATTTTTCCTTACTATAGTTGATGATCATTTGAGATTTACTTGGGTATATTTGATGAAAAACAAGTCTGAGGTCAGAAACATTTTCAAGGGTTTTTACAATTTAATTGAAACACAGTTTGGGAAGAAAATAAAATGTCTAAGGAGTGATAATGGTTTAGAGTTTCAAATGACAGATTTTTATGCATCGAAAGGAATAATACATCAAATGTCATGTGTGGAAACACCTCAACAAAATTCTATAGTTGAGAGAAAGCATCAACACTTGCTAAATGTAGCAAGAGCTTTAAAATTTCAGTCAAATGTTCCTTTAGTTTTTTGGGGAGAATGCATATTAACTGCATGTTATCTCATAAATCGTATTCCATCTTTAATTCTGAACAACAAGTCTTCACATGAAGTTCTTTATAATTCAAACCCATTTTATAATCATTTGAAAGTCTTTGGTTGTTTGGTTTATGCATCAACACTTGTTCAAAACAGAAACAAATTTTCACCAAGAGCCAGAAAATGTGTGTTTGTAGGCTATCCTTCTGGTATAAAAGGATATAAGTTGTTTGATTTAGAAAATAAGAATTTTTTTATTTCTAGGGATGTGATTTTTCATGAATCAGTTTTCCCTTTTATATCAAAGAATGATCCTTCAACCATCAATTCAAATATGGACAATACTCCTCATTCATCATCAGATAACATAGTTTTTCCAAAACCAATTTTTGATTCTACTGAGAACACAAATATTCCTACTCCTGGTAACATTTCTTCTAATCCTCAAGAACAATCCAGTAATCATTCTAATTTAGAAAATATAGATTCACTAAATTTGAATGATGAAACCCAATTTCTTGTTCTGAGGAGATCAACTCGACAGCACAAAGCACCTAGTTACCTGCAATCTTTTCACTGCAATCTGGCTGATTCTACTTCTCAATCTTCTTTCATCGATCCTGCCATCAATACAGGTACTAAATATAGCATTTCTGATGTCTTATCATACTCCAAATTATCTCAGTCACATAGAGTTTTTTCTGTTGCCATATCTACTGAAATTGAACCAAACTTTTATCACCAAGCTGTTAGGCATACTCATTGGAGAGATGCCATGGCTGCAGAATTGTCTGCACTTGAATCAAATAACACTTGGGTTCTTACATCACTTCCTCCAAATAAAAAACCAATAGGTGTAAATGGGTGTACAAAACTAAATACAATTCAGATGGTTCTATTGAGAGACATAAAGCAAGACTTGTAGCCAAAGGGTACACTCAAAGAGAAGGCCTAGATTTTTTTGAAACTTTCTCACCTGTTGCAAAGATGGTCACTGTTAGATGTGTATTATCATTGGCTGCAATACACAATTGGCATCTTTTTCACCTAGATGTCAATAATGCTTTTTTATATGGAGACTTAGATGAAGAAGTTTTCATGAAAGCACCTCCTGGTTATCTACCTAAGGGGGACTCTCGGGTATGCAAATTGCAAAGATCTCTATATGGCTTGAAGCAAGCATCCAGACAATGGAATTCAAAATTCAAATCTGTGCTATTTGATATTGGATTTATACAGTCAAAGGCAGATTACTCCTTGTTTACTAAGAAGGAAGGAAATTCGTTTGTGGCTTTATTGCTTTATGTGGATGATATACTGCTTGCTAGCAGTGATTTAGAGGCAATTGAATCTGTCAAAACAGCTTTAACTTTACATTTTAAATTGAAAGATTTGGGACCAGCCAAGTTTTTTCTCGAGATGGAAATTGCAAGATCAAAAGGAGGTATTTCTTTATCTCAAAGAAAATACACTCTAGAGCTAATAGCAGATTTTGGTTTGTTAGCTGCCAAACCTGTTCTGTTTCCAATGGACACTCATGTAAAATTATCAAAAGATGAAGGTGACTTGGTTGATGATATTTCTGGTTATAGAAGATTGATTGGCAGATTAATTTACCTCACTTATACCAGACCAGATATTACTTTTGCAGTTCACCATTTAAGTCAATATCTGGACAGTCCTCGAATCCCTCATCTTCAAGCTGCAATGAGGATTCTTAGATACTTGAAATTAGCTCCTGGACAAGGTCTTTTATTTCCAAGTCATTCCAAAGTGCATATAAAGGCATTTTCAGACTCGGATTGGGCAAGTTGTATAGATACTCGCAGGTCAGTCAGTGGGTATTGTGTTTTCATTGGAGATTCTCTGATATCTTGGAAATCGAAGAAGCAACATATGGTTTCTAGATCATCAGCAGAAGCTGAATATAGATCAATGGCATTTACAGTTTGTGAAATAATATGGATCCGATCATTACTTAAGGATTTGCATCAATCACATACACAGCCAGCTTTATTGTTTTGTGATAATCAAGCTGCTCTTCATATAGCAGCCAATCCAGTTCATCATGAAAGGACCAAACATATAGAGCTAGATTGTCATTTGGTGCGTGAAAAAATAGAAGAAGGATCACTGACTGTTCTACATATTGCTTCTGTTCATCAAATTGCAGACTTGATGACTAAGCCTCTGGGTTCCAAACCATTTGATACTTTGTTATCCAAGATGAATGTGCATAATATATACACATCATCTTGAGGGGGACTATTATAGATTGATAAAATGAAACGTAGAGTTTAGAATAAACACATGTAATGTTTTCATTGGTTTACTTAGAAAGTTAGTTATTACAGTTACTTTTACACTTCTGTATTTTAGGCTATAAATACAGATCTATTACTCTGTAATAAACTCACTGAATAAGAATACATTTTTCCAACTTCATCTCTCTCGTATCAGACTACTCTTCTCCTCCATCTATGACTACTCTGTTTCAAGAAGTGTACGTACAAATATATATATATATATATATTTATAAAAATAAATTTACAAACTGATCTAATTTTATACAATATGTTAGATTTATTTTATTACAAAAATAGTTTACAATTTAATGTATTACATCAAGTCACGTAAATTTATGAATTTACTTTTATAAAAAAAAAATTGTGACTAAAACATTTATATGATGAAAAGAACTAAGCATGGGTAAGAGCATTTCTATTGGATTCTCCATAAAATTTCTTATAATTTAACTAAAAAGTACATTCTTTAAATTTTTTTCCTAAATTTTACTCATATTTCAAAAACCTTTTACATCCCAATCTTCATCCCTATCTCTATTCTATTAAATAATATTTCTCTATTATTTCTTTATTATTTTTTTCTCTCACTTTTATTTACAATCTTATTACTAACTCTTTTGTCTTATTATCTTCTTTTCAAATATCACATTCTACTAAATACTTATACGATTTTAACTATGGGATAAGTATTATTTTTCAAACCGAAATCTGTATTATAAAAATAGTAATTTTTTTTAATATGTACATTTTCTAATGTGATGGTATTTTTTAATATCTACTCCTTATCAGTTTCTCTAATTGTAATACTTAGCCACGTATTGATGATAAATTTTTTTGTCATTTCTGTAACGGTAACATTTTTTATCATTTCTCTAACGGTAAGATTTTGAAGACTTTCTCCAACGGTAACATTTTGAACTCATACCTCCAATGGTAATATTCTGTCTTTTCTCTAACAGTAACTTTTTTTATCTTCTCTCAAACGGTAACATTTTTTGTCCTATATGTAACGGTAACTTTTTCCTCTATAAATATGCATTTTGCTTGCATTCACATTCTCATAAACTCAAGTCTCATTTGATCTAAAGAACTGCAATTCAACAGTCTCCCCTGATCTCCCACTCCCTTCATCAAATGACTTGTACATTCATTCGCAAATTGCTCACATATTTATCCTCTAAATATGAGTTCGATGTTGTTCTTAATGACGAGGGCGATGGACAGTCATCGAGATATCCTGGCAATCGTCAATGGCGTAAGTTTATTCGGCGTGATCATATTCAAGGGCACGAGTGCCTATTTCGCGATTATTTTGCAGAAAATCTAGTATATCCGTTGAATCTATTTCAAATGAGATTTCGGATGAGCCGTCTCCTATTTCTCCGTATTCTAAATGAGGTAGAGTTTTCTGAGCCGTCCTTCGTCCAAAAAAGAGATAGTGTCGAAAGAATCGTTTTATCTTCTATGCAAAAAATAACCGCAGCACTTAGAATGCTGGCAAATGGGGTTACTGAAAATTTTATGCATGAATACATACGTATTGATGAAAGTACCACAATGGAGAGTCTTAAAAAATTCTCTAAGACAATAGTAAGTGTTTTTCAGAACCATATTTGCGGTCACCAAATGTCAATGATATTGCTCGATTGCTTGTGGTTGGTGAACAAGAAGGACTCCCAAGAATGCTGGAAAACAATGACTGCATGCATTGGAAGTGGATTAGTTGTCCCGCAGCCTAGAAAGGTATGTACTCTGGCCATATTCGTGAACCAACTATTATTTTAGAAGCAGTTGCTTCATATGATCTCTGGATATGACATGCATTTTTTGGTATGCCCGATTCACATAACGATATTATTGTGTTAGAGAGATTTTCTATTTTCACGGAACTTGCCCAAGGGTGTGCTCTTTCAGTCAATTACACATTCAATGGCAATGAGTACACTATAGGATATTACCTTGCGGATGGTATTTATCCCAAGTGGCGAACTTTTGTGAAGACGATTCCATCACCACAAGAGAATAAGAAGAAAATTTTTGTGAAAGCACAAGAATTCGCAAGAAAAGATGTCGAGTGTGCATTCGAGGTACTTTAACAACGATTTGCAATCATTCGTAGACCTTCCCTAATGTTCAAAGTCAAGAAACTAAAAATATAATGAAAGCATGTGTTATTCTACATAATATGATCATTGAAGACAAGCGTGATGATAGTGAGGGTCCTGATATTGAGTATGATCAACTTGATGATGAAGTCTCGAAACTGTTGCACAATCATACAATTAAGCTTGCGGACTTCATCCAATGTCATCATCATATTAGAGACAGCGCGACACATCATCAGCTCCAAGCAGATCTAATTGAACATCAATGGTGATTATTTTTCCAACAGTAGACATGTCGGATAATTGATTGGTATTTTTTGCCATTTTAGTAGTAACCGTATTTGAGTTAATTACGGTAGATTCATATTTCCTTCATGTTAGTAGTGTCTATATTTGAGCGTGCATCTATAATAGTTTCTAAAATTGTAATGGCCAATTTCCTTATGAAAACATTTAAATTTATTCAATCCAAATAAAAATTAAATTGTCTTAGTATCAATAATATTGTTATACATCATTGTTTAAAACATAAAATAAAGAAATAAATTGGAAAAATTCCTAATTTTTTATCAATCCAAATGTGCAAGATCATTGCGTCTAGTCATGATTTTCCTCTGCAATTCCTCGAAATATGACCACTGCAGTGCTAGAATGGCACTAACATCCATCATCATAATGCGCTGATTTGCTTCCTTCTTGACAAGCTCTACTTTCTTCGCCTCCAGCCTCAGTCTTTCGTCCACTTGACAGATTTTATTTAACTATTTTTCCTTGTCAATTTCCATCTTTTCAGCTTCTAACCTGAGTCTTTCATCCTCTTGACGGATTTTATTTAAGTATTTTTTCTTATCAATTTTCATCTTTTCAGCCTCCAATCTCAGTCTTTCATCCTCTTGACGGATTTTATTTACCTCTTTTTCTTTACCATATTCCATTTTCTTGACCTTGAGGTGATAAAACTCTTTCTCCTAAGCACGTGACTCCTCCAAAAGCGTACACTTCAGTCTGTTGAGCACAACAATCTCCTCTACTGGCATGCTTTTGGCCTTTCATTTATCTTTCTCAACTTTCCTTCTCATTGGTCTGTCCAATTCAATCACGCCATTATCCATCACATTATCCGCCCCAAGATCAAAAACTGAATTTACCGTCTCAGCGCTCGAACATCGAGTCGGGGTCGGGGACATCTTCTTCCTTTGCTGTGGATCCTCCTTTGTAGAACGTCAAATCCATTTAGGTTGGTCCTTCAACAGGTGCCAACAATTTTCAAACTAGAAGAAGCATTTCTCTAACGATTGGTACATAATCTTGACCTTGTCATACTAGTATGTTAACAAAATAATTTATGTTAAACCAATGTACAAAAAAACTAATTATTCTTAAAACAAGTAAGAGTATAGATATTTATCTTGTCTTGCTTGGTCATGCCACTTTGATTCAACCCTTTAACTTGGGCTAGTTTCATACAAAATTTGTTTGTCACCTTATGAATAACCGACCACCGATGTATTAAAAACTTTATGGTTCGGTCATTTCTAGTTTCTTTAAATTGCTGGAAGTATTCAAAAAAAAATTTCCAAAGTTGAGAGTGTTTTTGGTCTGTTCCCTGAACAGCATCAAGGTTACGATTAAGCTATACGGAGACAAGTAACTTGTCTTCTGTAAGGGTGAAGTTCGCACCCCTGACTGATTTTCTAACACCGATAGGATCGTTATGGGGTAAGGGTGGAGAGTCATCAACAGTCATAGGAGAATTTCCACTTTGCCCACCGTAAGTGGGGTCTACTTGAGGATATTGACTTAAAAAGTTGGTGAAGTACATATGTCTAGGGTCTTGTGAATCCATCTCTAAAAATGTACAGAAATATTAGACACGTAAATATAAAGTTTGGGGTTTTTCCATCGCCGACTCAAGAACTGAATGATGATATCTATGAAATTTGGCCACCCTCTCATGGTTGCAACAACTGGTTGCCACTACTTGTTGGCCGTCCGGGTTATCTAGCCATTGAGGAAATAACCATAAATTTCCTGTATCCTCACCAGGCTTTGTCATCATCACAGCCGATGGGGTTTAATTTATACATTACTTTTCTATCATAACATAAAACAAAACAATGATACAACAAAAAGCAACGTAACACAATTGACCAATTCACATATTCACACAACACAACAACCAAATAGCATGCAAATCACAATAATGCTAAATAAGAGCATTCCCATTGGATTCCTTTATACAGAAAATAAAGAAATAAATGAGGCTCAGAATGGTGAAAATATTGACAACATGCGTAAGCAATGAGCCATTCACATCGAATGGTTATAAAACCCCACCCGAACATCCATTGCCTTTTCTAGAAAGTATCATAAACTACAATATGACAGTCCGGGTGAGGATTACCCCACCATATTGATGGGGCCCTATTAACACTTATGAATTAATTGGCACTATAACACCATCATCACAACCTAATAACATCACCCCTCCCCAAGAGATACGAAACACTACAAAGGACCCAACAACATGGAACAAATTACTCATGGAAAGAGCAATGAAACTTAATTGGTTTAAGGAATTGACTATGCATTTTTTGGATATAAAAAAAGCAATGTTGGGAAGTAATAAATTCACCCAACACAACCAAAAACATGTAGACAAACTTAATGAATGGATAACCACAGACAATGATTCGCTCATTCCATAACCACAAACTCCACCAAATTATCCTCAAAACCAAAAACCCCACAAATTCCATAACCACAAACTCCACTAAATTCTCCTCAAAACCAAAAACTTTACAAATTTCATAACCACAAACTCTACCAAATTGTCCTAAAAACCAATAACCCCACAAATTCAAAAACCACAAACTCCACCAAATTCTCCTCAAAGCCAAAAACCCCACAAATTCCATAACCACAAACTCCATCAAATTCTCCTCAAGAAAAACGTTTGGACAGCAATGAGAGAAACAGATTTAAAAAAAAAAATTCATGTGAAATTGCTCATCACTTTCTCGGCATCTAAACAATCAACACAGCCATTGAGGAACACAGCCAAAAACCTAACGCAGATCATCATAAACAAAATTTCACAATCCCAAGCCTAAATGAATGGATCAATCAAGAATATCGGTTGGACAACAATGAGAGAAACATAATTAAATTCAAAAAAATTCATGTGAAATTGTTCATCACTTTCTCAGTAGCCAAACAGTCAACACAGCCATTGAGGAACACAACCAAACACCCAATGTAGATCATCCTCAAAAATCCACAATCCCAAGCCTAAATTCAAGGGCAATCAAGAAAAATAGTGGGACAACAATGAGAGAAACAGAGTAATTAAAAAAAAACAATGTCAAAGCATCATCACTTTCTCAGCAGCCAAACAGTCAACACAGTCATTGAGGAACACAACCAAACACCTAACGCAACGCAGATCATCCTAAAAAATCCACAATCCCAAGCCTAAATTCAAGGGCAATCAAGAAAAACAGTTGTACAACAATGAGAGAAACAAAGTAATTAAAAAAAAAACAGTGTCAAAGCATCATCACTTTCTCGGTAGCTAAATAGTCAACACAACCAACCAAAATACAGACAAATCAATGGCAACGCAAGAAAAAATGAGAAGTGGTTTCCTCAAACAAAGCCCAAAATGAGAATGACTAAACGAGCGTGACAAAAAAAAAAAACAAAACAAAAATGAACCAATATGGAAGCATCTTAACTTTCTCGGCAGCTAAACAACGAAGAGATCGCCGACGCAGAGGGAGAGTTGTAGGCTCTCCATCGCATACTTATACTTTGAGTATGGCGTCGGGAGGAAGAAAAGTGAGAAGAGAGAAATAGTGAATGAGAGAGGTATGACAAAGAAAAATAGAAGAAAATGAAGGAGAGGGGTTGCGAAATTTGGTGTTGCAAATCAAACTTACAAAATTTTGAAGAAACCGAAATCAAACTAACAAAATTTGCCGATGGAAAGGGGTTGGATCATTCGTCTTTCGAGGGAGGGGTCAACACCGAGAGAGAAGAAGACGCGGGATGAAGGCCAAACCAAATGTGATGGGGATGTACAATCATTTCCCATATATGAGGAACGACTGTACACACTGTAAACCCTAACTGCAAAATGGGGATTGGGATGGGATGAGTTTTTCTTCAAAACCCTAAATTTTTTCCTAAATTATAGGGATAAAGCTCATATGGAGAATCTAATGGAAATGCTCTAAGATCTACTCCTCAAATAATAGAGCAAGGGAGTACAAGTGTTGTGCATGGAAGGAACCATGAGAGTACTGAAGTACTCTGAGGTACTCTCAAACACTCTCACTACTATTCTCTACTTTATTATTACTTTTCATCTACTTTTACTACTATTCATTACTTTTCACTTACTTTTTACTACTGTTCAATATTCTATTATTACTTTTCACCTACTTTTTACTACTATTCACAAACATTCTCAAACACTTTCACTATCCAAACCAAGCCGACTCTTAGTTTAGATACAGAGATGAAACATGAAATTTTCAAAATTCTTAAATTTTATTTTTAAATATTACTCAAATATAAAATACTTATCAATTTCAAATCTTCAATTTTTTCATTTACTCATTACCTAATCATTACCCAAATAAAAAATCAATAAAACTTTTATAAATTTCACAACAAAGCATCTTCATACCTCGTTTGTTTTCACAGATGAGATGCAATTAGATGAGACAAGTTTAGATTAAAGTTAAAAATTAAATAAAATATTATTAAAATATATATTTTTAATATTATTTTTATTTTTTAATTTTAAAAAAATTAAATTATTTATTCCATTTTATAAATGCTGCCTGAACTTATCTATCGTTTTGTCCAGGATAATAAAGTTGTGATATGATGATCAATGCACAGTGATAGAGGTGTGAGTGGTCCTCTTTTATTCTTGCTTTATCTCATGATGTCGTTTTCCAGCACTTCTGTTGGAAATTCATAAGTCATTAATCATTTGGCCCATGCACTAAAAATTAACATAGACTTCAAGTCTGTAGTTTTAACCCCTTTTTTTTCCATTTATTTTTTCCATCTGTTCTTGCTTTTATCTCAGGATATCGTTTTTCAACACGTCTGACGTTGAAAATTCATTAGTCATTTGGCTCACTAATAAACATAGATAAGGCCCTGAACCTTCATAATTCATCGTGATAGGAAACACCTGAGGGATAAGGACAAGGCTCGTGGTTGGATTCTGTCTTTGTTTGGTTTTTTGTGGTCACAGTGCTCACATTTTTTGTCAATGTGCATGTGCTATGTCTGTAACTTCACGTGTTTTGGAATCTGTGTCTGCTAATTGGGAATCTTTGTGCTGTTTTAACTTTTAACCCTTTTTCTTCCATTTATTTAGTTAGGAAAATGTTGGAAAGCTTCGGTCGGGACCTTGACTTAACTTTTATTAGACGATTTTATCCCTGACTTTGTTTACGGTATTAATTAGTTATTTTGGTCTGTAATTATCCTTTTTTTTTTCCGATTCGAGGCAGCTTCGTTTTTGGAACTGCAGCCGGACTTCAAATATCGCGTCCGTTGCCTTGGAGAGAGAAAACGTACGTGTGCGAAATATGGCAAACACGATAGACACCTCCCAATGCTTTGGACTATTATTGTGATTGTCTTTTTCCTTTTGGTCTATGATTGTTTTTAAATAATATAGCAACTTGTGTATTCTTAGATAAATGATTGGGACAAATCTCAATAGACTTCAACACATCTGTTGAAAATTCATTAGCCATTTGGCCCACTAAAAAACATAGGCATCAATGTTTTATGGCCATGAATCATCAGAATATGAAACACATAAGTGATAAGGATAAGGCTATTATTAAAAAACAACAAAAAAACAAAAAACAAAAGGATAAGGCTCAGTGGAAAGTGCTTGGACTCTGTCTTTGTTTGGTTTTACTATTTGGTGGTCACAGTGCTCACATTTTTTTGTGTAGTGATGTGCTATGTGTTTAATTGGGAGTCCGAGGGCCGGTTGTCTGGGAATCACATTCAATCTCATTTTACCTCAAAATTTTTTATAATTTCTTTCTCAAATATCACTCAAATATATGTACTTTTAAATTTCAAGTTTTCAATTTTTTATATAATCATTACCTAATTATTAAAAATTTTCTAAACTTATAAACAAAAAATAAAAGTCAATTCAACTTTTTTAAATCAATATTAAAATATTTTAACTTTATAATATTTTTATTTAATATTTTCTCTCTCATTTTAAAAAATTCAATAAAACTTCTTAACTCAAACTATTTTACTATATTAACAAATTATTTCATTACTATTTATAATTTTCTCATCTTATCTCATTTGCCAAACATCCCTTAATAGTTTGCTTGTGAGTCATGATGTAGTGTTTAGGAGATAATTGGAAATCATTCTCATCTCATTTCATTCCCAAATATTACTCAAACACAAATACTTTCAAATTAATAATTAAAATTTTTTCAAACTAATCAATATAACTTTCACAAACTTTTAAAGAAAAAAAAATTCAACTTTTTTAAATTTTAAAATAAAAATAATATTATAATAATATTATAACTTTTTCATATTTTTTATTCAACTTCTTCTCTTTCATTTTCTAAAATCTTAAAAATATTTAACTCAAACTATCTTCCCATTATTCATAAATTATTTAATTATTATTTATAAAATTCTCATCTCATCTCATTCTCAAACATCCTTACATTCTTTGTTCCTTTTATTAGTGTTTAGAAACCTACCAAGAAAAAAACAAAAGCTGCTGCAGTATGTATATAACTATATTGTAAATCATTTTCCTTAAATTAAATAGCAGCCTCGAGTGCATGCGCGGTAGTGGTGGACTTCTATTCATGTGATTGTGCTCTTCATACTGTTCCAAACTGGCGATTAACTTTTTTTTGTACTTGTTAGATTTCTTGAGGGTATATGCTGGAAAGCTCTGGCATAATTTTTATTAGACTATTTTACTCCTGACTTTGTTTACGGTTTATTTTCGTCTGTAATTAGCCTTTTCGTGACGGGTCGGAAGTTGGAATCCTCGCCTTTTCCGATTCGAGGCTGCTTGGTTTCTTGCAGGAATCAAAAAAAGGAAAATGATTCCGTAGAACTATTCTAAGTTTATTTTATAATTTCCTTAAAATTTAGAGTAGTTTTATAAATTTGAGATTTTTTTTAATAATTTGACATGATTATATAGATTAACTATAAAATTAATTTTAAAATAATTATAGATATAAATATTGCATCCGTTGCCGTGGAGTGAGAAAACGCACATGTGTAAGATATAGCAAACATGTAAGACATATCCCAATACTTGAATTATTATTAAGAAAAAATTTTTTATTCATCATCTCTGCATCACACATAACACAATTTTTTATTTTATTTTTTTTCTCTTAACAAGTATATGATGTAGCGATGGTGAATAGAAGAATTCGATTAGTTTAACATGAATTAAAAAAAAAAAAACGAGCATAGTGTGTGGTGTGATGAATAGCTGGCAAAGCTCGGTTAATAATGACTATTATTATGGTTGTTTCTTTTCCCCTATGAATTGATGGTTGGTACTAGTTTCTTTCTTTGTAAGCTACTTAATTAGAGCATTGGCATTGGTTTATCTTTATGCAAATGCAAAATCACATATCTTAGAGATTGCCTTTGCCATTTTAGAAAAACTCTCACATTTGATTATGCATATTTGAGTCAAAATAATAATAATAATAATTATTATTATTATTATTATTATTAATTTTTTCTAAAATTAACTTTTTTTAATATATATTTTGCAATAGCACTCACTACATAAGATATGTCCTTAATACAAATTCCATGTATTAACCTATGATCAAAAATACCAATTTCATGTATTGACATATTACCAATTTTATATATACACAATTTCATCAACAAATATTAACATGTGCTCAAAAACACTTTGTATCATCAACTTAATACAAATTCTAGAAAGTGATTTTGATACAAATTTATACACTTAATACAAATTCCTCTACATTGTCTAGAATACAAATTTTCAGTACCAAAATCATAGCCATTCCATTACATTACATTACATGTTACTATAGGTGATACAAGTTCGATCCATCAATTTCCAAAGCGCAAACAACAACCAGCAATGAAAATTGAACTAACAACCAGCAACAAAATCACCAGCAATATTGGAAGCAACTCCACCAGCAACCAGCACATTATAACAGAAGATTAGCGAAACAAACAACAAATTACAATGAAACATCTTCAAAACAAAGGACCAATTAAAACAGAAGATTAAAAACAGTTTCCTAACAGCAAGTCCAAGCCAATTAAAATAGGCCAAACAATTTCCAAATTAAACAACATACAACCCAAAAGATTATAGTCCAAGTCAATTAAAACAGGCCAATTAACTAAACCTCAAAGCATAAAACATTATAGATAATACATTTTTTTTTATAAGATTATAGATAATACATTTAATTGCACATTATAAGCGTTGTTTTTAATGAGTGATTAACGAAGGATTTAACAGATCAAAAGCCAAAGTAGCATTGGAACCAAATTAAAGTATCGTGAGTGATGATGGTTAAAACTTAAAACCTCCTACACGCCAAGGCCTATCTACTAAGATTTACCATGCAGTAACATGAACCCAAACAAATTGTTAGAAAACATCATTTGTACCCTAGGAGAAGCTTTACACATAATTTCAATTAAAACATCTTTTTTTTCCTCTTGAAATTCGCATTAGCCTACTTATTAACAAAAAATTTTTAAAGTTCAATTCTCCGCCTGTGAATGCTATGTTTGCAAACACCAATTATGTCTATTGATCATAAATTGAACCCAACACTGCCCCCGACAGCTTGAAAAAAAAAGGCACCATTGTTCCAGTAAACGTTCTCAAAGTAAAAAAAAAAAAAAAATGAAAAATGAAAAAATTATATCTATCCCAAGGGTTCACAGCAAATATTTTCCAAGACTCATCTAATTATCTCAATCTATCATCAAATGGGTTTGTTATACAGTCCAAGTCGAGTCTCGCAGGAAAAAAGTTCTACATCCTTTCCCTCCAAATTTTATCGATCCAGCTTACAAAAAAATTATGAAGCTAATAGAAAATCAAAATCCAAGTGTACCAACAACTTTGGAAATTGATATTTAGACTCAAAACAATAAAACACTAGAAAAATCAATTGTTATTGAGGGTAAGAGAAAGCAAAAATTGTAGAGAAACTCAAAGCAAAACCCTAGAATTAATGATGAAAAACATTGAGGTGAATGTTGATCTGATCTTTGAGTAAAACGCACCTTAGATGGATCTAAAAAGAGGGCCGATTGAATCACTTCCGTAAAATCAGAAGCCCCCTCGCTAATAGAGATCCAGAATAGGAAGAAGAGAGAGATGAACGAAGCATAATCTTTCGATGTGAAAGCTCAAAAGGAGATCTGTCGAGAGCCGTCTTGAGAGAGAGCTGCTTGGTTTTTGAGAGAGAGACATGTTCAAGTCGAGGGAGGGAGAAGAGGAAAGTGAAGGAGAGCTCTCAAGAAAAATAATCTCTCGTTGCTGTCGATAGAGAGAGAGAGTGAGGAGAGATGAAAAATTAATAAAATAGAATTTATAGAGTGAACAATATAAAGATGTATTGATATTGTTTATAGTTATAGAAATATTTACATACGCATAATTTAATATAGTCAATTTAATAGTCTAATTATGCAAATATGTATCTGTATTTGCATGTAGATAAACCAATGTCAACGCCCTTAATAAGATATATTTGACGTTGAAAATGGGTTTCGTTTCAGTTTTCATTTTTTATCTGTATATTTCATAATAAAATTAGGAAATATTTAATGCTTTTATTTGTTTAGTTTTCCAAACTCAGAAGCAATTATGGATGCATAATCATTTTTACTGTTGCTTTCACAATCGGGCTGTATAAAATGAAAGACAGTTATACAAAATTTGAAATTCAAATAAGATGAAAAAATTTAAATATAAAATTTTTTTAATACTATGAAGAGACACTATCACATTGATTTTTTTTTTTTTTGGAAACATAGAAAACTTCATTGAAATAATAAGCAAATGAAAGGAAGAATACATGCATGACTTCCCTCCAATCTAACCTCATCCTCATTCTCCAAAGTATACTTAGCCAACTCATGTGCTGCCATATTAACATTTCTTCTTACATGAACTGCATTCCAGTAATCAAATTGAGAAAGAACAAACTTAGCATCCCATAAGAGAACCCCTGAGATATGGAACTGTGAAGTGTTGAGCTTGATTATGTGAATTACTTGCAATGCATCCCTTTCCAATATTATCCTCCTCAATTCTATCACTCTTGCAAACATGATGGCCTGTAGTGCCTCAGACTCATCTGTATAAGAATCAGTTTGCATATCCCTTATAACGATACCTGCACCAACTCTACCAACCTCATGTTTGACTGCAGCATCCCAATTCACCTTATAAGTTCCTAAACACTACAACAAATTTCATTTTTAGAGACGAAATTTATTAGGGACGAATTTAATTTCATCCCTAAAAGTATTTATCTAGGATGAAATTTAAATTTCATCTCAAAATATGGATGAGGTTCTCAAAGCATTCGAACGGATAAATATTCGTTCGAACTATATTTTTTGTAACAAAAATATATCGTCTCAAAAGTAGAAATATGTTCGAACGGGTAAATATATGTTTGAACATCGAGTTACCATCTGTTTGAAGGGTTTAGTCTCTGTTCGAACAATAATCTTGGCGGGAAAGTACATATAATTTTGCCGGGAGAAGTTCAAAACAGTTTGAACTTAAATTTTATGTTTGAACGGGATTTGTTGGTGTAAAAATCTGACGGGATGGTTGCAAGACAGTTCGAACTCAAAGAAATTGTATTCAAACTAATTCAAACATCACATTTATTCAATCAAATGACTTGCTTGGTGGGAAAAAAAATGGCGGGAATTTGATTCAATATTGTTTGAATGGAACTTTTCTGTTTGAACGAGAATGAACTTTGTCGAACCCAAAATAAACATTTAAACGAGATTGTTTAATTATAATAATTTATTAAAAAGGCATCCAAAATACCTTAAAAATAAATATCTTTTTAATATATTAGTTATCATTTTCAAAATATAAAAAAAATATAGATATATTATATAGTATTATTTATGGTGAATTAAAATGTTTCATATTCATAAATTAATTTTATGTAATTAATTTTAAAATATTTGAATGAGTTCTTTTATGTTAAATAAATATTACTTTAGTAAATAAGAAAAAATTATTTTTGACAATAAACATGCTAGGAAACACCAAAAATAAAAATTATACACTAATTACATCCCAAAAATATAATGTACGTTCGATGCAACATAAAAAAGTCAAATAAAAACTAAAACTATTTATCTAGTACGTAGCCAAATCCTCCTGCAAGGTAGATATTCGTCCTTCCATCTTGTGAAGCTTCCTCATGATGGGATCAACGATCTCCTTGATCAAAAGTCGGTGATGGTCCTCGAGCAGAAATCGTACCTCATCCAAAGTAGCCACAGCAGGCTATGTCTAAACACCAGCAGGAGTAGAAACCGGATCACTAGTTATGACAGTATCTTGTGCTGCTGGAATATTAGCTTGAGTCTTTGGCAAGTTACCCTCACTCCTGCTGAATGTCATCTTGTTAAGAGGCCTAATTTGTGGCTGCCTCCTCTCAGTCATTTGCACATTAACCCCTAATCGAACTAGGAGGTTAGAGATCATCAGTGTAAATGGTAGATTGTCTCCACTAGAATAGCGTGACTCAGATCGAATCCGATGCAAGAAATATAATGGCAGATCAATTGGCTCTCCTCAAGCTATTCATAACATAAATCTAGCTCACTCGATGCCAAAATCTATCTTGTGTTTCCTCAGATCGATGTTAGTGGAAACAATTAAATTTAGCATTCTAAAAAATGTTGTACAATCTACCTGCCTAATGACCTTGCTGCCATCATATGGACGAGTCGAAGCGTCCAACATCATCTGATGAACCTCATCGTTGGTGAGGCCATCATCTGCTGGAGTATCGTCCTAATTATCACCCTCACCATTTGTCCTTGCACTCAGTGCAGGGTATGCGCCCATCACGCGCGGGATACCAATAAAATCAGAAATAATAGAGGGTGAGATAGTAATTAATACTCACTCCCTGAACGGTAAAGGTGAAGGTATCCACATCAACCTCCATCTCCCCTATGGTACAGTAGAACTCACCTACCATGTCCGAACAGGCAATACCCCTCTGCTGATATATCGGTGCCCATCCCCGATTGATGATGAAGAAGTATATGCTTTGTCCATCCTAGGAAATGTAGCTGAAGTCATCTAGAAAAATCTCCCGCTCAACCAATATTGGTCTCCGCGGCTGAGCACTAGGTTCTCCGCTAGGTTGGCTGGCTTCTCTCACATGTTTTCTTCCACTAGTTGCCATTAGTTCACTGTTGATCATAAAATCACAACGAATATAAATAAAATATTAATAACATTGTATTAAACAACGAATATTAAACAATCCTTTCGAACAGAAATAATTTTGTTCGAACTAACCATAACTACAATCTGAAAGCTAACCACTAACTTCGAACTAAACACACATTGGTTTGAACGGGTAAGAGTCTCATTCGAACTAGAAAATTATACGTTCTATTTTGGCCCAACGGTACTAAATCTTGACTGTTTGGCCAAAAGGACATCTAAGTTCAAACAGAAATAATATCTGTTCGAACTATTGTTAATGTAAATCATACATGTTTGAATAGACAATATCATATTCAAACAGTGCAATGGCTATTTGGCAATTAAAAGTTCAAACGGCCTTCAATCCGTTCGAACAAAAACTTGCCAAACAATCATGGTTGAGTCAACTCAACGCTGAATGCAAAACATATAAAAACCCTTCGAATCCTTCGTTTAAATCGGTATAAATGATTAAGGAGTGAAACCCAATCATTTCTACCGATTATTTCTACAAGAAAATACCAAAATGGGGTCGAATTGATTCCAAATCCAACCCCCTTCACAGATCTCAAACATCCTCTATAGATACACAAACAATGCAAAAGATGATTGAGGGTATACCTCTTAGAAGATAGGGATTTCAATGGCGGAGTTGGTGGCGGTGAACAGCGATGGATTGGAAGATCATAGCTCATGGGTTTGAACTGGGAACTTTTCTCAGATGCATTTGTTCCGTTCTATATTCAAACTGGGTATTTGTATGGAACAGTCTAGTTCAAACAGAAAATGTATGGTTCGAACAGACTAGAATGTTGTTCGAACGGGGTAATAAATTATTCTAACGTACCTTGACCTGTTCAAGTGCTTCAAATATATATATAATAGTATATATGAATATTATAATACTAGGATGAATATTATATACTATAATGTATTTAGTATAGTATATATTCTAGTCTATAGTATATATGTGTATAGTATATATATTGTATTAGTATATATATGTTATATATAGATATAACATATAGATAATAATATAGTATATACTAACACTATATATATGTATAGTATATATATAGTGGACTATATTAGTAGTTAAGGTGAGAACTTGTTTAATGGACTATATTAGTAATAGTGTTAGTATATACACTAAGTATAGTATAGTACTTGTATAGTGTTAGTGTATACAGTAAGTATAGTCTAGTACTTGTATAGTGTTAGTGTATACACTAAGTATAGTATAGTACTTGTATAGTGTTAGTGTATACACTAAGTATAGTATACTTGTATAGTGTTAGTATACACTAAGTATAGTATAGTATTGTATACACTAAGTATAGTATAGTATTTGTATAGTGTTAGTATATACACTAAGTATAGTATAGTATTTGTATAGTGTTAGTGTATACCCTAAGTATATTATAGTATTTGTACAGTGTTAGTATATACACTAAGTATAGTATAGTATTTGTATAGTGTTAGTGTATACCCTAAGTATAGTATCGTATTTGTAGAGTGTTAATATATACACTAAGTATAGTCTAGTATTTGTATAGTGTTAGTATATACACTAAGCATAGTCTAGTATTTGTATAGTGTTAATATATACACTAAGTATAGTATAGTATGAACATTATATAGTATATATATATATATATATATATATATATATTTTATATTAGTATTTTATATTAATTTTTATAATATATTCGTTCGAACAGAAAGGGTACGTATTCGAATAGACAATATGTTGTTTGAACAGTTAGTGTAGTGCATCAAAAATTGTTTAAACGTGTTTGTCTCGTAGAATGTGTTTGGCAGTAAACTTGGTGGCAAATCCATGGAATATACAATGGTTCGAATAGAATATTCATCCACTTGAACGGATATTTGGGATACGGAATTCCTTATTTGTCTTCATTAAAGGAATATCCTGAGGAATATTCTAGTTTATTAGTTCGAACGCTTGTGATGTTCGTTCGAATGGTTAAAGGATGAATTTAACCCAGCGGAATTTAGGAGCCATTATGAAAATTTCGTGTTCGAACAGATAATTATTGATTCGAATGTTACATTACAGACTTGAAAACTTAAACCTTTCACACGGATTACATTTCATTCCAAAACTTAAACTAGTTCTAGTGGGTAGCGACCGTGCACGATAGACAGAGAAAGAGGAGAGGTTCTAGAGAGAGAGGAATTGCTTTGTAGTTGAGGTAAGGATTATTTTTTGTGGTTTTTTTTTTTTTTTGTATTTCGAATTTATATGTAGTTGTTTATTGGATTTGATTTAGTAAAAATTGTGTTTTATGCATATGTAGGTATTGTGGATTCATATTTGTTATTGGATTGCAAAAATTTGAGGTAAGATTTCTAATTTTTAGTGATTTGATAAATTATAGTTTTTAATTAATTATGTTTAGAAGTTGGTATATATTTGTGTTTGAATGTGAGAATATGAAAATTTATTTGTGTTTGTGCAATCTCATGTGAAATGTTTGTGAAAAATGCATCTTATGAGATTGTGTGATGGGAACCAAGGTGGGCCTAATCTTAAAGATCATTTGCAAGTTTCAGATGGGCTAATTAGAAGATCAAGAGCTAAGAAGATCAATGAAGCAAGACAATGAATTAGTCTAGAATAATTGGGCTTGAGGATGCTTGGCCCACATATGTCTTATTTCATTTTAACTAAGGTTTTGGGAAGGCCTTGTATTGTGGCCAAGGGCTTAGTTGGAAACTTACATGTTTTTGGAACTAGGGTTTAGAAAAGTACTGTAGCGGCACTGTTCATGCAGCCGAATACTGTAGCAGCACTGTTCACGTGCGAATCACTGTGTCGGCACTGTTCATGCAGGGGCATTTTTTAGAGAAGGGGTTTTATTTTGACTAGGGTTTCATTATGGTTTTGGGTTAAATACTCTTTGTAGCCTCCTTTGAAGAGGTTGACAATATTGAATGTTATTTGTGAGTGAGTTTACTCCTCTTGTTCTTCATTGAACTTTTAAACTTATCAAAGGCAAATCACAACCTTGGTGGCATTCCTCCTTATAATCTAGGTTCTTGAGACGGGTTATTCATTGGGTCTATATTTTAATATAATCTAGGTTCTTGAAACGAGTTCTCATCGGGTCTAGATTCTCCATCCACTGACTGAGTTTGACTTTCTTGGGTGTGTTTTCAAATTGATTGTGGGTTCAAGGGATTCCTTTTCCCGCGGGTTCATATCATTTGGTATTCAGAGCTCGGTTTTCAATCAGGTCTGATTCTATCTTTTATTTATTGCATCTTTAATTCTAGGGCTTCTTCGTTCTAGGGTTACAAAAAAAAAAAACAAAAAAAACAAAAAGTACGCTGCCAAAATTCTTAGGGTTTTGGGTTTTGCTGAAATTTGCATCTCCTAGGGTTTCAAAATTCTAGTGTTTCTTGCATCTCTAAGTTTGTCAATTGCTTGGAGTGCCGTTTCATTGATTCTCTTCTATTTTATTGTCAATTCTTGTATGTTTGAATTCAATTCCTTGATTTTCAATTGAATATTGCTGTTTGTGATTGAATTAGAGAAAAGAAAGGGAAGGAAAAGAAAAGAAAAGAAAGGAAACGAAACGAAAAGAAAAGAAAAGAAAAGAAAAGAAAGGAAAAGAAAAGAAATTCAAAAAAAAAATTCAAAAAAAAAAAGGTAGCATACTCATAGGTTGCTACATAGTTACAACAAAGAGAAAGAAAGACATTTATTGATTGAGTTTTATCATCAAAAGGGCTGAAAACATCTTTCTAGTAGGTATCTTGTTTTATCATCACTCTTTCCCTCGTATAAATTCCTTGTGTCTCGTGTCATTTTATTCATTCATTGTTTCTTGTTCTTGTGTATTGGATCTATATTACTAGTTGGAATATCACAAGGTTGTATTGTCTTGATTTAGTTCAACTAGTTCTTAAAGAACTTGAGCGAGAAAAATATTGAGGTAAAAGGCAAGAGAGTGTGAGACTATTATCAGAAAAAAGCCAAATTTAGAGTGAAACATGAGTGGAGTGTCATTATTCGAGTGTAAACACGTAAGGGAGTGTGTGAGGTTTTTCACTAACATTCTTTTTGTGCAGCACATTATGATGTCTCATAGGAGTGACTAATCACTAAAGGGTATGGAAGATAACTCATCCTTGGTGTTGCAAGCCATGCAACAACAGTTTGAGCGGTTGAACTTGGTGTTGGGTGAAGTGAGGGATAGGATGGATCATCGAGATGTCCTGATTAGAAATCTTCAAGGCAGGAGTGGTAGGAGGCGACGTGAGACTAGTGTTGAAAATGGGTATGAGAATAAAAAGTATGGTGAGTCTCTTGTTTCTAGGCATGTCCTCAATACACAAGTTAAGATCGATGATACAAAGCAGCAGAGCGAGAATATTTTTCATACTAGATGCCACATCAACAATAAGGTATGTAGTATGATTATTGATGTGAGGAGTTGTATTAATTTGGTTAGCACTACTTTAATTGAGAAATTGAGTTTACCTACCTTGAAACACCCTAGACCATACAAGTTGCAATGGTTGAGTGATTGTGGGGAGGTTAGGGTAAATAGGCAAGTGCTAGTTTCTTTTTTAATTGAGAAATACCAGGATGTGATGCTTTGTGATGTAGTGCCTATGCATGCTAGCCATATTTTGTTGGGGAGGCCGTGGCAATATGATAGGAAGGTGATCCATGATGAGTTAAGGAACATGTATAGTTTTGAAAAGGATGGAAAAACAATTAACCTTTAACTCCAACACAGGTCCATGGGGACCAACTGAAACAGAAAAGTGAGGTTGCTCAAAAGAAAAAAGAGAGTGAAATGGAAAAAGAAAGTGAAAAGAAAAAAGAAAGTGAAAAGGAAAAAGAGAGTGAAAAGAAAAAAGAGAGTGAAAAGGAAAAAGAGAGTGAGAGGGAAAAAGAGAATGAGACCGAAACAACAAAAGAAATAGAGAGTGAAAAAAAAATAGAGAGGTGACTGAGAATCAAGAAAAAAGAGATGAGTCACGTGAGGAAAAAGAAACAAAAGTGAGTTTTTGTGCTGAGGCAGGCTTTTATACTAACGAATTTAATGACTCTTTGCCTAGTGTTGTTGTGTTTTTGTTGCAAGGATATGAGGTCATAATTCCTAGCATTGTGTTTAGTGGATTGCCACCTATTAGAGAGATAGAGCATCACATTGATTTTGTGCCAGGTGCGACAATCCCTACTCGACCTTTCTTTGAAGAGCATGAATCCTTGACGCACATGAAGGGACAAGGTAAGTTGAATAGAATGCATGCCAAGTGGGTGCAATTCATTGAGACCTTTCCTCATGTAATCAAGTATACACAAGGTAAGGAAAGTTTTGTGGTTGATGCTTTAGCAAGAAGGTATGTCCTTATCATCATTTTAGATACAAAATTATTGAGACTTAAATATGAAAAGCAATTGCATGCTAATGATGATGATTTTGCTAGTGTGTATGGAGCATGTGAGAAGACATCATTTGGTGGAGATTCGAGGTCAAATCCTTTTGAGGAGATGGGGAATGATGGGAACCAAGGTGAGCCTAATCTTAAAGATCATTTACAAGTTTCAGATGAGCTAATTAGAAGATCAAGAGCTAAGAAGATCAAGGAAGCAAGACAATGAATTAGTCTAGAATAATTGGGCTTGAGGATGCTTGGCCCACATATGTCTTATTTCATTTTAACTAAGGTTTTGGGAAGGCCTTGTATTGTGGCCAAGGGCTTATTTGGAAACTTACATGTTTTTGG
This sequence comes from Cyclocarya paliurus, assembly GCA_029856935.1. NCBI lineage: Eukaryota > Viridiplantae > Streptophyta > Magnoliopsida > Fagales > Juglandaceae > Cyclocarya > Cyclocarya paliurus. Next base: position 20,515,629 of record CM056958.1, read on the forward strand.
AACTAGGGTTTAGAAAAGTACTGTAGCGGCACTGTTCATGCAGCCGAATACTATAGCAGCACTGTTCACGTGCGAATCACTGTGTCGGCACTGTTCATGCAGGGGCATTTTTGAGAGAAGGGGTTTTATTTTGGCTAGGGTTTCAATAGGGTTTTGGGTTAAATACTCTTTGTAGCCTCATTTGAAGAGGTAGACAATATTGAATGTTATTTGTGAGTGAGTTTACTCCTCTTGTTCTTCATTGAACTTTTAAACTTAGTAAAGGCAAATCACAACCTTTGTGGCGTTCCTCCTTGTAATCTGAGTTCTTGAGACGGGTTATTCATTGGGTCTAGATTTTAATATAATCTAGGTTCTTGAAACGAGTTCTCATCAGGTCTAGATTCTTCATCCACTGACTGAGTTTGGCTTTCTTGGGTGTGTTTTCAAATTGATTATGGGTTCAAGGGATTCCTTTTCCCGCGGGTTTATATCATTGTGTTTTCATAAATTGTGTTTTCTGGTTCAGTGTTTTGTCTCTGTTTAGTGTCTGGAATCTGGGTAGTCTCATTTGAACACTATAATTTTCGTTCGAACATAAAATCCTGATCAAACAGAATCATGTTCGAACAAACTAATAAGTGTTCAAACGGTTGTACTTAATAATTAAGATTTTAGTGAAATTAAATTATAATTAATACTTAATAAATAAGAAACATAAAAATACTTAATTTGTACTTCAACACATGCGTCATCTCCATCCATTACCGACTCCTCGTATGGTTCACTTGCTATCAATAGTGGGCCAACATTACCAGATCTAGAACAAGATATTTTATCAAATTAAATATCACATTTAATACTCGATTTAAATAATATATATCTATAAAATAAAAATAATTTAATAAAAATATATTCTTTAATTACTGTATACATAGTTGTTGTAAACCAACGCTGAGGTCGAGGTACCACAAGGGGTGTCTGCATAGAGAAAGTAAGGAAATTAGTTAAAATTAAAGTTTATATTCCTGATGATCACACCGGTGGCTCCGGAGATTCGGTAGCGTGGCTTGCTTTTTATGCACCGATGGCTACATCCTTATAGGCTAAATTTCTCCAAGATGGGAAAGACCACATCAAAAATCATTGTCTGTAATAAGCTACATCCCATGAAACTAACTAAGTATAACATGTTAATTTAAAATTACCGTATATTTATACTAATTGTTTATAATTTTTGAAAGGACGAGTTTAAACTTAATTTTGGCCAACGAGAGGATCGACAAAAAATTGAGGAACTGGTGTTGAATGCATTCCCAAGGTACAAAAGTCAATGTCATGCATACTATCAGAAGTTCAGTACTACAACGGTGGCGCACCAAAATCCATTCCATGCAATGCTACCAAACGACTGGGAGAAGATTTGTGATATGTTTGAAGATTTTGCTTATCAGGTAATTTCGCTACTATCTTTTTTTAATAGTATATGATAGATGTATTAAACATGTAGACATAATATTTTTTTTAGCAATGGAGTACTGTGAACAAAGCAAATAAATCAAAATTAACGATGCATCATCATGCGGGTTCTCGATCTTTTCATTGTTTATCTAAAAAAATAGTAAGTTATTCTAGTTTCCAATAATTATTAATATATAATACACTTTTCTGATTTAAGTTTTAATATAGATCTTCCTTTTGCAGGAAGAAGAAAATCATGTTGACTATGATCTGACCCAATTGTATGCTAGAGCACATAAAAATCGTGATGGTGTTTGAACCAGTTCTGAAGCAGAGGTAAATTATGTAAGTTTAAATCCATTTGAACAAAAAAGACTAATTTGAACAAAAACTAACCCATTTGAACGACAACCGAGAAATACAGTCCGTAGGTCCGTTCGAACAATAAAATATTTCTTCGAACAACATTAATATACAAAACTCCGTTCGAACGGATAGAATTTATGTTCGAACACAAGTTATTTGAAAACTTTATTAGTTCAAACACATAAAATTTGTTCGAACACTCCGTCCGTTCGAACATGATTAAATATGGTTATTAGTTCGAATCAAAATTTCATATTGTTCGAACGGATGTGTCGATTCGAACTGAAAGGTTTTTTTAGATGAAATTGGTTCGCCTAAAAAAAATCCCGTTAGAATAGTTTTGACTGTTTCCGTTCAATTTCATCTTAAAAAATATTTTTTCTTTCAAGACAATCTTTGTGAGAAAAAATAGAGATGAAATTTTTTCGTTTCCAAAAATATTTTGGGACCAAAATTGGATTTTTTGAGACAGTTTTTTGTCTCAAAAAACCCTATCTCTTGTAGTGAAAGGAGGAGGTCCCCAATTAGTATGGTTGCTTTCTGGTGCATCTCTGCAAACTACCTTTGAAACTTGGCTTTCTTGATAATCTGCTAGTAACTGTTTAACTTGCTGCAATACCAAGTTTGGATGGATAAAATTGTCTTGAAAAATGGAGTTTCTGCTCTACCAAATTTGCTTTGCTGTCATGATAAACTTCTCCAAGGATTCATGCTCTAACAAGTAAATCATCTTTGCTAACAAGTGCATAAAACCAGATGCAGACAAGCCACTTTTCTGGACTTTCTTAGAAGAAATACTCCATACATCCTTAGTTGCAGGGCAATCTCATATTGCATGAATGACTGTTTCTGCTTCACTCAAACAAATAGGACAATCTGGAGACTCACAACTGTCTTCTTAAAAACGTTAGCCTTTTTGGAAAAGACTCTAAGCAAGTTCTCCATGTAAATACATTTGTTGCATTAGGGATATTTAGCATCTATAGCTTTAGCCAAACCTCCTTTTGAGAATTAGAACTTGATCCTTGTCCTTTAACCCTTTCTACCATCTCTTTATGTAGGTGGTATGCACTCTTTACAGAGAACATACCATTTTTTAACATCTCCATATGATCCTGTCTAGACAGTTATAAGCACTAATAGGAATTTTATTCACAATTTTGGCTTTTGTACTTGTGAATAAGGAGTCAATCAAAGGGGTATTCCAGTATTTCTGATCTAGGTCAATGAGTGCAGAAACATATTCATCACTATCTAACTCCTAAACAGGACTTTGGATTCGAAAAGATGATGGTTGAGGAATCCATCTATCTTTCCAAATTCTCACCTGTTATCCATTGCCAATCCTCCATAAAGATCATTCCTTTACAAATTGCTTTGCTGCATGTATATTCCTCCAAATATAGGAAGGGTTTGACCCAATTTTAGCTTCAAAAAATGAGGAATGAGGAAATTATTTCAGCTTTAGAATCTTACTTGGGAGAGCATCATGTCTTTGTAGTAATTTGTAGCCTTGTTTTGCAAGTAAGGCCATGTTGAAACTCTCCAAATCTCTAAATCTCAAGTCATCTGCAAGCTTTGCCTTTCCTATTTGACTCCACGAGACCTAATGAATTTTTCTTTCACTATGCTGCTGATTTCACCAAAATTGCTTCATATTTCTATTGATCTCTATTAACAGTGAGAAAGGAAGCTTAAAAACTCTTATACAATAAGTTGGAAGAGACTATACCATAGCTTTTAACAAGATTTCCATACCAACCTGTGATAGAAATTTAGTTTTCCAGTTACCGACTCTACTCCTTACCTTGTCTAAAATGCTATAGAAGGACTTTACTTTTGATCTACCTATATGAGTAGGTAGACCAAGATATGTTTCATATGAATTTGAAGCCCTGACCACTACTAAACTCAGGATGAATCTCTTGGTCTCCTCCTTTGTGTTTCTACTAACATCAATGGATGTTTTATCTTTGTTAAGCCTTTGCCCAGAAGCTTGTTCATAAATACTTAGAATCTCCAGCAATCGACTCCACTCCAAGGCATTTGATCTACAAAACAACAAGCTGTCATCTGTAAAAAATAAATGGTTAATAGAAATTTTACCATTGGCAATAGGAATACCAGTAATAACTTTATTTTCCTTAGCTTGGTTAAGGAGAGCACTCAAGGCCTTTGAGCAAAGGATAAATAAGTAAGGTGATAAAGGGTCACCCTGCCTAATACCCCTTGTGCCTTGGTTGTCATCACAACATGTAGAAGCTCTCACTCCACCCTATCATAAGCTTTACTCATATCAAGCTTTAAAGCCATAAAACCAGATCTTCCTTTAAGCTTCTTATCCATTGAGTGCATGACTTCATATGCAACAATTACATTATCCATTATTAATCTCCCATGAAGAGGAGTGGGGGATATTACCTCTTGCAATACTACTTTCAATCAATTGACCAACACCTTCAAAATAATCTTATAAAGTACATTGCACAGGGAGATTGGCCTGAAATCAACAACCTTTCTTACACTCTTCTTCTTTGGAATGAGAACAATATGAGTTTCATTTATCTGCTTGATATCACCATCTGAGTTAAGAAAGTCCAGCACAGCTCCATTTACCTCCTTACCAACAATTCCCCAATGAGTTTGATAGAAACCTACAAGGAAACCATCTGGCCGTGGTGAACTTGATTGGATTCATTTGAAATACTGCTTCCTTCATTCATCAGTTGAGAAGGTCTTAGTCAACAGCAAGTTCATGTCTTCTGTAACTTTAGTCTTTAAATGCCTGCTACAATCCGCTATATTAACAAAATTTGAAGAGGAAAACAAATCCTAATAGCAATGTAAGGACAGTCCTACAATTTCCTCTGAGGAATTAACAACAGACCCATCCTCCCTCTCAATAGTCTTTATGAAATTAGTCTTTCTCCTCTGATTTGCATAGGCATGAAAAAATTTGAAATTCCTGTCACCATCTTGTACCCATCTCTGCTTAGCATGTTGCTTCCATCTGGTATTTTCCTCTTCCAACAACACATCAACCTCCCTTTGTTTCTGCTTAATACACTCATTGAGATCTCCTGTGTTAGTATCCTACATGTTTGAAATTTCCTTCAACTTCTTAAGAACAACTCCCCTTCCATTTTTTGCATCCTTCTTATACCATTTAATCAATGATTCTTTGCAGTTTTGGAGACCTTTTGTGACTGCCATTAACCTTGAAGAAAACAAGGTTGATTTCTTCTAATTATCTTCAACAATCTTCTTACATTCCTCTTTCTTATCCCAACTCAGCTCATAGCTAAAAGGCCTAATTCTATTAAAGCCTTCATACCTGCTCTTGCTCACTTCAACCAACAAAGGACAATGGTCTGAAGTTTGAGCAGGGAGAATGAATACATTAAAACAGTCAATGGTCTGAAGTTTGTTACTACATGACTTTGTTGCTTATCTGTCTCTGCCTGTGCCTTCACACCTATACTGCCCTCACTTGATATCAGAACAGATCCTTCACTACCTCTCTCCTCCTCCGAGATTTTAGGAATGTTATCTTCTGTAAATGAGTGATCCATAATATATGTGCTACCTTCCATTTGAAAATTGTTAACACCTACATTATCGGATATAGGCTTAGGAAATTCAAAATTCAAATTACTTGATATCTCCTTCCCAACGAGTGCCTCATAATCCTCCTCCTGATCTTCTCTTCTATTTTCGAAAACCTGATCTTCCATGCTTCCACTCTTGCCGGATTGTTGTTGTTTTTGGTGAACTGATTCTAACCTACCTCTATACTTCTTAACTCCAAACAGCATGGAATTCATAGGTTGCACTCTAAGCCATGGTCCATACTGCATCTGAGGATTCTCCACCAACTGAGATTCATGTGATTGCCCAGAACAATTTCTCCCTTTATACTTTATCACTCTACACCGAAAACAAAAGGATTGCAACCTTTCATATTTGAAGGAGATCCAGGCATTCTTCTCCCCCACTGTAATTCTCTTGCCCCTTACTAGTGGTTTGAATAAATAAACTTCAACAAGGACTCGTATACATTTACCCCATCCCCGTCCTTCCTCATCCACATCAACAGCCAACACCTTTCCTAGTATGGACCCAATTTGCTTCCCTACGTCTTGGTTCATACCACATAATGGAAGATTCTGAACTTGCATCCAAAAATGTTCATAATTGAATGAAACTTCATTTGAGGATATACTCTCATCAAAGCCTTGAATAGAAACAATGCTTCTGTCAAAGAACCAAGGCCTTCCTTGCATGATTTTCTCTATATCCACTATATTGAAACTCAATCAGAAACCTACGATCTCCCACTTCTTTGAAAGAAACCCAGCCCTCCGATTTTCACACTTGTGACGTAGTATCCTTGAACGCCTCTTTGTCAACTCCCTTTTCAGTAACAATCAAACAAAGAAGACAATGTTGTCCTCTTACTTTAGAGTCTCTAATAACTTCATCTGGCAATGCAAACACTTCTTTCTCCACTTCTGTTAATTGTAGACCTTCCCATCTTTTGAAAAGATCATCCTCCTCCATCTTGCTTAATGATAAAGAAAGGATTAAGAATTAACACTAAACTCTCAGTTCCCACTAAGAGACAAATTCTTTGTATCCAGATACAAAGAACCTCTCACCTCATTCTCTCAGAAGAAAGAGAAGGACTCACGATACATAAATATAATTGAACAATGTTGTCTCCATATTATTATTCTTTTATAATTTATGGTGCTTTTATAGTTGTTTTGTTTCTCCCTCAACTTACAATATAGACACATCATGTCTTTTGCCCTGTTAAATCTCATACGACCAACATTACACACCCACATCACACGAATTTATAAGTAAATAATTGGCTTTTCACTAATAAGACGTGGGCACTAGAAATTACTTACAACCGCGCAAATATTCGAATCTAAAACCTCGATGCCAGTTATAATACCAAAGACTTTTAATTGCTAAGCTAGCTGAAACCTTATAAGTACAGTTTTCCATAACAAAGTTTCTTTCGGACTTTGGTCCTTAGAGTTCCTAAGAGACTAGGGATTTTAAACAAAAAATCTTCACAACCTCCTACTATTCAAAAATCTCATTTTACATAGTTGTTAAGAAGCATTTAAGTATGAGTTATTATTATATTCTCAAACTGGTGTACTTCATTCACATCACTTATAAGATTTGAATTATAAGATTTAAAATTTAAAATTTATCTTCAAAATTAATTAATGTCATATAAGTACTTTACTACGTGTGCTCTAAATGCCGACTTAAGAATATAATTTTTCTTTGAGGCATATAAATTATAGAAGTTGGGCCAAATTTATTTTTATTCCACTTGCTAAGACAATGACCCCACTTAACGTAAAAATGCTAACCCAACATAAGCATCTGGCAAAAACCTTGCCCTGTCCTTCGTCTCCAAAAAAAAAAAAAAACTTGCCCTTCATCTCAAAGTTTTAAAATTGATTCACGTGTTTACCTTATGTCAAAGAATAATGTCAGCCAGCATCAGTACTTACACAAGATGCATCTCAAATGGATCATGAAGTTAATTACCAAATTATAATCATAGGAAGTTACTTTGCATTGAATGTTAAAACCATCAGGAGTGAAGAGACGGCATATATAAGTGCCAGTATGCATGGTATCCGGACTGTGTAGAGATTTGCTTTAAGCTCTCCATTAGTCAGCACATACGGAACAAGTGAAACTCTACAAGCAACATCCCTAGGAGTTACTTCATGATTAAAACAGTATAGCATTTTCAGGTATATCTGCCCATAAAAGTATGTGGACTCAGTTAAGACGTGAACATTAAACCACAGTGAACCCCAAAGTAGAACAAAACACGCCTAGCAATAGAATGACAAATTGAACCTTGGGTGCATGATATACACTACAAAATAAATGGCTTTTTGTGGCAACCTATATCGCCGCAATAGGTGGTATTTTTCACCGCAGAAGTTCTTCTTTGGCCTATTTTTTCCACAGCAAATAATTCATCTGGGAAAATTTTTTGCGGTGACATGTATTTTCGAAGAAGATAGTAGTTGCAGCAAAATTATTCGCTGTAAATAATCTCAAAATTTTTTGAAATAAGTCCCAACCATAGTTAGTTCCCTAAAAAATTTTCCCGGCCATTTGTTTCTCATTGGGAAAAAGGTCATAATATTGAGTCTGTGGTCGCAACTACTTGTTTCCAACACAAATAATCACTGCAAATATACTTTTGTGACCAGAATAGTGTTTTTGTCGCAAATACTTTTCTCCAAGGGGTTGTGCCACCGTAAATAAGCATTTACGTCCCAAAATATATTTACGGCAATATGTTATCGCCGCAAATAGTCTTTTACAAGATTAAAAATATATATACTAGTTAGACAGTATAGCAACCTAATATCCTAGAACACATAAAAAATGTGAACAATATATTACAAATACACCATCTCCACATAAAAAGCTTATGAAGTTTCATCTCTTTCATTGTGCCTAAATCCGGGAAATGAAAAAATGTACAAGTATCTCCGTAACCATGACAAAAGCACACCAATAGAGTTCACTTCATATGACTACAGAAGATATTGAATGACCATCATTTATGAAAAAGAAATGACAAAAGTAACTTTGCAAAACTATATGGGATTGGCACAGCAATTATAAACAACTATGCATCATAAATGACAGAATTTGTAGGAAACCTATTTCAGCTCCACCTAAATAGAGTTCTAACCTCCTTTACTTCTAGTCCATCACATGGTGTCTGCAACACAATGAAATACAAAGTGATCAATATTATTCAGCAAACATCGCTTTAAGTTTCTATCCAAAGAATCCGGCATTCACAGTGATAGTAACATATGAGCTTTTTAATATAAGTATCATACATTCATAATGATAGTCTGATATTCAATATTAAGAATTTGAAAGCTATTTAGAACATTTATTGCTTAACAAGCTGGACTAAGTAGTGTGAAGCCTGACCAATAGTAACACTTGTATAAATTGAACACCAATTTTTTCAATACTAATTTTCAAAATACTAACATGTACCAGGACAAAACATAAGGGGATTATACATGTCTCCAGGTGGCCATGCCTGACGCCATGTCCATACATGCCCACCACGTGTAAGTACCAAAGAGTGAGTAACTCCAGCACTACCTGTGACATAATAAATTAGGCGGTCATACTTATATTTTAATCAGTACTAGGATCCTGTCAGAAAACCAAAGAGCATAATCCAAGTAGATGGGACTCATACAAGATAAATGAAGGGGAAAAGTAAAGATATAAAATTACATGCTAGATAGGATTTTTAAGATAGAATTTTTTTTTCCCATCCCAATCCAGATTATTAGAGCACAAGCCATCATTACAACAAAAACTAGCACAACAAGAAGGTAAATAAGAAACGAATTAATGATAGATTCAACTAAAATCATTCTTTCGGATGGGTACATAACAATAAAATTGGGATAATACAAAAATAGTCTATCTTAAAAAGCATTGGAAACAATCTTAAGCATCAATAAATTGTTCATGTCCTCAACAAGTCACAAGACTCACCACTAAAATATTGGAAACAATCTTAAGTGTCAATTGATCAGTAACACCATAGGGCAAGAACATATAAATTAATACAAAAAATAATAATAGAAACTCACAAGGTTACCGAATCCAATATAAATGCTGTCTCACCTAATGAAAAAGAAAAAATATAAAAATAAGGTAAAAGAATATACAAACTAAAATGGAGGAAAGAAGCAACATGCCTGAATCAGAAGAATAACCAATCAGCCAACTGATTCAGCTATTTTCTGGGGCACTTTGCCTAAGAGTCCTTGAAAGTAAGAAAAAGTGATGTATTGGTGTTTTTAGCTCCCAATATGCCATGTCCAGGGCCCCTACCTGGAGCGTGCTTTATCATTACTATTTTTACTGATCAAGAATATATTTTCCAAACGAATGAGAGGATGAAAAGATATGTCCCTTATGAAATGTACATAATACTCTCCTGTCCTCAATATTCATCTAGCAGGAATAAAAAGCTTATATTCTTTTTTCAAGGGGAGGAGTGAAAGATAAACGAAAAAAAGCCCTTAATCAAGCATTATATATTGGGGAAAATGTGGAAAAGAATCCTTTGGCTCATAAATTATAGCAGAAGAAAATCTGATCTGTGTTCTTGAGCTATGCCTATAGTCATCCCTAAAATTAACATTTACTAACTAAAAAATATTAAAGAAAATATTTACCAAGCTCTGCTTCAGGGTACCGAAGACAGCATCTTCATTGGAATCTAGGGAAATTATGGGTCATGCCAAAGTTGGGAGGGTCGATTCAATCTGACAAAAGAAATGCATATATAGGATTTCATAGGATGTTGAACCAATAGACAGCAGTAAATTATTTAAAAACCTGCTAAGGTAAACAACACTGGCCAATCCATAGCGTCAAAAGCTATACCCATATTGCTAAATATAAACAAGACAAATACAGGATAAAACAAAATGAACTAACTAAATCAAACAGTTTTTCGGTAGTTTGTGAATTCTGATTAAGTATCCCAAAAAGTTATTAGAAGTGAGCACTGCAGAGTGCTTTTATTATTGATGTGAGAAAAGGCAAACGAAAACTTGGGCCATATTTGTTTCACTAAAAACGAAAACTTGGGCCATATTTGTTTCTCAAATTTTTGAAAAAATAAAGTCTTGTATGGTAGGAAAATGCATCCAGAATTCTATTGCAGAATGTATTTTTTCTAAAAACACTAAACATGTGCTGAGTTTATTTTAGAGATATTGTAGAAAGCAAAGTTCTCATAAATTAGAAGTATAAATACCTTCATTGTCTGTGGCTCTTTCCATTTCTCCATTCTAATAAGAATAACTCAAACCTAAACAAGTTGAAAATTGAAGACCACATGTTTTTAAGCAGTAAATACATTTTCAAATGTGGTTACCAAATAAAATAAACTTTCCACTAAAAGAAACACAGCCTAAAGTACTACAAATTGTCCCAAAAAAATTACAAATGCAAAAGACAAAACAATAAATAAAGGAATGCCTTTGAAACTCTTATTAATGCATTTTCCATATAGTCTATTTGCTTAAGTGAATGACTAATGGATCCCACAAGAACTATCTTATAGTAACCAGAGTTTCTCTTCTATTTTTTTTTATAAGTAAAAGAAAGAAAGTGATAATTATAGTAACCAAAGTTAACTATAAACAATAAAAACTATTGGACAAACAACCTGACGGCGATCAAGAATTGACATTAGTGCTGAATGTTCCCTGACTGAACGCTCGATATGGCATCACTTTCAGCTGCTTCCTTCAAGTTAACCGCAAATCTATTCAACCTATCCAGTAAATTCTTCAAGGGGTATATATTCCTTCATAAACGAACTTCCAATTTAGCATGTATTTTTTTTGCCAAACAACTAATATTTAGGTAGTGAAAGTTTCTAATTTACATTTACATGCCTGAGGAACCACAGATTCAGAATATGCACAACACCAAAATAATTGTAATCCGTGGGGAATATAAGAAACAGAAGTACAGAAAAGACCATCAAAAGCAAATTTAGCATTTCAACAACAAGATTCAATGTAATGTATAGACCGGTTTCATTTTCTTGGCATCTTTTTTTTTTAAAAAAAAAAAAAAAACCCAAAAAATAGAAGTTGATTTCGTACGAAGATTCAAGTACATATGCTCAATCAAATAACATTACAGGCAGAATTAGAAAATGAATACAGAGAGGATACAAAAAAACTAACCAAAAATCGCAAAACCCTAATGAGAAACAAATCCCCTGCACCTGATGAACTCACAAGAAGTCTAATAAGCCATCAGTCTAATAGTAAATTCCACCATTTAAGGCTACACAGATCCACCACAAAATCATGAATAGTGGATAAAGCATGTTGCTGAACATCAGTGCCCAAAATCAAGAAGTTTGAAAATGTTCTCCCACACACACACACAACGACGAAACCGAAAGAGAGAATTAGGGCAAAATCAAGAGTGGGAGAACGGAGAGAGAGATAGAAGAAGAGAGAAAGATAGATGGGCGATTAAGAGACTCACTGACTTCCTTCTGTGGTGACGGCATGGCAGCGGGCCTGGCTTGGGAAGGGCATCAGAAAACTCGAGAGAATGGAAACAGAGAGAGTATCGGGCTGGGGAAGAAATAAAGGGGAAAAAGCTATACTGTTTATAGCTAGCTATTTGCGGCGATTATTTGTTGCCGCAAAACCTAATAGTGTTGTGATTCAGGGTCTCTATGGCGGATTTATTTGGGACGACACAAAGTCGCCCCAAATCCTAATTTATGGCGATTTTTAGTGTCGCTGCAATGATAGGGCGGCTAAAAAAAAAAAAAACCCCTTTCTGCGGCCAAATCTGAGTCGCCACACTATATTTTGGCTCAAAAACCACTTCTTTTTGTAGTGATACCTTACCCATGACACAAAGGATTTGTATCCAATATACATAGGCACGCATCATCTTCATAGAACTGTGAGAATCAAATTCAATAAAGTAACAAAAAGTGGAAACAAAGTGAATAGAGAAGGTAAATTCACATCATTGATCATACTAGGCATAAGATTAGGTCTTGAGTCATACGGGGGGATATACAAGAAATTTGGTAAATTTGCCAAACGTTTTGTGTTCTTTAGAAAACTTTGATCAAGCATATTAAAATCACTGTAGGCCCGTAGGGGACTTTGGGTTCAAATTAAATCAAGTCTTATTCCCCGCTTGACAACAAAAACTTCTAACTAATAATAGTTAGCAGTTTCCAAGCAAATAATGAACAATATTTTCTTAAAATGCAGAAAACGGTTAAAGGATTTCTCGATGACGAGATTCACTGTGAATTTTTCACGCAGATAAACAAAGATAGTAAATTAATGATCCAGTGATTATGGCAAAAAATCTGACCACTAGAAGATAATGTAAAAAAAATGGTCCACAATGCCAAGAGATACTTCCAGGGGACTCTTAAGTACCATAAATAATAAGTAAGAAATGTTTGTTAGCGAGGAAAAGGTTGGAAAAGGAAATTGCATATACACACACGACCTATATATATTCAGTATATGTATGTTTTCTATTTACACATTAAATTTCAATTACCAAATTGTCTTTTCAACTTAGTTCTTTGCATGCAAGCTCTCCAAATTTAGAAACCAAAATCACGAAAAAATCGTGAAAATTGTATTTCAATTTTCCTCCACTCTTCGTGAATTTTCTCAGCATGCAAACAGAAATGATTAAATAAGCCGAATTACCTTGAGAGTTGGTGATTCACCGACGCACAATCTTGCAGAAAACGCAGTCTTTTTGCTGATACTTCTTCTCAGTATCAAGCAACTGCTCAGTCTCATCCAAATCAAAAGAGTAATCATAAGAGGTGAGGGTTGAAAAAAGTGGGATGGGAGTCCGACCCCGAGGTTGACTGGAACCGAGAGGGCTGCTATGGGAAGTGAGAAAGGCGAGCCTCCGTGCCTCCATGTCAAGCGAAACCGAACCTTCTGATAGAATCATTGGTTGTGGATGTCACTATGCCCATGATTTCCAAAACTTTCTAAAGTGAGATTCTGATCTAAGAAGGCAGAGAAACAAACCAAAACTGTGGGTTTTTCCTTCTTTCTATTCGAGTATTAAGTAATTTATTGAGGGGATGGAGTTTTGATAAGCATAATCTTGCAAGTTGCAACACTAGGAGAGCACTCGCATTCGTTTCTTTAAAATTCAATGCATCTTCAAAATTTAGAAAAAATGTAAAAAAAATATTTATATTGACTTCTTCAAAAAGTAAAAGTTTAAATTATGAGCTACAGTAATTTTAAATATATTTTTAAATTTAAAGATGTACTTTTCATCTTTAAAAGTAATATTTTATTGTAAAAATTATCCCAATTATTTTAGTTTTCAGTTTTCATTTTTTACGGTTTTCACTTCCCTCGAACTTCTTTTCACTTTCATCAATTAAAAATATATTATTAATTAATATAAAGTTAGTTTTGAAATATGTGAAGGAGGAAATATTTGTTGATTAATATATAGTTAGTATAATTGCAAAATATAAAAATAAAATAAAAATATTATTATTAAAAAAATAATATTATATTATTATTTTGACTAATTCAATGTGTAGTTATGGCTAGAAATGTTTTAGATTTATGGAAAATATGTAGTTTTCATCAAATTTTGAATATGATTTTGATGAAGCCAATGCTAATGCTTTAAACATCAAATTTTCCTCTTTGTTTTTTTTAGCAAGCATTGCATAACTAAATGATAAGTGTACAATTTTATTTTATTTTTATAAATTTCGTATATAATTATATTTTAATTTGAGAGCATTTTTATAAAGCAATATTAATTTTGTAAGTTATTTTATAAAAATATCAATCATTTAAAATATGATTGGAAAAAAGTTGTAAAAAAGATTGTATACGTATCATTTTCCTAATTAAAAAGAGCTACACTGTTGTTTAATAAAATATAGACTAGAGAGGTGGATCTTTGTCACTATAAAAGTCTAATAAACATTGTGGAATGGCAATAACGGTATACATCCGAATATATGGTTGGTTTACGGGCCATTGCGCAACATAATTTTGAGATCGATTGATTTTTCTACACTCTAATCATTAAAAATGTTAAAAAAGAATTTGATTTCATCGATATCAAATTAATCTTCCAATTGGTGGTTAACAATTTGTGGACAATCTATGCATTGCAGTTGCTATACATATGGAATTTCTAACTGCCACATCAAAACCAATGGACTGGATGTGAATGCGAGGAGGATTAATTTCATGCGAGTTGGTTAGCTCATTAATATAGTGTAATATGTATTATGTCAATACAATTTATAATTGCTGATTATTTACTAATGTGTTTCTTTCTGTGTTTAAGTGAAGGATGAGCACGTGGCTCGATCTGGTCCCTTAAAGCTTATACTGAATAGTTAAAGAAACACGTGCTGAAGCCATGTGCAAGTCTTCGAGAACTTATATGCTGAGCCGCTGGATTACCACGTGGCGACATCCGTTGGAGCATATAAATGCATCTTTTCATGTAACCCTAGATAGTATGAATCACTTGCACACATTCGGCTAATACGAAGCAGAGAGAGCAGAGAGTGAGAAAGGGGGCGATTCTAGGGTTTTCTGAGTTTGCCTCTCGTGAGAGAAGAAATCATTGTGATTTCTTGGGGGTTTTTTTCTGTGAGAGCTTTGTAATACTGACTGTGGCTTCACTGTGATGTATTGTTCATCAATAAAGATCTCTGAGGCCCGTTCCTGCCATGGATGTAGACCATTAGGGTCGAACCACGTAAATTGGTATGTTCTTTCCTTTTATATGCTTTATTTTACTGCTGTATAATTTCCTTTTGATAAACTGCTATTTTCTTGTTAGTTCATGCTACGTATTATTAAATCTTGTTAGGTATTCTGCAATCTGTACATATATTGGATACTGTTGGTTAATGTCTGTGAATAGAATCATTTTCAAACCGTAACTTCCTTTTTCTTGATTCTTTAATCTGCCTGTTTGGAATTAAACTCAAGTGCTTTGTTCAAACATACAGAAACATCTTCTTTGATAAAGAAACTAAAACCAAATTTTTAACTATAAAACTGAGACGTTTTATAACAACTGGTATCAAGAGCTTGGTTTCATGGGGACTATGAGGTTTGATATCGAGAAGTTTACTGGGGAAAATGATTTTGGACTATGGAGAATTAAGATGAGGGCACTGCTAGTCCAACATGGACTACAAGATGCTCTTCTTGGTGACAAACAGAAGGGCTCTTCCTCGAGAGAGGAAGAAAAGGGGGTTGTCCATAAGGACACCCTCTATAAGGCCCATAGTGCCCTAATCCTCTCTCTTGGGGATAAAGTCCTAAGAGAGGTGTCTAGTGAGGACACTGCTGCAGGTATATGGCTAAGACTAGAAAACTTATACATGACTAAATCACTAGCAAACAGACTGCACAAGAAAACCAAACTGTACACCTTCAAGATGACCCCTGGGACTCCAATAGGGCAGCACCTTGATGAGTTCAACAAGATTATTTTAGACTTAGCCAACATAGATATTAAGGTGGAGGATGAGGATCAGGCCATCCTCTTGATGAGTTCTTTGGACTCATCATACCTAAGCCTCAAAGAGACCATGATGTATGGTAGAGACTCCTTGACACTTGATGAAGTGCAATCTGTACTTCATACTAGAGAACTGCAACAAAGAGGGGATACCAAACAGAATCATGGGAAAGGGCTAATTGTTAGGGGTAGAACAGAAAAGAGAGAAAAGAGGGGGAAGAATGAAAACAAGAAATCTAAATCTAAATCAAAAGGAAAACAGTTTAAATGTTTCCAATATCATAAGGAAGGGCATTTTAAAAGGAATTGCCCTGAAAGGAAGACAAACCTTGGGAATAAGGCAAATGAGGCAGGGGATGCCTCTGTAGCCCTAGAAGGGTATGAGAGTGCTGAGGTACTCACAATGAGTGAGGTTGACTTAAAAACAGAGTGGATAATGGACTCTGGTTGCTCTTTTCATATGTGTCCAGTTAGAGAGTGGTTTGAGACATTCTCTGAGTTAGATGGGGGGGGTAGTAATCCTAGGAAACAACAAGTCCTGCAAAGCCATGGGAATAGGGTCAATTAGACTCAAAATGCATGATGTAATTGAAAAAATTTTGAGGGATGTCAGATTCATACCTGAATTAAAGAGAAATTTAATTTCTCTTGGTATGCTTGACTTGGGAGGATATACCTTCAAATCTGAGGCAGGGGTTCTTAGAGTTACTAAAGGTTCCTTAGTGATTATGAAAGGAGTAATTAAAAATGGGTTGTATACTTTACTTGGGGAAACAGTAGTAGGGGAAGCATCTCCAACCCAGAACATAGTAGAAAATAAAGCTGTACTATGGCATAGGAGGCTTGGACATGTAAGTCAAGGGGGACTGTTAGAGCTACAAAAACAGGGGTTGCTGACTGGCCAAGACTTAGGAAATTTACCTTTCTGTGAAGATTGCATCTATGGAAAGGCAAAGAGGGTTAGCTTTAAGTTGGCAACTCATAATACTAAACAAACCCTAGATTATGTCCATTCTGACCTATGGGGACCTGCTAGAGTAAATTCACATAGTGGAGGGAGTTATTTCCTCTCCCTAGTGGATGATTACTCTAGGAAAGTTTGGATATACACTCTGAAGAATAAGAGTGACACTTTTGAAAAATTCAAAGAATGGAAAACTCTAGTGGAAAACCAAGTAGGTAGAAAACTCAAAATTCTAAGGACAGATAATCGCTTAGAGTTTATGTCCAATGAATTTAATATGTACTGTCAAAAAGAAGGAATTCTTAGGCATAAGACAATGAGGGAAACACCACAACAGAATGGCCTAGCTGAAAGGATGAATAAGACCATCTTAGAAAGGGTAAGGTGTATGTTGTCAAACTCAGGGCTGCCCAAAACCTTCTGGGCAGAAGCTGCTACTACAGCTGTTCACCTTATAAACAAATGTCCATATTCAGCTATAGGATTTAAATCCCCTCATGAACTATGGTCTGGGAAACCTCCCAGCTATGACTACTTAAGAGTTTTTGGGTGTGTTGCCTATGCACACTCAAAAACTGATAAGCTGGAACCTAAGGCACTCAAGTGCATTTTTATAGGGTACCCTGAAGGTGTAAAGGGGTACAAACTTTGGGTAGAGGGTCCTGGAAGGTATAAATGCATTGTGAGTAGGGATGTGACTTTTAATGAGCCACACATGGCTCAGGTACAGGAAGAAAAGGCAAAACACGAAACTGCCAAGCCCCCAAAGGGATTTCAGATTGAGGTGGAGCAAGGAAATGCCCAATCTGAACCTGAAACTGAGGAAAGTAGTAACCCTGAGGGAGAGGACTCAGGGGACACTGATCAAGGTGGAGCTAACTTCTATAAGCTAGCTAGAGATAGGCAAAAGAGAGTTATCAAACCACCAATAAGGTATGGGCAAGCAGAACTTACAATGTTTGCCCTGACAGTGGCTGATGAGATAGTTTTCCAGGAACCTAAGACTTATAAAGAAGCAGTAGCTAGCAAGGATTCCTCTAAATGGATTCTTGCCATGCATGAGGAAATGGAATCCCTTAATAAAAATAAGACCTGGGTTTTAGTGTCCAAACCCAAAAGAGCTAAACTTGTAGGATCCAAATGGATCTATAAAAGGAAGGAAAGCATAACAGGCATAGAAGGGCCAAGGTATAAGGCTAGACATAGCCAAAGGCTTTACACAGAGAGAAGGAATTGATTTCAATGAAATCTTCTCTCCTGTGGTTAAACACAACTCTATTAGGCTACTGCTTGCTTATGTTGCCTTTAAAAATCTGCATCTAGAACAATTAGATGTTAAAACTGCATTTTTGCATGGAGAACTTGAAGAAGAAATTTACTTGCAACCCCCTGAAGGTTTTAATAATGAAATTAAAGACAATCAAGTGTGTCTTCTTAAAAAATCTTTATATGGTCTTAAACAATCACCTAGGCAGTGGTACAAAAGATTTGATACACACATGATTGATAATAACTTTAAAAGGAGCTGCTATGATAGTTGTGTCTATTACAAGGAAGAAAAAGGAATATTTGTTTATCTCCTTTTGTATGTTGATGACATGCTGTTGACTTGTAAAGACACTACCTTAATTGATCAAGTTAAATGCATGCTGAAATCAGAGTTTGAAATGAAAGATTTGGGCCCTGCTAAGAAAATTTTAGGAATGGAAATTATAAGAAACAGAAATACTAGAACACTATCTTTGTCTCAGGAAAATTACATTTCTAAAATTCTTAAAAGGTTTGGTATGGAACATGTCAAACCTGTCAACACACATTTAGGTCAGCACTTTAAATTGTCTATAGATCAGGCCCCAAAAACAGATACTGACATTTATTTCATGAATCAAATTCCATATACTAGCATGGTAGGAAGTATAATGTATGTTATGGTCTGTACTAGACCTGATCTAACATATGCTGTGAGTATAATTAGCAGGTTCATGGGGAACCCTGGTAAGCCCCATTGGCAAGCTGTCAAATGGGTATTGAGGTACCTTGGAGGCACCACCCATTTAGGTCTATGCTTTGGAAAAAATGTAAAGAAAGGTTATGAACTAACTGGTTTTGTAGACTCTGATTTTGCTGGGAGTGTAGACACTAGGAAGTCATTAACTGGCTATGTGTTTACTGCCTTTGGGGGAGCCATTAGCTGGAAATCACATTTACAATCTGTGGTGGCTTTGTCCACCACAGAAGCTGAATATATAGCATTAACCGAAGCCATTAAAGAGGCCATATGGTTAAAAGGCATTGCAAATGAGTTGAACTTCTTTAACGATAATATCACAGTACACTGTGATAATCAAAGAACACTGCATTTAGCCAAAAACCAAGTTTTTCATTAGAGGTCCAACCACATTGATGTGAGGCTTCATTTTGTTAGAGATGTTATAGAATCTAAAGAAGTAAGTGTGGAAAAGGTCTCCACTGAGGATAATCCCTCAGACATGATGACCAAGTCTGTCCCTTGGCCTAAGTTCAGACACTGTCTGAACTTAGTTTCTATGGAGTCTAAAATCCGTCCTCAATAGGAGGACAATGCAGGAACGAGCCAATGATGAGTATATATATATATATATCCTGTGGCAAATAAATTGTTTTGCCAAGGTGAAGAATTGTAATATGTATTATGTCAATACAATTTATATTGCTGATTATTTACTAATGTGTTTCTTTCTGTGTTTAAGTGAAGGATGAGCACGTGGCTCGATCTGGTCCCTTAAAGCTTATACTGAATAGTTAAAGAAACATGTGCTGAAGCCATGTGCAAGTCTCTGAGAACTTATATGTTGAGCCGCTGGATTACCACGTGGTGACATCCGTTGGAGCATATAAATGCATCTTTTCATGTAACCCTAGATAGTCTGAATCACTTGCACACATTCGGCTAATACGAAGCAGAGAGAGCAGAGAGTGAGAAAGGGGGCGATTCTAGGGTTTTCTGAGTTTGCCTCTCTTGAGAGAAGAAATCAGTGCGATTTTTTGGGGTTTTTTCTATGAGAGCTTTGTAATACTGACTGTGGCTTCACTGTGATATATTGTTCATCAATAAAGATCTCTGAAGCCCGTTCCTGCCGTGGATGTAGACCATTAGGGTCAAACCACGTAAATTGGTGTGTTCTTTCCTTTTATATGCTTTATTTTACTGCTGTATAATTTCCTTCTGATAAACTGCTATTTTCTTGTTAGTTCATGCTACGTATTATTAAATCTTGTTAGGTATTCTGCAATCTGTACATATATTGGATACTATTGGTTAATGTTTGTGAATAGAATCATTTTCAAACCGTAACTTCCTTTTTCTTGATTCTTTAATCTGCCTGTTTGGAATTAAACTCAAGTGCTTTGTTCAAACATACAGAAACATCTTCTTTGATAAAGAAACTAAAACCTAATTTTTAACTATAAAACTGAGACGTTTTATAACATATAGTTAAAACCCTAGATTAATTTTAAGAATGGGAATGGGAGAGGAATAAACATATAAAATTGATCTTATAGTATTTATTGAGTTTTTAAGTTTGAAAGAAACTTTTAGAGATCTACCTTTGAAACAATAACTACCTAAATCAGAACAAAAAATCAAACACCAATAAAATTATATTGGGTCAACATCAATGTAAAATAGGAATAACAAAATATGCTACATAAGTTCAGGTATCTGTCCCAATGAAAAATACTCATCAACTCTGTTTAGTTTGCCATATATCAGTACAACATTAAAACGAATAAGGTAAGAAGTTAAAACTCAAGCTTCATTTTCCTATCAAAGATGCTTGGTCCGTATGTTGAAACAAGGATGTCAAAAAGAAGGCGAAATTGCATCAATACAAATAGAATAATGGGAATACCAGCCATAACAATGATAGGAGCAACCGTCCAATATTGTCCACGTAACATAAGTAAAAGAGTAGCAGAAAATGATATCATCATCGTTGTAATAGAGAAGAAGAGAGCAAAGAGGCCTATAATCATCTTTGTAGGCAAGGATTTAAGAAAGTCGTCTTCTGCATAACGCGATGTGAGGATTCCCAAAAACATAAATACTGAAGAGGATGAAGAAAATAGCGACAACGAATCAATTACTATAAAGATCTTGAACAGTTTGTCATGCACAAGAATTGGCAAGCCTGTATTTTGGTTGCTACCACCTGGAATAGTAAATGCTACTGTGAACATTATAGTAACAATGAGAGCGCCGACCACAGTACAAGAAGTTGCCGTGTCCTTCATCCATTTCTCTCCCTCTTTCCTCAATTCCCAGTGGGACTCCGTAAACAATTCTCTAGGACTTAAATTGTCCCCGTTTCTTAGTTCCTTAATCGTGGAAGGGCAAATGCTTTCCACCTCCTACATTTACCAAACAAAATCTTAGAAAGAAAGAATCAAAATATTGCAAAAGAATTATGCATAATTACTTGATAGACTGAATATATCAACCTTTTTTAGGTGCTTTTCCTTGATTTTACAAAGTCATCTTTTTGTTCTTCATATTTTTAATTTTAATAATGACTTTAATTATTGGGTATGTGTTACGAACGTAAGTGATTGAACGAGTAACTGGTGGATCAATAGGAAAAGGCAGGATCAATCCGACGTGCTCTACCTATTGTGAATAATATTTGAAGAAAAGTTGGTTTGTTTTGTGAGGGAACCCACCTCTGCAAACAATTTGCTGAAATATTTCTTTGATAATTTTATTCATATCTTCCATACAATAATATAGTCAATCCGTTATTCAACTTTTCAAAATGAAGCAAATTACGTTATTATAGTTAATGGATTTATTCCCAAAACAGAATAATATTTCCAAAGAGAAAGTTTCCTATTGTGCTGGCCTTGATCACGTTGGACGCTCCCCATTTATTAGAATATCTCCTTCCTTATTTGGCACCCGTAACAGTATGCAATTTCGTTAAGTTTAGTCTGTCTTCAAAATTTCCAGGCCATGATCCCTGACAGTTCTACCAATCATAATGTTAAGGCCGGCTTATCTAGACGCGGTCGTCCAACAATTTTGGTTACAAGAAATCTTATCATAGTGTTTAATAAAAAAATGTCGAGTTTATTATAAAATAGTACACCTGGTTTCTCTTCCTCTATCTCTCTCTCTCTCTTTTTTTTTTTTTGGCACACTGGGTATCTGTTACAACCACATAAAAGTACCCCTACAACGGTAATAATTCCATATATAATATTGTAAATAAGAATTTTAGCTTTGTAATAAAGAACTTGCACTATTAATAGTAGTCTCCTGCGCGCGGACATAACTTTCCTCCAAGCCAACCCATTTAAAAGTTAGGCATGTGTATCTTGACAATGTAACATAAACATGTTTTTGAACGAAATGATACGTGTGGGTTTTTTTAAATTAGACTTTTAAATAAGTATGTACTTGTCGCTTGCGTAATAGACATTCACCGTATTCATAGAGAGATTGAATGAAATTTCCTCCAACTTAATTTGTTTGGAAATTCTATCTTAGTCCTAAAATAATGGTTGGAGAGAGCATACCTAAGAATTTGTCACGTGTGTAGCAATTAAAGAGAGTGTGTGTGTATATATGTATGCATGCCCAAGAGATCAAGAAACATAATAAAGTAGTGGGAGATGGAGCTGACCTTAAACCATCGTACCTCTCTTTGCATTTGCAAAACTAAACCTGTAATGTGATCAATAGGGGTGTATTTGGTTATCTCCCCTGCCTTATGTAATATGCTATTGTCGTGCCTATCTAGATGACGCAGTAGGTCATCCTTCTCTTTTAACCCGTATATAAGGCTAAAGATTCGATGTTGACGATACTGGATAGCATAATGGAATAGCTCACTTTACTAGAGTCACCGCTCAACAACAATCCTGATTTTGCTTTGAGTATTTCATAAACAAATACGAAGTTCCCTCTGCCGAAAGCACGGAAGATTGCGTATTTAATATCACTCTCTGAACTTATATTTGAAGTTCGTATCACTTTGCACATGCGAGAAAGAAGTTCTTCAAGTTGGACATCTACCAGCGTTGCTTCATATAAATCCTTGAGTCCTTTGGCAAGTACGAAACAATGCGGATTTAGCTGGATGAAACAATAAATGAAAAAGAAAGGGGCAAAACAAAACAACAAAATTTAAAATTAATCAAGAAACTATATTAATTGAATGAATGCAATATATACCGAAGAGGTTCAAGAGACTTGAAACTGTTTTGCGCAAAAGAGCTTGCCCTGAAAAGCAAAATTTGCTCATAAAAAACAACAATTAGAAAATTATTACTAAATGGAAAAAAAAAATTGCGGTTATTAATATTGAAATATACATTTGAGGTGTTTGTGCAAATTCCCATTACTAAAACACGTTGCTTTGTAAACGATTATGTAACTTCCTTGTAGAATCAGCTAATTTAGAAATTAGTCAACTGCATTCCGATCATCTAAAATGGTAATTTGAGCCTCAGCATAATTTTACAACGTACAGTTTTAAGTTTTTCTTCGTACCAAACTAGAGAAAAGCCTACAACCGCTAGAGCTCCATTTTGAAGTCGAAAATGGGTTTTTCTTGAATGTGATCGACCCACATAGAAGAGGTCCAAAGGTTCTAGAGCTATTGCAGCAGTAGATGAACTGGTCATTTTTCGTAGTTTTAAGTTGGATATTGTGAGGGTACAAAGATTTTGAAGTGAATATGACCTTTGGATTGGCTGACCTCAAATTGGTTTTACGATAATTTGAATTTTTTTTTGAAGTAGGCCGTTTTTACCTGGTTACAAAATCTTTGTGTTGGTTGGTTGACTACTACTTATATATTATTAAGTCGTAATACTTTGGTATGTGTGGTATTCCATTGATAATTGACTTGAGTAATTAAATTGGTAATATTCATGTGACTGGGAATTACACTTGGTTTTATTTGTTACTATATAGGTGCCTAATCCAAATATTTCACAATAAAATTCTTTGTTGAAAAGTCATTATTCAGACAGAAAAAGGAACCATCCCAAGCTATGATTGATATTGTCACAATTAAAAAACTTTAGGGGAAAGAAATGAAGTTTATAAGGCATTAATGTACGTACCTGATCCGATACTTCTTTCTTGATCATTTTGATTAATATCCAAACGTAATTGATCGGTAGCAGTAGCACGAGCATATGAAATGTGTACACCTTCCCAAAAATAAGAGGAAAATAAATGTCTATTGATATATATACTTTTTTTTTTTTGTTTAGTACTAGTTTTATTTTTAAGAAAATAAAAGGAGATCATGTGCAGTTTAACTATTGTCTGTGATGTTACTTCAATTTCTTTTTTAACGGACGTACAGTACAATTTACTATTTAGGCTAAAATAATAATATCAACTTACATACCAAAAATGAAAAAACTAACTGTATACATATTCCTTTCTAATAACTAGCTCATAAGTGATATTAAGTGCAATTTGGATAGAGAGTTGAAATGAGATGATAGTTGAATAAGATATTATTAGAATATTAATTTTTTAATATTATTATTATTTTAGGATTTAAAAAAAATAAATTATTTATTATATTTTATATGAGAATTTAAAAAAATTGTAATAATTAGATGAGATGAATTGAGATAGTTTCTAAATCCAAACGACCTTATTTGGATGTTAGACTGATTGGATATCAATAAAGTTCAGTGTAATTTTAAGCTGAGTCAACATCCTAACACCCAACTCTCAAATCACTAAACTCATCTCAACTCAAAACCTCTTTATATGTAAGATCCATAATTTTTTTCAATTAAATACATCTTTACTTGCGGGACTCATAACTTTTTTCAACTTTTCATAAATACATCTAAATTTATCTTACCATCTACACATATCTAAACTTATCTTAAATGGGCCTCACAAAATCAATTCCACTATCTCAACTCATTATTATTTATAAAGAATTCAATTTATCTGAATTCAACTATACAACTATGAATGAAAGTTCATTTTATAAAAAAAGGAACAATTTTTACCGAAAAGCTAAAGAAAAGAGTGGGACTAACAGTGATTGTAGATCCAACGCGCGAGCCGGTTTCTCCACGCGAATGTGCTATTCGTCATGACAACAGCCAATGATTCCCAAGGGGAGGAACTCCAAGGGGAGAAAGCCGAAGGACAACGCTCCATTAAATCCAAGGCGAGATCTTTTGTTGTTGTAACGTAGGTGCATGCGTACATACATAAAACAAATAAATAAAAAGAAAAAAAAAGAATTAATTAAATCACATTGCCCAATTAGTATATCCAATCATCGGAAAATGAATGGTTAGACGAGAGCAGAAAAGGGTAGAGCACTTATTACCTAAATCTCTGGCATCGATAGCGTGGGTAAGAAGTTTACAACCCTGCTCAGCATCTTCTGCCTCTAGTTCTTCCAACGGAGTGAAATGATAGAGCATGCGAGCCAATTGTTTATGCCCCTTGCCCATAGCCCTTACAACTGGAAGGTCGGTCCGACAACGCCTCTTCCTGTAGGTCCGACTAGTAGTACTTCTGAAATGGACTAAGCTTTTGTTCTTTCTAATCAGGCGATCTGCTATCTGGAAATTACCTCTATCAATACTCACATCTAGAGCTGTATAACCGTCATCATTTGATATTAGCAAGTCTTCTTCCGAAATCATATTCAGCAACTTCTCCACTATATGTTCCTGTTCAGCATTAACAGCAGCGTGAAGAATCGTAATCAATATTCTTGCTCTCATTAATGCAGCTTGGTGGAGCTCAAGGAATTCTTTTGTAGCCTTCCAATCACCTCTTCGCACAGCCTCGACTAAGGGCGCATAATCATTCTCCCTCTCTGGCCCTGCCATGCATATATATATATAGTAGTCTTGGAGAGGCTGTGAAGTGATTCTAAAAGAGGCTTGGAGAGGCTGTGCAAAGGTTACTAGTCTTCTGGATAATAGTAGAAACGCTTTTCATAGGTGGAATAAAAACAGGAAGCAAAGGCATGGGCAGGAAGTAGAGACAAAAACTAAGTTACTACAAAAATTACAAGCTGTGGAAAGTGGGAATAATGTGGAGGAAATTAGAAAGGTTTCTAAAGAGCTACACCTAGCATTAGAAAAGGAGGATCTTTGGTGGAAGCAACGGGCAAAGAGAAAATGGTACAAGCATGGAGATAGGAATACTAAGTATTTCCATGCTTGTGCAAACCAAAGAAGGAAA
This sequence comes from Cyclocarya paliurus, assembly GCA_029856935.1. Taxonomy (NCBI): domain Eukaryota; kingdom Viridiplantae; phylum Streptophyta; class Magnoliopsida; order Fagales; family Juglandaceae; genus Cyclocarya; species Cyclocarya paliurus. The sequence continues at coordinate 20,541,779 of CM056958.1, forward strand.
AGGAATTATATAAATGAAGTGGAAAATAAAAACAACAGAACCTTTACTGGATTTATGAAGGTGGAAGAAACCTTTAGGGAATTTTTTGGCAGGTTGTTTCAAACTACAAATCCAAGCCAAGATGAGATTGAAAGAGGCCTTGTGGGAATGAGGGGAAGAGTAACAACAGAAATGAATGAGAGGCTGTCTAGGAGGTTCACATCAGTAGAAGTGGAGGAAGCAGTGAAATCAATGGCTCTGTTAAAAGCCCCTGGTCCAGATGGATTTGGACCATGTTTCTACCAAAATCACTAGGGTATAGTTTCTGATGAAGTGTGTCGAGCTGCACTAGATATTCTGAATGGTAACTCTATTGATCCTAATCTCAATTATACTTATTTAGCTTTGATCCCAAAAACTGAGAACCCCAAAAAAGTTTCTGAGTACAGGCCTATAAGTTTGTGTAATGTAATGTATAAAATAGTGTCTAAAGCTATTTTTAATAGATTCAAACATGTCTTATCTGAAGTTATATCCCCTTCTCAAAGTGCTTTTCTACCTGGTAGACTGATTAATGATAATGTCTTGGTAGCTTACGAGATATTGCATTCAATGAAGAGTAGAAAGAAAGGGAAAGTAGGAAGCATGGCCTTGAAATTAGACATGTCTAAGGCATATGACCGTGTGGAGTGGGATTTTTTGGAGGCTGTCTTAACCAAATTGGTTTTTTGTAAACAATGGACAGATTTGGTGATGAAATGTGTTAAATCTGTTTCTTTCTCAGTGTTGATCAATGGGGAACCTAGTCTGAAATTTATGCTATCTAGAGGGTTGAGACAAGATGACCCTTTGTCACCTTATTTGTTCATTGTCTGTGCTGAGGGACTGAGCAGTTTGCTTGATCATTATGAGAATGCTAAACTCACAAGAGGGGTGCAAGTGGCTCGAGGAGGAAATAGTATCAATCATCTACTCTTCGCAGATGATTGTATTTTATTTGGAAGAGCTAAGATTGAGGAATGGAGCAGAATACAAGAAATTTTGCTGGTTTATGAAAAGGCCTCTGGGCAGTTACTTAATAAAGGAAAAACTTCCATTTTCTTCAGTAAAAATACTCAGTTGACAGAAAAGCAGGCTATTAAGAAAGAGGGGAACTCAGTTGTATGTGGTACTTACAAAAAATACCTTGGACTTCCTGCCATGGTAGGGAGATCAAAGTTTAATACTTTCAGAAACCTCAAGGAAAAGATTTGGCAGAAAATCTCTAGTTGGAAGAATACCTTCTTGTCTCAAGCTGGAAAAGAAGTGCTTATCAAGGCTGTTTTACAGTCTATCCCAACTTTCACTATGGGTGTTTTTAAACTCCCCATTAAACTGTGCAAGGAAATTAATATTATGCTCTCTAAGTTTTGGTGGGGAAATCAGCAGGAGGGGAAAGGGATGGTATGGAGGAAATGGAAAAAAATGAGTGTACAGAAAGATAGAGGGGGAATGGGATTTAGGGACTTGGAGAGTTTTAATGTTGCATTCCTTGCTAAACAAGGATGGAGGATACTCAAATACCCTCTATCCTTGGCAGCAGTTGTGCTAAAAGAAAAATATTTTAGAGCTGGGAATTTTATGGATGCTAAGCTGGGTAATCAACCATCTCTGGTATGGAGGAGCATTTGGTCTGCCAGGGACCTCTTGAAAGAAGGACTTAGGTGGAAAGTGGGGGATGGGAAAGAGATTAATATATGGGGCTCAAAGTGGCTGCCCAGACCAACTTCCTTTGCTGTGCAGTCCCCAGTGTCTCTGCTGCAAAAGGATGCAAAAGTTGAAGAGTTATTTGATAAACAGAAGGGAGAATAGAATGAAACAATGATAAGAACAATATTCTCGGAGGAAGAAGTTGAACAGATTCTTAGTATGCCGTTGAGCAGAGGTAGAACAAAGGACAAAATATATTGGGGGCCAGCCAAGAAATGGATGTTTACAGTCAGAAGTGCATATTTTCTGCACTTGGAGTTAAAAGAGAGAAGCAAAGGAGAGAGTTCAGCAGAGAAGAAAGGGGATGAAATATGAAAGAGCATTTGGGATCTCGAGATACCAGGTGTGACAAAGCTTTTCCTATGGAAAGCTGTAAACAGTTTGCTGCCAATAAAAGTAAATTTACATAAAAGAAAGGTAACAATAGATAAAAGATGTCCTATGTGTGATGGGGAGGAACAGTCACTTATACATTTATTGTGGGAGTGCCCTGCAGCAAATGATCTATGGGGTAATGATGCAAGCTATGTCAAGAAATGGAATAGATCAGAGGCAGATTTTAGGGAACTATGGGAGCAACTCAGATGCAGACTCAATAAGAACCAACTTGAAGAGGTGGTAGTGATGCTAAGGAAGGTATGGTTAAGGAGAAATGAATGGATCTTTCAAAAGAGATGGGACTGCCCCAGAAACTCCTTTATGGCTACAAGGGCAGGCTTACAAGAGTTCCAAGAAGTACAGGCTCAAGCGCATCAAAGCAGGCAGAGTGAACAGACTCAAAGGAATTCAGTGCAGGTACCGGAGGCTTGGAAGAAACCAGAAAGGGGTTTTGTTAAGGTTAACTGGGACGCATCTTTAGATGTAAAAAGAAAAAGGATGGGGCTTGGTATCAGTATAAGGGATGAAGAAGGAGAGGCACTGATGGCTGTGTGTGATGTCAAGTTAAATGTAGTGAATGCAGCTGTTTCAGAAAAGCTTGGCCTTAAGGAAAGCAATTGAATTGTGCTCAGATCTTAATATCCAAAAAGCTGTGTTTGAGGGTGATGCAAAGGAAGTCGTAGAAGCTGTGCAGAGTGAGGAAGAAGTTATACTTGATTTTAGTTCTATTATTGATGATATTAAGTTTCATTTCAATTATAGGACAGATTGGTTTATTCAATATGTCAGTAGGAAAAAAAACACGGTAGCTCATACTATAGCAAAGAAAGAATTAGAGTTAGGTGAAGAACTAATTTGGATAGAAGAGGTCCCAGAATTCATTGTGGGATGCCTTCTTGATGATACAAGTTGTAACACAGAATTTCAATGAAAAGTTTATGAGGTTATTTTCAAAAAAAAAAGTTACAAGATCAACTTTAGCAAAGGTCTTGAGAAATTTCCAATTTTTCCTGCAATTATAAGCCTATTTTTTTCTTCCAATAATGTTTGTGCATATTCACAGAGAGAGAGAGAGAGAGAGACCTGGGTTGTTTGAACTTGAAGAGTTTCTTTCATCAATTATCAAATTATTATTTTCAGTCTGTATCAGTTTGTCCTGTCCATTACCTGAGATGTTTGATGAGTTAGAATGCACTTGGTTGTTTGATGAGTTTCCACTATCAACTCTCTAATTAACTCGAGTTCCTGTTGGCAGCTCGAGGGGTAAAGTGTTTGTTTCCATGTTGCCTGTCAAGTTATGAAGTACATATATTAGTCGAAATTTGGAATAAAAAAAGACACTAATAATGTGATATATCTCAATTTTTGAAATCAAGAATTTAACGTTGTTATTTCTCAAGAAAAAATTTTCAATCTTGACTTTGAAAAATGATTTTTAATTTCTTCTACTAAGTGCATGTTAGGGATTGGGTTCACATGTTTTGGATTGAGTAGTAGAGCTTTTAATTGAGAGCTTTAGCAAAAGCCTTACTAGTTAAAATTAAGTTGTTTACTTTTTGGCAGCAAACATGATGTGTCTAAAGTTATTTTAAAATTAGTTGACATGATTTTTAAAATTATATGCAGGCGAGAGAATACTTTCAAACGACCGATGCATGTCAATATACTGTATGTCAAAGAGAGGGGGGGGTGTTACCATGTTAGACTCAATGTCCAATGGTACTCAGCAATAATTGACGTAAATTTCATAAATGGAAAATGCTACTCTCACAGCTCCATTTTACTTCTGTGATTTATTTATTTATTTTTATTTAGTAATTAAAGAAGTATTTTTTTAATAATATTGTGATTTTTTTTAAATATTAAAAAGTGTCAAAAAATTCATATATAGAAAAGTTAAAAAAATAAAAAAGTAATCTATAACTAACTGTAGTTCCCAAAAGTAGCTGGGAGGGTGGCTGTAGAGCCATCCTTCACAAATTATGTTCTTTTCCAAATTAATTTAGGTGTTAGATTTTGTACAGGAATTATAAGGATCTCAATATATATATATATATATATAGCTAGCTACCATTGTTTATATATATATTGTATTTGTATTTGTGTGTGTTGCTTTGAATAGTTGTTAGGTGGTAAAAGGAGTTTGAAATCTTCAAAACTCAGGGTGCGTTTGGATGTTGAGATGAGTTGGGTTGAGTTGAGTTGAGTTGAGATGATAAAATATTGTTAGAATATTATTTTTAAATATTAAAATTGTTTTAGGATTTGAAAAAGTTGAATTATTTATTATATTTTGTATTAGAATTTGAAAAAATTGTAATGATGAGTTGAGATAAGTTGAGATGAGTTAGGATGAGTTGGGATGAGTTTGGCATCCAAACGAAGCCTGAGTCTCAACTACTGCTGCTAACGATTTCACATGGAATTCTTCAAAACAGAACAATTTCATTCGGAAAAGTCTCGTGCAAAAACACGAGTTTGCTTTCTGTTTGATTTGATACAATTAGTTATCTTTAAAGATAAATAAATGTTTACATGATATAATTTGATTTAAAATATATAATTTTAACATTTATATAATATTGATGGTGTTCTCCATAGAATAGAATAAACATTATCTAGTTCAATTGTAGATTTCTTCGATTGGCTGACATCTCTATAACGGATAATAAAATAAACATTATCAAATTCTTATACAAAATATAATAAACAATTCAACTATTTCAAATCTTAAAATTATAATAATATTAAAAAAAATAATATTCTAATAATATTTTATTCAATTTATCTAAACAATCTCATTTTATCTCATCTTAATACACTATCCAAACTGTACTTAAAGTGAGGCTCAATAGAAAAACCGAAAAGTGAAAAATCTATTAATTGAATTGTTTTCTTTTAAAATTTTATTTTTTTAATAATTTTAAGAGGGTCATGTCATCCGGTTGTACATCAACATTAATTTTTGCACCAACTTGACTAATAAGAGATTTAGATGAAAGTTAAAAGTTAAATAAAATATTAATTTCTAATATTATTATTATTTTAAAATTTAAAAAAGTTTAATTATTTATTATATTTTGTGAGAAAATTTAAAAAATTATAATAATTAAATAAGATGAATTGAAATGAAATTAAAGATGTTTTTGTCTAAAGTAAAATCAAGAATTTTACCAGCTTTAGTTCTTAAAAATTACTCACAGATAATTGTAGTCAAGCCGGAGTGAAAATGACACCAAAAAAGTGAGCAGAAGACCAATCCCATTTTTACCAATGGGAAGTGCTAAAATTATAAATAAATTTTATTAAAAAATAAATTTATAAACTGATATGATTTCATATAATATGTTAGATTTACTTTATAATAAAAATAATTTTATTATCTAACATATCTCATCAAATTACGTCAATTTATAAATTTAATTTTTTAAAATTTTATTTTTACCGCATTTCTATAATGAAAAGCACTAAGCATGCATTGGGTAAGATCTACTCCTCAAATAATAGAGCAAGGGACTCCAAGTGTCGTTCCATAAGTGGCTCGCATATATGTGATTAAGGCTTAGACACATAGATGAGATATGAAATTCACAAAATTTTCATAGTTTTATTTTTAAATATTACTCAAACATAAAATATTTTTTAATTTTAAGTTTTTTAAGTTTTTCATCTATTTATTATTAAATTATTATTCAAATACAAAAACCAATAAAATTTTTACAAATAAAAATCAATACAACGTTTTCTAACTTTAAAACAAAAATACTATTAAAAAATTATATTTAAACAATTTTTAAATTTATAATATTTTATTCAAATTTTTCTTTCTCATTTCTTAAAATCTAATAAAATTCTTAACTTAAACTATTTTACTATTACTCACAGAATTATAAGACATTCTAGGTGTCGTTAAGTACAGAGCGCAGACATTAGGTGAATCGGCGGGTGTAAATTCCGGTGGTGGCTTGAGCGTGTGTATGATGGGGGTAGGGGTGTAAATTTAAACTGAAAAACCAGTAAACCGGTCCGAACCGGACCGGACTGGACCGGTTTTACCAGTTTTGAATCGGTCCGGTCCGGAACCGGTTCTTATAATTTATAAACCGGTTGGAACCGGTCCGGTTTCGGTTTTAGGATTTTTTAGACCGGACCGGACCGAACCGGTTAATAAAAAAATATATAAAATAATATTTTATATATAAGTTTTATACAAAATTAAAATTATACAGAATATTTTATATATTTAATATATAAGTTTTATATATAATGTATAATTATATGTGAAATTTTTATATATAATTATATATCATATATGAAATAATTTCATATTATAATTTATAAAATATAACATTAAATGTTAATTTTAAATATGAACATTTGTAATTTGTTTGATCATATACTATTAATATAATTACATATAAGATAATTTTATTATAAAATAAAAGTTTAATCTTAAAAATGAAAATGTAATTGATCATGTATTATATAGCTATACTAATATATAGTTTATCATTAATACTAATATATACTAATATATAGCTATACTAATATATAAATTTATAACTTGTACTAATAGTCTAATATAGACTCCCTTAAAAAAAAAGTAATCTAATATAGACTATAGTTATAGTTATATTAATAGTCTAATATAGATTAATAAAAGTATAACATATTTTTTTAAAACAGTTTTTTTAAAACATATTTTTAATGATAAAATGTCAAACTTACATTTTAAAAAAACGGACCGGACCGGACCGAAAACCGGTAAAACCGGAAGTACCGGTTTAGAAGTATAACCGGTGCGTAATCGGTTTTGAAAAATACAAAACCGGTTATACTGGTTCGGTCTAATATTTTGTCCAAAATCGGATCGAACCGGACTGGTTACACCCCTAGATGGGGGTGGGTAGAATGTAGATATCAGACTTCAAACAAAATAAGAAGAAAAATAAGTAAGAAAGAAAGAGAAAAAGAGGGTGAGAAGAGTCGAATACAGTTCCAATTCTATCTGCGTTATTCCTGAAGTGTATGTGCTTTTAATTCGGTTCTTAAAGCAACATTAATATGCCGATAATAATTACGTGTATCAGGAACAAGCTAATTATATAAATGGTGGTGCAAAAACGAGTTACTTACCAGCTATCTAGAGGGATGGACAGGACGCTGTCTTCCAAAACTGCTGCCTCTAAAATATTCCACACTGCAGTAGTAGCGCTGCCGGGAAGGATCAATTAACAAACTGAGATGGTCATTGGTCACTTACCCATGCACCGCAATTTAAGGTACCAGTAACAAGCTGCCTGTCATTTTATAAAGACCAACTTCGCTGTTACTCTATCGTTTCTTCCTTGCTTTTAATTTCCCAACAACTAGTTGTCCAGCTAATAAAATTGTGATATGATCTATATACAGTAATAAAGTTGTGAGTGAGTGGTCTTTTATTCCGTGTTTAAAGAGCCAATAAAACATTCAATTTTGAAAAAGGAAAATATTTCTTTACATTTTGATGTCTGATGTATTTAAATTTTTATTATAATTTTTTTTACTTAATGATTAAGAAAGTAATTTTTAATGTCTTGATATATATATTTTTATTTTGTAAAAATATTTAAATATGTTAAAAAAATATAAAAATATAAAAACTAAAAGAAAAATACACGTCGTTAACAGTAGGGCTGTAAGACTATTAATCCTGATTAGAAAAATCGACCGGACCGAATGATTCGGTCCAGGGCCTAGACTGAATGTGTATATATTTATATTTTAAATATATTTTATATATATAATATATTATTTTATATAGTAATTGTAAAAATTAATTATATATTTTTTTTTCAAGGGATCACTATTGATCATAGTATATAATAAAATTATTTAATATTATTTAATTATATACAAAATATTAAAGAGATCCTTTAATTTTTATTTTACTAATTTAATTAATTTTGTTATAAAAAAAAAGAAAAAAAAAAGAAGAGAAAAAGTGTTCATAAAGCTTTAGCAGCTTTATATCAAGAGAAATGCTTTTTTTACTTAAACAAAACGCATAAAAAACGTACAGACCCACACATGATTTTAAAAGACAAAAAAGCAAGACCACCCACACTTTCTTTATTAAAGCAAATGAAGAAAGCAAACGAAACGGAAAATGTGTAAGCAAAGGGATTTCTGATCCATTGAAGCTGCCCTTTCACTGTGCCTCTTCAAACTGCGTCTCCACTCGTACTGCGTCACTTCAAACTGCTGTCCACGAACAACCACCCGTTCACCTCTTCAAACTGCGCCTCCAACTGCCAATAAGAAACTCTAGATATTTATTTAGATTAATTTTTTAAATTGAATAAATTTAAAAGATGATTTTTATTGTGGAGTTTATCGAAATTGATTTAGATAATATTATTATCATTTCCGTGGGTGTTGGTAATTATTAATTTTCAATAACAAATCTAAAAGGGAGGTTTTTGTGCGTGAGATTTTTTTTTTTCTCAACTTTTACAAGATATATTTAGCAGTATATTTTTGCCTTGTAGAGAACTTAAACATTGACCAAATAATAAATATAGATGATAATGATAGTGATGTAAATACTAACACAAAACAAAATAAAAAAGGTGGAAGAACCAATAGTTGGAATGACATTTCCATCAGAAGATGAAGTTAAATCATATTATACAAAATATACTAGATCGATGGGTTTTGGAGTGTCAAAACAAAGTTCTAGACCTGGAGATGTCATTGTTCTTTATTTTTAAGATCACTAATAAGATATGATTATTCTTTATTTTTAGGACCATTATATTTGGAGTCAAACGAGTACACATCTTGGTGCATCTTCTGCCATACAAGATGATGAGCAACATAGATGCAGTGAAGAGATAAATATTAATATTGATTAAAGAGAATACCTCAATGGTCTTTAGTAAAAATGTTAATGAGGACTTGAAATCAGATATTTTGCAGCTATGGGGTGGAAGTTCTACACAGCAGTATGAGAAATATTTGGAGCTGCCACCGATGGTTGGGCAATTAAAACAGCGGGCTTTTTTTGAGATTAAATAGCATTTGTGGCAAAAGCTCCAAGTGTGGAAAGGGAATATGATCAGTCAAGGTGGGAGAGAAGTTTTACTCAAAGCAGTAGCTATGTCTATACCGACGTATGCCATGAGTTGTTTTTTATTTCCTAAGTTTTTGTGTCATGACTTAGAAATGATGATGGAAAGATTTTGGTGGGGTAAATCAAGCTCAGAGTCAGAAAATCCATTAGGTTAGTTGGGACAAAATGTGTGAGTCTAAATTTCATGGGGGTTTGGGCTTTAAGAACCTTAATGATTTCAACTTGGCTCTTCTTGCAAAGCAGGGCTGGCGGCTTCTTTCAAACCAGAATTCTCTCCTCTATCGAGTATTTAAAGTAAGGTACTTTCCACATTGTAGTTTGTTTGAAGCCAATGTTGATAGTAATACTTCTTATCTTTGGAAAGGTATTTATAGTGCTTTGCCTTTATTAAATTCTGGTTGTATGTGGAGAGTGGAAAATGGTAGGAATGTTAGAGTATTTCAAGACCCTTGAATTCCTGGTTGTGGTAGTGATGTGGTCCAAAATGTAGTGGGGCAGCTAAGGGATGATACGTTGTTGGTTCATGAATTAATTGATGCAAGTACTAGTTGGTGGAATATGGAAGTTATTAGAGCTCTCTTTAATCCAATGTTGGCGAATCGGATTCTGAAAATCAATATTTGTTTATCTCAAGAAGACTCATGGTATTGGACTCAAGAAATATGTGGTATTTATTCAGTCAAGAGTGGGTATAAATCTCTACAGCTGGCTCATTCTCAGAATTTAGGGGAGGTTTCAAATGGTGGACAGATTTTGAAGTTCTGGAAGTGTTTATGGCAGTTGAAGATACCAAAGAAAATGAAAATTTTTGCCTGGAGGGCATGCAAAGACAACTTGCCTACTTTTCAGAATATGAGGAGAAGGGTTAAGGATGAAGATATTTGTGTCTTCTGCAATTTGTGTTCCGAAGATACAGCCCATGCTTTATTTTTCTGTCCGGTAATTCATGATATGTTCTTACAATATTTACCTACTTTGGGATGTTTACAAACTAATTTATCTTTTTGGGATTTGGTGCTTCAAGTCCTAGATAAGGGTGGTGCTGAAATTCTTGCAACTTTTTTTGTTATTTGTTGGGCTATGTGGTTTCGAAGGAATCGGATTTCATATGAACAGGTTGAGCATCCATGTTCAGCTGCTTACAAGTGGGTTCAAGTCTTTGATGATTTTACCCAGGATGCAAGAAAAGTGATTTGTTGGTCTCCTCCACCACCTGATTTTCTGAAATTAAATGTTGATGGTGCTGTGTTCCATGATCAACACAAGGCAGGTATTGGGATTATTCTTAGGGATCAGCAAGTGTGGTTGCTACTTGTAGTAAGGTGGAAAGTAAAGTAGTTTCTCCTGAGTTTATTGATGCCAGTGCTATTTTGTGCTCAATGAGGTATTCAAAACTTGATTGTGGAAACAAATTGTTTGGTTCTTGTGAATGCTTTGAATTCCCATTCTGAGTATTTAACTGATTTTGCTTTTCTCCTTAATGACATTAAACGTATGCAGCGGGGCTTTCAATAGGTTCAGTTCCTACATATTAGTCGACTGGGTAATGTGGCAGCACATTTATTAGCTAGGAATGCATGGAATGTTGAGGATACTGTTATGTGGTGGGTTCTTGTTCTTCTTTTGTATCTCAAGCTGTATGGGTTGATAGAAACAATATCTTGTAAGGATTTTATTGTTGAATGGAATGATTCATTGGTTATAAAAAAAAAAAAAAAGACGTATTTTTTTCAAGTTGGCTCACTCATTTTAGTACTTATTTTATCTTGTGTTTTGTAATATTTATAGGTTGGCCTCATGATTTAAGAAGTCAAGGTGGTGAACACTTGGATACATAATGATGACCCTGTTATATAGTGAAAAATATTAGATATGTAATTGCCATGTCATGCAATTCTATTTTAACGTCATTTAAAAAATTAGAAAAAATTAAAATTTCATTTTGCTGATTTTTTTATTTTTTTATTGTCATCTTGTTTTCAGTAAAATTTTACTCTTTTTTTTTTATAATGAAAATAGACTTCATTTCATTCAATAAATTCTGAAGTTACATCTGTGACTTATCAATACAGGGAAAAACCCAAACTACAAGTCAAACTAATCATCTGATCTGTAGTACCTTCGTACATAAATTTCTTTATGACGAACTTTGTTTTAACTTCTATAAAAACTCTCCTAAACAAACCTTCAGGTTTATCTAAGAGAATAACATTCTGTAAAAACAGAACTAAACGACTTCTCTCCAAAAGAAGAGAAGCACTATCAACCTCCATCCTCCCTAGGAGGAGGGGTACTATCACACCGCTTCTTCCCAAAGGAAGAACGGGACTCAACTGCTATAGACACTAAGTCCAATAGTCTATTTCTTTTATTAATAAAACATAAACAAAATAACAAATATTAAAAAAATACTGAAAAACAAAAAAGTACTACATAAACATAAAAACACAAGAAATAGTCCTAGGGTTTCATCTCTAACTTGCACAGCCGCCTCCCTTCTTTTTTCTCTTTTTTTTTTTTTTTTTCTTTTTTCTTCTCCTGCTGCCTTCCGCTACCTTCGCATCCTCCTCTGCCCCGTACCCCCTTCCGCCCCCTTCTCCGCCTACGAGCACCAGCTCCGCCCCAGCACCGGCGAAACTCTCACCTCCGAGCCAGCATCGCTGATTTCCCTCCTACCTACCAACAACCCCGCACGAGCACCTCGCGCACCCCAAACTACCTCCTTCCCACATGCCCAAGCCGATCTGCTCCTACCGCCGCCACATGCCGATCGCACAACCTGTGCGTCGTCTCGCCCAGTAAAACGGCTTCACCGCTGAAGCGCACCGGATACGCCCATCGTTCGTCGGCCAGTTCCTCCATCGTTCATCTCGCCCAGCAACGGCTTCACCGCTGAGGCGCACCGACTGCACCCACTCGGCACCACCAGCTCGAGCACCGGCCACCAAACCAGAACCATTGGCGAGACGGTGCTCCCTCCCCCTCATATCTCGACCAGAACCATTTTGTAGCAGGGGTCAAAAAGCAAAATGTAGAATAGAGGCCAAAATGATGCTGAGACAAACCACCGGAAGAGCATTTTACTTGGTTGAAAAATTTTCTTCATTTTCTTTGTCAAAACAGGTTGGGTGGGATGATGGGTTTTCCGTTTGTTTTACTTTTCGTCCGTTTACACTAATCATGACTTGAACTTCACGTGCTGTACGTTTTAAGTTTTCTTTAAGTTCTGATAGCAGCACTTTTATATTAATTGTTTTTTATGCCGAGCACTTGTTTTTTATGCTGTACGTGTTTGCATTGGTTTGTGGTTGTATTTTGGTTCATGCGCCTCCGCTGAGTTCTGTTTAGTAGTTGTTGTAGTATTTTTATGTTGAGTTGATTTATTTGCTTTTCTGTCTGTATTTGGTTTTCTGCATAAATAATAGAAATAAGCTATTGGACTCTTATGGAGTCCATGGCAGTCGAGTCTCGTTCGTCTTTTGGGAGTAGATGGTGTGGTAGGACTCCTCCTCCTAGAGAGGATGGGAGGTGTTAGTACTTCTTTTCTTTTGAAAAGAAGTCTTTTAGGCTCTGTATTTTACAGAGTGTGACTCTCAGAGAGAGTTATAGAAGTTAAGACAAAGTCCGTCATAGAGAAATTTATGTATGGGGTGCTTCAGAGCAGATGCGTAGGTTGACTTGTAGTCTGAATTTTTCCTGTATTGATAAGTCACATTTGTAACTTCGGAATTCATTAATGAAATGAAGTCTATTTTAAAAAAAATAAATAAATAATAAAGGAAAAAGTTAGGGATCTGCTTGAAACTATCGCTCCAATTTTTTTATTATTTTTTTGTTTTTTTATTTAATAATTAAAAAAGTATTGTTTAATAATATTCTAAATTTTTTTTAAAAGAAAAAAATATTTAAAAAATATTAAAAAAATAATATAAAAAAAAAATATGACCTAGCGGGAGATCCGTGTAGACCCACCCTTAATTAAAAAAAAAAAGAGAAAAAAGTTATATTAATTAAAGATGGTTTTTTTCTAGAGTAAAATCAAGAATGTAATATAATTGTTGGCAAGTCGGAGTCAACTTGACGCCAAAAAAGTGAGTTCTATGGGAGAATACCAATCCCATTTTTACGAACGAGTGTATAATAATTATTTTCTTTTATAAAAATAGATTGACAAACTTATATAATTTTATATAATATATTAAATTTATTTTATTATAAATATAAATTTATAATTTAATATATTACATCAAATTATGTAAATTTATAAATTTATTTTTATAAAAAAAATTTTTGACTAAAACATTTATATGATAAAAAGAACTAGGAATGTACTCCTCAAATAATATAGTAAGGGAGTACAAGTGTCGTGCATGAAAGGAACATGAGAGGTTCACATATATGTGATTTCTTAGTTTAGATACGGAGATGAAATATAAAATTTTTAAAATTTTTAAAATTTTTCATAATTTTATTTTTAAATATTATTTAAATATAAAATACTTATCAATTTTAAATTTTAAATTTTTTCATTTAATCATTACCTAATCACTATCTAAATAAAAAAATCAATAAAACTTTTACAAATTTCGCAACAAAGCATCTTCAAGCCTCGTTTATTTTTACAAATAAGATGAGTTTAGATTAAAATTAAAAATTAAATAAAATATTACTAAAAAATTTATTTTTAATATTATTTTTATTTTAAAATTAAAAAAAACTCAATTATTTATTTCATTTTATAAATGCCGCCTGGACTTATCTATCGTTTTGTCCAGGTAATAAAGTTGTGATATGATGCTCAATGCACAGTGAGAGTTGTGTGCGGTCCTCTTCTATTCCCTTTTATCTCAGGATATCCTTTTTCAACACATGTCTGACGTTGAAAATTCTTGCTTTGGCAGGGACCTAGACATAATTTTTATTAGACTATTTTACCCCTGACTTTGTTTACGGTTTATTTTCGTCTGTAATTAGCCTTTTCATGACGGGTCGGAAGTTGGAACCCTCGCCTTTTCCGATTCGAGGCTGCTTGGTTTCTTGCGGGAATCAAAAAAGGAAAATAATTCCGTAGAACTATTCTACGTTTATTTTCTAATTTCCTCAAAATTTAGAGTAGTTTTATAAATTTGAGATTCTTTTAATAATTTGACATGATTATATTGATTAACTATAAAATGAATTTTAAAATAATTATAGGTATAAATATTGCATCCGTTGCCGTGGAGAGAGAAAACGTACGTGTAAGATATGACAAACATGTAAGACATAACCCAATACTTGATTATTATTAAGAAGAAAAAATTTATTCATCATCTCTACATCATACATAACACATAATTTTTTATTTTATTTTATTCTCTTAACAAGTATGTGATGTAAGTGAGTAGAAGAACTCGATTAGTTTATCAAGAAAAAAAAAACCGAGTGTGGTGTGTGGTGTAATGAATAGCTAACAAAGCTATATTAAAAATGACTATTATTATGGTTGTTTCTTTTCCCCTATGGGTTGATGGTTGGTACTAGTTTCTTTCTTTGTAAGCTACTTAATTAGAGCATTGATATTGGTTTATCTTTTAGCAAATGCAAAATCACATATCTTAGAGATTGCCTTTATCATTTTAGAAAAACTCTCACATTTGATTATGTATATTTGAACCAAAATAATAATTTTTTTTCCTAAAATTAATTTTTTTTATATATATTTTACAATTAGCAGTCACTACATAAGATATGTCCTTAATACAAATTCCATGTTATTAACCTGTGCTCAAAAACACCAATTTCATGTATTGAAAGATTACCAATTTTTTATATACACAATTTCATTAACAAATATTAACATGTGCTCAAAAACTTTGTATCATCAACTTAATACAAATTCCAGAAAGTGATTTTGATACAAATTCATACACTTAATACAAATTCCTCTAAATTGTCTAGAATACAAATTTCCAGCACCAAAATCATAGTCATTCCATTACATTACATGTTACTATAGGTGATACAAGTTAGATCCATCAATTTCCAAAGAGCAAACAACAACCAGCAATGAAAATTGAACTAACAACCAGCAACAAAATCACCAGCAAGTCCACCATCAGCAACCAGCAACAAAATCACTAGCAATATGGGAAGCAACTCCACCAGCAACCAGCACATTATAACAGAAGATTAGCAAAACAAACAGCAAATTACAATCAAACATATTCAAAACAGAGGACCAATTAAAACAAAAGATTAAAAACAGTTTCCTAACAGCAAGTCCAAGCCAATTAAAATAGGCCAAACAATTTCCAAATTAAACAACATACGACCCAAACGATTATAGCCCAAGTCAATTAAAACAGGCCAATTAACTAAACCTCAAAGCATAAAACATTATAGATAATACATTTAATTGCACATTATACGCATTGTTTTCTTATGAGTGATTAACGAAGGATTTAACAGAAAAGCCAAAGTAGCATTGGAACCAAATTAAAATATCGTGAGTGATGATGGTTAAAACTTAAAACCTCCTATGCGCCAAGGCCTATCTACTAAGATTTACCATGCAGTAACATGAACCCAAACAAATTATTACAAAACATCATTTGTCCCCTAGGAGAAGCTTTACACATAATTTCAATTAAAGGAGCTTTACACATCTTTTTTTTCCTCTTGAAATTTGCATTAGCCTACTTATTGACAAAAAATTTTAAAGTTCAATTCTCCACCTGTGAATACAATGTTTGCAACCACCAATTATGTCTATTGATCATAAGTTGAACCCAACATTGCCCCCGACAGCTTGAAAAAAAAGGCACCATTGTTTCCAGTAAACATTCTCAAAGTAAAAAGAAAAAAAAATGAAAAATGAAAAAATTATATCTATCCCAAGGGTTCACAGCAAATATTTTCCAAGACTCATCTAATTATCTCAATCTATCATCAAATGGGTTTGTTATACAGTCAAAGTCGAGTCTCACAGGAAAAAAGTTCTACATCCTTTCCATCCAAATTTTATCGATCCAACTTACAAAAAAATTATGAACCTACTAGAAAATCAAAATCCAAGTGTTCCAACAACTTCGGAAACTGATATTTAGATTCGAAACAATAAAACACTAGAAAAATCAATTGTTATTGAAGGTATGAGAAAGCAAAAATTGCAGAGAAACTCGAAGCAAAACCCTAGAATTAATGATGCAAAACATTGAGGTGAATGTTGATCTGATCTTTGAGTAGGCTTCGTTTGGTTTCCAAACCAAACTCATCTCATCTCACTCATCATTACAATTTTTTCAAATTTCAACACAAAATATAATAAATAATTCAATTTTTTCAAATTCCAAAACAATAATAATATTAAAAAATAATATTTTAACAATATTTTATCATCTAAACTCAACTCAACTCAACTCACTTCAACATCCAAACGCACCTTAGATGGATCTAAAAAGAGGGCCGATTGAATCACTTCTATAAAATTAGAAGCCCCCTTGCTAATAGAGATCCAAAATAGGAAGAAGAGAGAGATGAACGAAGCAGAATCTCTCGATGTGAATGCTCAGAATCTGTTGAGAGCCATCGTGAGAGAGAGCTGCTTGGGTTTTTGAGAGAGAGACTTATGTTCGAGTCGAGAGAGGGAGAAGAGGAAAGTAATAAAATAGATTTATAGAGTGAATAGTACATCTGCAAAGATGTATTGATATTGTTTATAACTATGAAAATATTTACATATGCATAATTTAATATAGCCAATTTAATAGTCTAATTATGCAAATATGTATTTGTATTTGCATATAAATAAACCAATGTCAATGCTTAGGAAATATTTAATGCATTTATTTCGTATATTTAATGGTTTTTATTTGTTTAGTTTTCCAAACTCAGAAGCAATTATGGATGCATAATCATTTTTACTGTTGCTTTCACAATCGGCTTGTATAAAATGAAAGACGGTTATACAAAATTTGAAATTCAAATCAGATGAAAAAATTTAAATATAAAACATTTTAATATTAGAAGAGACACTATCACATTATTATTATTATTTTTTGAAACATAGAAAACTTCATTGAAATAATCAACAAATGAAAGGAAGAATACATGAATGACTTCCGTCCAATCTAACCTCATCCTCCTCATTCTCTAAAGTATACTTAGCCAACACATGTGCTGCCATATTAACATTTCTTCTTACATGAACTGCATTCTAGTAATCAAATTGAGAAAGAACAAACTTAGCATCCCATAAGAGAACCCCTGAGATATGGAACTGTGAAGCGTTGAGCTTGATTATGTGAATTACTTGCAATGCATCCCCTTCCAATATTATCCTCCTCAATCCTATGACTCTTGCAAACATGATGGCCTGTAGTGCTCCCTCAGACTCAACTGTATAAGAATCAGTTTGCATATTCTTTGTAAGCTTTTGGAAGCCACCACTCTTTCCTCAAAATCCCTTATAACAATACCTATACCAACTCTACCAACCTCATGTTTGACTGCAGCATCCCAATTCACCTTATAAGTGCCTAAACACTACAATAAATTTCATTTTTAGAGATGAAATTTATTAGGGACGAATTTAATTTCGTCCCTAAAAGTACTTATCTGGGACGAAATTTAAATTTCATCTCAAAATATGGATGGGGTTTTCAAAGTGTTCGAATGGATAAATATCCGTTCAAACTATATTTTTTGTGACAAAATATATTGTCTCAAAATTAGAAATATGTTCGAATGGGTAAATATATGTTCGAACATCGAGTTACCGTCTGTTTGAATGGTTTAATTAATCTCTATTCGAACAATAATCTTGGCAGGAAAGTACATATAATTTTGCCAGGGGAAGTTCAAAACAGTTTGAACTTAAATTTTATGTTTGAACGGGATTTGTTGGTGGAAAAATCTAGCGGGATGGTTGCAAGACAGTTCGAACTCAAAGAAATTGTGTTTGAACTAATTCAAAAACCACATCTATTCAATCAAATGACTTGTTTGGTGGGAAATTATAAAAAACATTGGCGGGAATTTGATTCAACACTGTTCGAACGGGAATGAACTTTGTCGAACCCAAAATAAACATTCGAATGAGATTGTTTAATTATAATAATTTATTAAAAGGCATCCAAAATACCTTAAAAATAAATATCTTTTTAATTTATTAGTTATCATTTTCAAAATATAAAAAAATATAGATATATTATGTAGTATTATTTATGGTGAATTAAAATGTTCATATTCATAAATTAATTTTATGTAATTAATTTAAAAATATTTGAATGAGTTCTTTTATCCTAAATAAGATTTTTAGTTAAATAAATATTACTTTAGTAAATAAGAAAAAAATATTTTTGACAATAAACAAGCTAGGAAACACCAAAAATAAAAATCATACACTAATTACATCCCAAAAATATAATGTACGTTCGATGCAACATAAAAAAGTCAAATAAAAACTAAAACTATTTATCTAGTACGTAGCCAAAATCCTCCTACAAGGTAGATATGCGTCCTTTCATCTTGTGAAGCTTCCTCATGATGGGATCAGCGATCTCCTTGATCAAAGTCGACGATGGTCATCGAGCAGAAATCGTACCTCATCCAAAGTAGCCCCAACAGGCTGTGTTTGAACACTGGCAAGAGTAGAAGCTGGATCACTCGTCATGCCACTATCTTGTGCTGCTAGAATATTAGCTTGAGTCTTTGGCAAGTTACCCTCACTCCTGTTGAATGTCATCTTGTTAAGAGGCCCAATCTGTGGCTGCCTCCTCTCAGTCATTTACACATTAACCCCCAATTGGACTAGGAGGTTAGAGATTATTAGTGCAAATGGTAGGCTGCCTCCACTAGAATAGCGTGACTCAGATTGAATCCGGTGGAAGAAATATAATGACAGATCAATCGGCTCTCCTCGAGCTATTCATAACATAAATCTAGCTCGCTCAATGCCGAAATCTATCTTGTGTTTCCTCGGATCGATGCTAGTGGAAACAATTAAATTTAGCATTCTAAAAAATGTTGTACAATCTACCTGCCTAATGACCTTACTGCCATCATATTGAGGAGCCGAAGCGTCCAACATCATCTGACGAACCTCATCATTGGTGAGGCCGTCATCTACTGGAGTATCGTCCTCACTGTCACCCTCACCATCTGTCCTTGCACCCAGTGCAGGAGGTGCCGGGTATGCGCCCATCACGAGCGGGATACCAATAAAATCAGAAATAATAGAGGGTGAGATAGTAATTAATACTTACTCCCCGAATGGTAAAGGTGAAGGTATCCGCATTAGCCTCCATCTCCCCCATGGTACGGTAGAACTCACCGACCATGTCTGAATAGGCAGCACCCCTCTGCTGATAGATCGGTGCCCATCCCTGATCAGTGATGAAGGAGTATATGCTCTGTCCATCCAAGGAAATATTGTTGAAGTCATCTAGAATAATCTCCCGCTCAACCAATATTGGTCTCTGCAGCTGAGCACTAGGTTCTCCGCTAGGTTGGCCGGCTTCTCTCACATGTTTTCTTCCACTAGTTGCCATTAGTTCACTGTTGATCATAAAATCACAACGTATATAAATAAAATATTAATAACATTGTATTAAACAACGAATATTAAACAATCCTTTCGAAAAGAAATAATTTTGTTCGAACTAACCATAATTACAATCTGAAAGCGAACCACTAACTTCGAACTAAACACACATTGGTTCGAACGGGTAAGAGTCCCATTTGAACTAGAAAATTATACGTTCTATTTTGGCCCAACAGTACTAAATCTTGACTGTTTGGCCAAAAGGACATCTAAGTTCGAACAAAAATAATATATGTTCAAACTATTATTAATGTAAATCATACGTGTTTGAACAAACAATACCATATTCGAACAGTGCAATGGTTGTTTGGCAATTAAAAGTTCAAACGGCCTTCAATCCGTTTGAACGAAAACTTGCCAAACAACCATGGTTGAGTCAACTCAACGCCAAACGTGAAACATATAAAAACCCTTCATTCATTTAAATTGGTAGAAATGATTAAGGAGTAAAGCCCAATCATTTCTACCGAAAAATACCAAAATGGGGTCGGATTGATTCCAAATCCGACCCCCTTCACAAATCTCAAACATCCTCTATAGATACACAAACAATGCAGAAGGTGATTGAGGGTATACCTCTTAGAAGATAGGGCTTTCAATGGCAGAGTTGGTGGCAGAGCTGGTGGCGGCGAACGACGATGAATTCGAAGATCAGAGCTCGTGGGTTCGAACTGGGAACTTTTCTCAGATGCGTTTGTTCTGTTCTATATTTAAACTGGGTATTTGTATGGAACAGTCTAGTTCAAACAGCAAATGTATGGTTCAAATGGAATAGAATGTTGTTCGAACGGGGTAATAAATTATTCTAATGTACCTTGACCTGTTCCAACGCTTCAAGAATATATATATAATAGTATATATGAATATTATACTACTAATATGAATATTATATACCATAATGTATATAGTATAGTATATATTCTAGTCTATAGTATATATGTGTATAGTATATATATTGTATATAGTATATATATTGTATAGTATATATATAGTGGACTATATTAGTATAGTGTTAGTATATACACTAAGTATAGTATAGTAGTTGTATAGGGTTAGTATATACACTGAGTATGGTCTAGTATTTGTATAATGTTAGTATATACACAAAGTATAGTATAGTACCTGTATAGTGTTAGTGTATACACAAAGTATAGTATACTATTTGTATAGTGTTAGTATATACACTAAGTATAGTATAATATTTGTATAGTGTTAGTGTATACCCTAAGTATAGTATACTATTTGTATAGTGTTTGTATATACGCTAAGTATAGTATAGTATTTGTGCAGTGTTAGTATATACACTAAGTATAGTCTAGTATTTGTAAAGTGTTAGTATATACACTAATCATAGTCTAATCTTTGTATAGTATACCCTAAGTATATACGCTAAGTATAGTGTAGTATTTGTACAGTGTTAGTATATACGCTAAGTATAGTATTGTATTTGTACAGTGTTAGTATAGTCTAGTATTTGTAGAGTGTTAGTATATACACTAAGCATAGTCTAGTATTTGTATAGTGTTAAAATATACACTAAATATAGTATAGTATGAACATTATATGGTAGAAATATATGAATTATATAGTATATATATATATTGTATATTAGTATTTTATATTAATTTGTATAATATATTCGTTCGAACGCTTGTGATGTTCGTTCGAGCGGTTAAAGGATGAATTTAACCCAGCGGAATTTAGGAGCCATTACGAAAATTTCGTGTTCGAATAGATAATTATCGATTCGAACGTTACATTACAGACTTGAAAACTTATTCCTTTCACGCGGATTACATTTTATTCAAAAACTTAAACTAGTTCTAGTGGGCAGCGACCGTGCACAATAGACAGAGAGAGAGGAGAGGTTCTAGAGAGAGAGAGGAATTTCTTTGTAGTTGAAGTAAGGATTATTTTTTGTGGTTTTTTTTTTTTTTTGTATTTCGAATTTATATGTAGTTGTTTATTGGGTTTGATTTAGTAAAAATTGTGTTTTATGCATATGTAGGTATTGTGGATTCATATTTGTTATTGGATTGCAAAAATTTGAGGTAAGATTTCTAATTTTTAGTGATTTGATATATTATAGTTTTTAATTAATTATGTTTAGAAGCTAGTATATTTGTGTTTGAATGTGAGAATATGAAAATTTCTTTGTGTTTGTGCAATCTCATGTGAAATGTTTGTGAAATATGCATCTTATGAGATTGTGTTTTCATAAATTGTGTCTTCTGCTTCAGTGTTTTGTCTCTGTTTCATGTCTGGAATCTGGGTTGTTTCATTCGAACACTATAATTTCCGTTCGAACATAAAATCCTGATCGAACAGAATCATGTTCGAACAAAGTAATAAGTGTTCAAACGGTTGTACTTAATAATTAAGATTTTAGTGAAATTAAATTATAATTAATACTTAATAAATAAGAAACATAAAAATACTTAATTTGTACTTCAACATGTGCGTCATCCCCATCCATTACCGACTCCCCGTGTGGTTCCTGCCATCAATAGTGGGCCAACATCACCAGATCCAAAATAAGATATTTTATCAAATTAAATATCACATTTAATACTCGATTTAAATAATATATATCTATAAAATAAATATAATTTAATTAAAATATATGATTTAATTACTGTATATATAGTTGTTGTAAGCCAACGCTGAGGTCGAGATACTACAAGGGGTGTCTGCATAGAGAAAGTAAGGAAAGTGGTTAAAATTAAAGTTGATATTCCTGATTATCACACCAGTGGCTCCGGAGATTCGGTAACGTGGCTTGCTTCTTATGCACCGATGACTACATCCTTCTGGGCTAAAGTTCTCCAAGATGCGAATGACCACATCAAAAATCGTTATTTGTAATAAGCTACATCCCATGAAACTAAGTATAACATGTTAATTTAAAATTATCGTGTATTTATACTAATTGTTTATAATTTTTGAAAGGACGAGTTTAAACTTAATTTTGGCTAACGAGAAGATTGACAAACAATTGAGGAACTGATGACGAATGCATTCCCAAGGTACAAAGGTCAATGTCATGCACACTATCAGAAGTTCACTACTCAACGGTAGTGCACCAAAATCCATTCCAAGCAGTGCCCCCAAACGACTGAGAGAATGTTTGTGATATGTTTAAAAATTCTGCTTTTCAGGTAATTTCATTGCTATTTTTTTTAATAGTATATGATAGATGTATTAAACATATAGACATAATATTTTTTTTAACAATGGAGTATTGTGAACAAAACAAATAGATCAAAATTAACGATATATCATCATGCGGGTTCTCGATCTTTTCATCGTTTGTTGAAAAAAATAGTAAGTTATTCTAGTTTCTAATAAATATTAACATATAATACACTTTTCTAATTTAAGTTTTAATATAAATCTTCCTTTTGCAAGAAGAAGAAAGTCCTATTGACTATGATCTGACCCAATTGTATGATAGAGCACATAAAAATCGTGATGGTGTTTGGACCAGTTCTGAAGCAGAAGCAAATTATGTAAGTTTAAATCCATTTGAACAAAAAAGACTAATTTGAACAAAAACTAATCCATTTGAACGACAACCGAGAAATACAGTCCGTAGGTCCGTTCGAACAATAAAATATTTCTTCGAACAACATTAATATACAAAACTCCGTTCGAACGGATAGAATTTATGTTTGAACACAAGTTATTTGAAAACTTTATTAGTTCAAACGCATAAAATTTATTTGAACACTCCGTCCGTTTGAACATGATTAAATATGGTTATTAGTTCGAATCAAAATTTCATATTATTATAACGGATGTGTCAATTCGAACTGAAAGGTTTTTTGAGATGAAATTGGTTCCTCAAAAAAAAAAATCCCGTTCGAACAATTTTGACTATTTTCGTCCAATTTCATCCTAAAAAATATTTTTTCTTTTAAGACAACCTTTTTGAGACCAAATAGAGACGAAATTTTTTCATCTCTAAAAATATTTTGGGACGAAAATAGGGTTTTTTGAGACAAATTTTTTTGTCTCAAAAAACCCAATCTCTTGTAGTGAAAGGAAGAGGTCCCCAATTAGTATGGTTGCTTTTTGGTGCATCTCTGCAAACTACCTTTGAAACTTGGCTTTCTTGATAATCTGCTAGTAACTGTTTTGCTTGCTGCAATACTAAGTTTGGATGGATAAAATTGCCTTGAAAAATGAAGGAGTTTCTGCTCTGCCGAATTTTCTTTGTTGTCATGATAAACTCCTCCAAGGATTCCTGCTCTAACAAGTAAATCATCTTTGCTAACAAGTGCATAAAACCGGATGCAGACAAGCCACTTTTCTAGACTTTCTTAGAAGAAATACTCCATACATCCTTAGCTGCAGGGCGATCTCATATTGCATGAATGACTATTTCTGCTTCACTCAAACAAATAGGAAAATCTGGAGACTCACAACTGTCTTCTTAAAAAGGTTAGCCTTTTTGGAAAAGACTTTAAGCAAGTTCTCCATGTAAATACATTTGTTGCATTAGGGATATTCAGCTTCCATAGCTTCAGCCAAACCTCCTTTTGAGAATTAGAACTTGATCCTTGTCCTTTAACCCTTTCTACCATCTCCTTATGCAGGTGGTATGCACTTTTTACAGAGAACATACCATTTTAACATCTCCATATGATCCTATCTGGATAGTTGTAAGCATTAATAGGAATTTTCTTCACAATTTTGCTTTTGTACTTATGAATATGGAGTCAATCAAAGGGGTATTCCAATACTTCTGATCTGGGTCAATGAGTGCAAAAACATATTCATCACTATCTAACTCCTGCACAAGACTTTGGATTCGAAAAGATGATGGTTGAGGAATCCATCTATCTTTCCAAATTCCTCACTTATTGTCCATTGCCAATCCTCCATAAAGATCATTCCTCTACAAATTGCTTTGCTGCATGTATATTCCTCCAAATATAGGAAGGGCTTGACCCAATTTTAGCTTCAAAAATGAGGAATGAGGAAAGTATTTCAGCTTCAAAATCTTACTTGGGAGAGCATCATGTCTTTGTAGTAATCTGTAGCCTTGTTTTGCAAGTAAGGTCATGTTGAAGCTCTCCAAATCTCTAAATCTCAAGCCACCTACAAGCTTTGCCTTTCCCATTTGACTCCACGAGACCTAATGAATTTTTCTTTCACTATGCTACTAATTTCACCAAAATTGCTTCATAATTCTATTGATCTCTCTTAACAGTGAGAAAGGCAGCTTAAAAACTCTCATACAATAAGTTGGAAGAGACTGTACCATAGCTTTTAACATGATCTCCATACCAACCTGTGATAGAAATTTAGTTTTCCAGTTACCGACTCTACTCCTTACCTTGTCTAAATGCTACAGAAGGACTTTACTTTTGATCTACCTATTTGAGCAGGTAGACCAAGATATGTTTCATATGAATTTGAAGCCCTGACCACTACTAAACTCAGGATGAATCTCTTGGTCTCCTCCTTTGTATTTCTACTAACATGAAAGGATGTTTTATCTTTGTTAAGCCTTTGTCCAGAAGCTTGTTGATAAATACTTAGAATCGCCAGCAATCGACTCCATTCCAAGGCATTTGATCTACAAAACAACAAGCTGTCATCTGTAAAAAATAAATGGTTACTAGAAATTTTACCATTGGCAATAGCAATACCAGTAATACCTTTATTTTCCTCAGCTTGGTTAAGGAGAGCTCTCAAGGTCTCTGAGCAAAGGATAAATAAGTAAGGTGATAAAGGGTCACCCTGCCTAATACCCCTTATGCCTTGGTTGTCATCACAACATGTAGAAGCTCTCACTCCACCCTATCATAAGTTTTACTCATATCAAGCTTTAAAGTCATAAAACTAGATTTTCCTTTAAACTTCTTATCCATTGAGTGCATGGCTTCATATGCAACATTTACATTATCCATTATTAATCTCCCAGGGACAAAAGCACTATGAGTGGGGGATATTACCTCTTGCAATACTACTTTCAATCGATTGACCAACACCTTTGAAATAATCTTATAAAGTACATTGCATAGGGAGATTGGCCTAAAATCAGCAACCTTTCTTACACTCTTCTTCTTTGGAATGAGAACAATATGAGTTTCATTTATCTGCTTAATATCACCATCTAAGTTAAAAAAGTCCAGCACAACTCCACGTACCTCCTTACCAACAATTCCCCGATGAGTTTGATAGAAACCTGCGGGAAACCATCTAACCCTAGTGAACTTGATTGGATTCATTTGAAATACTGCTTCCTTCACTTCATCAGTTGAGAAGGTCTTAGTCAACAGCAAGTTCATGTCTTCTGTAACTTTAGTCTTTAAATGCCTGATACAATCTGCTATATTAACATAATTTGAAGAGGAAAACAAATCCTAATAGTAATGTCAGAACAGTCCTACAATTTCCTCTAAGGAATTAGCAACAGGCCCATCCTCCCTCTCAATAGTCTTTATGGAATTAGTCTTTCTCCTCTAATTTGCATAAGCATGAAAAAATTTGAAATTCCTGTCACCATCTTGTAGCCATCTCTGCTTAGCACGTTACTTCCATATGGTATTTTCTCCTTCCAACAACACATCAACCTCCCTTTGTTTATGCTTAATACACTCATTGAGATCTCCTGTGTTAGTATCCTACACGTTTGAAATTTCCTTCAACTTCTTAAGAACAGCTCCCCTTCCATTTTTTGCATCCTTCTTACACCATTTAATTAATGATTCTTTGCAGTTTTGGAGACCTTTTGTGACTGCCATTAACCTTGAAGAAAACAAGGTTGATTTCTTCTAACTATCTTAAACAATCTTCTTACATTCCTCTTTCTTATCCCAACTCAGCTCATAGCTAAAACGCCTAATTCTATTAAAGCCTTCATACCTACTCTTGCTCACTTCAACCAACAGAGGAAAATGGTCTGAAGTTTGAGCAGGGAGAATGAATACATTAAAGCAGTCAATGGTCTGAAGTTTGTTACTACATGACTTTGTTGCTTATTTGTCTCCACCTGTGCCTTCACCTATACTGCCCTCACTTGATATCAGAACAGATCCTTCACTACCTCTCTCCTCCTCCGAGATTTTAGGAATGTTATCTTCCGTAAATGAGTGATCCATATTATATGTGCTACCTTCTATTTGAAAATTGTTAACACCTACATTATCGGATATGGACTTAGGAAATTCAAAATTCAAATTACCCGATATCTCCTTAGAAACCGCCCCAACGAGTGCCTCAGAATCCTCCTCCTGATCTTCCCTTCTATTTTCGAACACCTGATCTTCCATGCTTCCACTCTTGCCGGATTGGTGTTGTTTCTGGTGAACTGATTTTGACCTGCCTCTATACTTCTTAACTCCAAACAGCGTGGAATTCATAGGTTGCGCTCTAAGCTATGGTCCATATTGCATTTGAGGATTCTCCACCAACTGAGCTTCACGTGATTGCCTAGAACAATTTCTCCCTTTATGCTTTATCACTCACACTAAAAACAAAAGGATTGCAACCTTTCATATTTGAAGGAGATCCAGGCATTCTTCTCCTCCACTATAATTCTCTTGCCCCTTACTAGTGGTTTGAATAAATCAACTTCAACATGGACTCATAGACATTTACCGCATCCCTGTCCTTCCTCATCCACATCAACAGCCAACACCTTACCTAGTATGGACCCAATTTGCTTCCCTACGTCTTGGTTCATACCACATAATGGAAGATTCTGAACTTGCACCCAAAAAGGTTCATAATTGAATGAAACTTCATTTGAGGATATACTCTTATCAAAGCCTTGAATAGAAACAATGCTTCTGTCAAAGAACCAAGGCCTTCCTTGCATGATTTTCTCTATATCCATTTTATATTGAAACTCAATCAGAAACCTATGATCTCCCATTTCTTTGAAAGAAACCTAACCCTCCAATTTTCACACTTGTGACATAGTATCATTGAACGCCTCTTTGTCAACTCCCTTTTCAGTAGCAATTAAACAAAGAAGACAATGTTGTCCTCTTACTTCAGAGTCTCTAATAACTTCATCTGGCAATGCAAACAAACACTTCCTTCTCCACTTCTGTTAATTGTAGACCTTCCCATCTTTTGAAAAGACCATCCTCCTCCATCTTGCTTAATGATAAAGAAAGGATTAAGAATTAACACTAAACTCTCAGTTCCCACTAAGAGACAAATTCTTTGTATCCAGATACAAAGAACGGCTCACCTCACTCTCTCAGAAGAAAGAGAAGGACTCATGATACATAAATATAATTGAACAATTTTGTCTCCATATTATTATTCTTTTATAATTTATGGTGCTTTTATAGTTGTTTTGTTTCTCCCTCAACTTACAATATAGACACATCATGTCTTTTGCCTTGTTAAATCTCAGACGGCCAACACAAGACACCCACATCGCACGAATTTATAAGTAAATAATTGGCTTTTCACTAGTAGGATGTGGGCACTAGAAATTACTTACAACCGCGCAAATATTTGAATCTAAAATCTCGATGCCAGTTATAACACCAAAGACTTTTAATTGCTAAGCTAGCTGAAACCTTATAAGTACAGTTTTCTAGAACAAAGTTTCTTTTGGACTTTGGTCCTTAGAGTTCCCAAGAGGCTAGGGATTTTCTAAAGTATTCAAAAACCCCATTTTACATAGTTGTTAAGGAGCATTTAAGCATGGGTTGTTATATCTCAAGCTGGTGTGTACGTCATTCACATCACTTATAAGATTTGAATTGTAAGATTCAAAATTCAAAATTTATCTTCTAAATTAATTAATGGCATATAAGCACTTTACTATGTGTGCTCTAAACGCCGACTTGAGAATATAATTTTTCTTTGAGGCATATAAATTATAGAAGTTGGGCCAAATTTATTTTTATTCCACTTGCCAAGACAATGACCCCACTTAACGTAAAAATCCTAACCCAACATAAGCATCAGGCAAAAACCTTGCCCTGTCTCCTCTCCCAAAAAAAAAACTTGCCCTTTATCTCAAAGTTTTAAAATTGATTAACGTGTTTACCTTATGTCAAAGAACAATGTGAGCTAGCATCAGTACTTACACGAGATGCATCTCAAATGGATCATGAAGTTAATTACCAAATTATAATCATAGAAAGTTACTTTGCATTGAATGTTAAAACCATCAGGAGTGAAGAGACAGCATATATAAGTGCCAGCATGCATGGTATCCGGACTGTGTAGAGATCTACTTTAAGCTCTCCATTAGTCAGCACATACGGAAAAAGTGAAACTCTACAAGCAACATCCCTAAGAGTTACTTCATGCTTAAAACAGTATGGCCTTTTTAGGTATATCTGCCCATAAAAGTAAGTGGACTCAGTTAAGACGTGAACATTAAACCACAGTGAACCCCAAAGTAGAACAAAACACGCCTAGCAATAGAATGACAAATTGAACCTTGGATGCATGATATATACTACAAAATAAATGCATTTTGCGGTGACCTATATTGCCGCAAAGGTGGTATTTTTCGCCGCAGAAGTTCTTTGGCCAATTTTTTCCACCACAAATAATTCATCTAGGAAAATTTTTTGCGGTGACATGCGTTTTTGAAGAAGTTAAGATAGTAATTGCAGCGAAATTATTCGCCGTAAATATCTCAAAATTTTTCAAAATAAGTCCCAACCATAGTTAGTTCCATACAAAGTTTTCCCGGCCATTTGTTTCTCGACGGAAAAAGGTCATTATATTGAGTCTGTGGTCGCAACTACTTGTTTGCAACACAAATAATCACTGCAAATATACTTTTGCGGCCAGAATAGTATTTTTGTCGCACCTGATCCGATACTTCTTTCTTGATCATTTTGATTAATATCCAAACGTAATTGATCAGTAGCACGAGCATATGAAATGTGTACAGTACCTTCCCAAAAATAAGAGGAAAATAAATGTCTATTGATATATGTACTTTTTTTGTTTAGTACTAGTTTTATTTTTAAGAAAATAAAAGGAGATCATGTGCAGTTTAACTATTGTCTGTGATGTTACTTCAATTTCTTTTTTAACGGACGTACAGTACAATTTACTATTTAGGCTAAAATAATAATATCAACTTACATACCAAAAATGAAAAAACTAACTGTATACATATTCCTTTCTAATAACTAGCTCATAAGTGATATTAAGTGTGGATTTGGATAAAGAGTTGAAATGAGATGAAAATTGAAAAAAATATTATTAGAGTATTAATTTTTAATATTATTATTATTTTAAAATTAAAAAAAAAATAAATTATTTATTATATTTTGTATGAGAATTTGAAAAAATTGTAATGATTAGATAAGATGAGTTGAGATAATTTCTTAATCCAAACGACTTCATTTGGATGTTGGACAGCATGGATATCAATTAAGTTTAGTGTAATTTTAAGCTGAGTCAATATCTAAATATCTAACTCTCAAATCATTAAAATCATTTCAACTCAAAACCTTTTTATATGTAGGACCATAACTTTTTTCAACTAAATATTTCTTTATATGCGAGACTCACAATCTTTTTCAATTTTTCATAAATACATCTAAATTTATCTTATCATCCACAAACATCTAAACTTATCTTAAGTGAGCTCTACAAAATCAATTCTACTATCTCAATTTATTATTATTTATAAAGAATTCAATTAATCTCAATTCAATAATACAACTATAAATAAAAGTTCATTTTATAAAAAAAGGAACAATTTTTACGAAAAGCTAAAGAAAAGAGTGGGACTAACAGTGATTGTAGATCCAACGTGCGAGCCGGTTTCTCCACGCGAATGCGCTATTCGTCATGACAACAGCCAATGATTCCAAAGGGGAGAAAGCCAAAGCCGAAGCCGAAGAAGGACAACGCTCCATCAAATCCAAGGCGGGATCTTTTGTTGTTGTAACGTAGGTGCATGCGTACGTACATAAAACAAATAAATAAATAAAAAGGAATTAATTAAATCACATTGCCCAATTAATCCTCCACTATATGTTCCTGTTCAGCATCAACAGCAACGTGAAGAATCGTCCCACCCGAAAATGGACCCATGATTCTTGCTGTCAATGCAGCTGGGTGGGCCCCGAGGAAATCTCTTGTAGTTTTCCAATCACCTCTTAGCACAGCCTCGACTAAGGGCGCATAATCATCCTCCCTCTCTGGCCCTGCCATGCATATATATTATATAACATGATGATAATTGATATGCTTTGAATAGATATGCTTTTTAATTGAAATAAATTAAACGAAACAACTCCGACACCTATACTACGTACTTTCCAGCAAACTACTACGTACATAACGATATCCTCTTTTGTATGCATCATTTGTATGCATGTGTCGGTTTTCTATCCATGTATGTTAATATATATATATATATATATATATATATATATATATATATATAATGATATTAATGCAACTTATATTATAACTAGTAAATTTGGTGAACAACGTTAGGTATAACTCCCAATAGCAAGTCTCGCATATATCTTTTGTAAAAAAAAAAGCTTTCCTTAAAAAGATACGTTTTCTTTATATTTTGTTAATATGTGGTCTACTTTTTACAAGAGGATTATGGGTGGCTTATCTATTCAAAGATGTACTAATAATTTCTCAAATTTGATAGTGGCACTTCTTTTCATGAATTAGGCTTTAATCAATTGTTTGTCAGTCTAAATTAAATAGCCCAAATAATTAGCAACAAGCAAAGCTCATAAGTTTATTTATGTTATGTGAAGATGCAACCCAACGAACTGAGTGTTAGATGTGGGCTTTGTTCCAGCTATTCTCGTACAACTTACCACTCACAAATAGTCAAGCCCAATAAAATCTTTAATCAAATCCCTATAGATTTTTAACATATCATTCTCTTGAGTAAAAATCACAAATTACTCTTGAAATTGACACATTTTGCAAAATGGCAATAAAGTTAGTTAATCACCAACCAACTTATCACTTCACCTCCAAATCATATAAGTAATTTAACCCCTTGTTTTAATCCTATATAATAGTGTTGACTTCGAGATAATTGATAATTAAAAAATAAGTAATGTACTGGTATGATCTAAAAGGACATTGGATGTTAATGAGAGAAGGAAAATTGCAAAAAGGACAAGTTTGAGATAAAGTTGAATTAGTAATTTGATGGTCCCCTTGTAAAATGAGTGCTGATAGTTTGAGGAGATGATCAAGTGTAATTTCTCTACTATTTCATTTTACTATCATCTTCTACGTTCAACTTATTAATTGCGTACTGTGCTTAAGTGGTCGATATCCAAATGTGCTTAATTTCCAACAAATACGATCGAGATCCGTCCATGAGTTGAGTGAGAAGGATGTTCAAGTTTTCCAAATCTTTATTGTTTTTTTTTTTTTTGTGGTTGATTCTTTCTATTTGTAAGCTAATGTGAATGACACACCATCTACATTATTGCCATGATAAGATTTGATATATAATATTTAAATCTGAAGTCTTTTTTGCAAATTGAATCATATCAGATCTAAGATAAACCATCTAAGATAAGTCATATGTACTTGTTGTCATGGTGATTCAAATTTCAATGACAAGAAGAACTACAACTAAGTTATAATACAAGATCAACTTTAGCTAAGGTACTGAGAAATTTCCAATTTTCCCTACAATTATAAGCCTATTTTTTTCTTCCAATAATGTTTGTGCATATTTAGATATTGAGAGAGAGAGAGAGAGAGACCTTGGTTGTTTGAACTTGAATTATCATCTTCAATCTGTATTAGCTTGTCCTGTCCATTACTTTTGATGAACATTTTACCCAACATTTCCCAAGCAATTTTGGCAGAACTAATTTTATTGATTTGAGATAGTATGTCCATCCCACACGAACTTTGGATTGCATGTAAAGCTGCATCACTCATCTTTCTCCAAGCCTCGAATTCAACCACATCATCATCTGGTTTTGGAGGTTTTGGGCCCGTTCTGACAACATCCCAAAGACCTTGGGCCAATAGATTATTTTTCATCTTGACACTCCAGTCTGCATAATTATCATTTCTAAGAATTTCGAGAGGAAAAATGTTTATTTCCATGTTGTCTGTCAAGTTATGAAATACATATATCAGTTGAAATTCAGAATAGAAAGAGACACTATTGTGATATATTTCATTTTTCGTGTTATTTCTAAAGATAACATTTCTTTGACTTTGAAAACTGACAAAATTAATTAAGTTTCTATGACTTTGAAAACTGAATGGCCATATTTGGTTTCACACAAATTTCCAGAGTTTTTCAAGATTTTTTTCAAATCAAACTAAACATCTCAACAAAAATTTATATTTCGAATTTTCATCTTTTTATCAAATAACTATCTAATCATTACTCAAATACAAAAATCAATACAATTTTTATATATTTAAAACAAAAAAAAATTAAACAATTATTGTAACAACCCGATCCTAATATTAGGCTATAGATACATTTTATGTATTTTCTTATAGCTATAAATATTTTATTTTTATTATTATTATTATTATTATTATTATTATTATTATTATTATTATTATTATTATTATTATTATTATCATTATCATCATCTTTTATAGGATAAATAAATTAGAGTTCTATCAAGATTAAGATTCCTAAAACCTATACTCACGGTTCCACTCACATTCACATGCACATGCACATGCATGTATGCCTATCTTCCTCTCAGTATGTAACTCTTAGTGTTTGTATCCTCGTAGGATTAAGTCTTTTAGGTGCAGCCAACTTCCAACTCCAAACTCTATCCAAACTCCTTATGAACCACGTTACCCTTCACATTGCCTATAAAACCACCCCTGGCCGAGACCTCATGAAGAAAAAATACAAGAAACCATAGCCACCGTAGCAAGCTTCTTCAAACCGAGAACCTACCTCCCTCAACCAAGTCAACCACCTCATCGGAAACTACCACAAAAACCGCCGACGCCACCACTAGGCACCTTAGAAGACATCAGACCACCCTCAGCCGCCAAGGCACGCCGCAGCAGCCATGAACGAAGCCCGTAGCCCCTGCTTGCACCCGTACCGCAGGAAGCTCCCCCACGTCTCCTCCCTCAGCCACAGAACCACGAAGAACCACCTAGACCCGCCATAGTCCACCGTAAACCACGGACAATCCCATACGGCAAGCCCCTGTTTTTAGCCCCCAAAAACATAGCACCTCCATGCAACGGAAAGCTGCCAACCGTGAGCCTTATTCTCCAGCAGCCGCCGCAGCCTCCCTCCTAGCAACCAACAACCACCACTTTCAGATCACGTCGGTGCCAACTTATGGACCAACACGGCCCGAGAACCCAGCTTAATCATGTTGTGGCCTCTTGTACTCATAGACGAACACCTCGACACAGTCAGTCCAAGTGGTTTTGCCAGCCACCTTAAGGACATCGGAGCACCTCTCGGGTGCTACAGAAACTGCCGACTAGTTGTTTCCCTTCAAACCCATGCCTTCCCAGTAAGCCTACGATCGTCGTCCCTCTCTCGGCAAGCCCCTCCCTTGTACGTTTCTCTCCCACTCTCCCTGTTTCTCTACAGAATATATATTAGTTGCTTTAGGTTTTAGTTTACTAAATGCAGTTGTGGATGAGATTACATATATGCCCTCTTTTAATCTAGTATCTTGGGCGATGGTTTTCAATTACATTTATAAATTTAATTGGTTGTAGTATCTCCTGGGATCTCTCATTTTGTTTACTTTCTTCAGGCAAAGACATTTTCAGCTCAAATATGTTATTACGGAGTTAAAGGAACTATTTCAGTCACATTCCATGAAGTCATATAGATCTCGATTTCAGAGGAGTGAATTATTGTATTACTGAAAGTGTACATATTATATTTGACAGTTTTGCCATTCAGTTATGCTTGTATACCCTTCGCCCCAAAATTAGTAGTCAGTGGTTACATTGGTTGCCAGGTTTCTGAATGTTGATGATTTTTCTATTATCTTAAAAAACTTAGCTCTGACCTAATTTAGTTTATCTGAAATTTGTCCAATGAAATCCTTTCTAGATTTTTTAAATTCAAATTATGTGTTGGATCCTGCAGTGGTGATGTGGTTTATTCCATTGTCCACTTGGAAAGATTTTCTTAGAGCTATGAATTTTTGGATGATCAATAATACATCTCCTTAGACTGGCCAACTAATAAAACATCCAAATTTTGCGAACTCTGTACGGTCCTTTTTGACATAATTGAAATGAAAATTCAGGAATTGCAAGTCTCATTCTTGATGGAATTATCTTTTGTGCAGAATCTATGACCTATGCATGAGTGATAATCCTACATCTTTCCTTGGAATTGTGCAACAACCACAATTTCCACATCTACAGCAGTGGCTTGGTCTTTCAGTTGCAGGTGCTCATGTTGAGCTTGGGCATATTGTAGAGTCTCCAGTCATTCACACAGCTATGTCAATCACTCCTCTTGGATGGAATGGAGTGCCTGATGAGAAGAATGGAGATCTTCTAAAAGTTGATATCACTGGATTGAGGTTGCATCTCTGCACACTTGTTCATGCTCAAGTGAACGGTAACTGGTATTGTCCTTTGTCCTTCTTGGAACCCTGCCTCAGATCACCAATATGCTCTTCACTTTGTACTGGTGCCTTTTGAGCAGACATAGAAACAAAAACTATGTTTTAGCATTAGAAACTTCAATTTCTCAACTTAATAGGACAAAGCAAAGTCTTTCCAACTGATTAGATTAAGCTTCTCGAACCTTTTCACTAATTGTGTTGGCTATATATATATATATATATATTCTTTTAAGCATTCTGCTGGGACCATTTATTTGAGAGGATCTTTTAATTTGAGCTAAATTAGTTTGTATCATTACAAACTGCCAATTGCTAAGCTCATTAGAAAAACTGAGGCACTAGTATGCCGTTGAGGAAGTATTACAGACTAGCAAATCCCATGATTCTAGCAACGATCATGATTCTAGCAACTCCATGATTCTATCAATTCCATGATTCTAGCAATCCCATGATTCTAGCAATCTCACCATTATAGAATATATGTTTCCTTGTATAATTGATTTGTAAAGTTGATTTTATTTTCTTTCCATGTAAAGTCATATTCGGATGTCTATATATTCTTACAAAGATCAATGAGAAAGATAAGAAACTTTTTACCAATTCTTCTCTTAACATGGTATCAGCCCAAATAAGATCCTAAAACATACCTCTCTTTTCTTGCCGATGGCATCCTCCACAAATTCTCCCAACCCTTCTTCCCCATTCCTTCTTGCCACTGCCTCCCATTCAAGCCCAGTACCAGGTCTCTATCCGGAAAGCTACCAGCAACTAATGAGTTTGCTTCGCCCTTCTCCTTCGACAGCCAACTTCGTGGGCAACTCCTCCACAATCCCTCCCATTTTCGACCCTCATAAGGACTGGATCATTGACAGTGGCACTAGTGATCACATAAGCCATAGTCGATCCCTTTTCTTGGACCTCCGAGAGCCACCCATGGCTCGACAGGTCAGATTGCCCACGGGAGAGACCATCCTAGTTGAAGGAGTCGGCTCCATCCCTCTATCCGAATCCCTAACTTTGTCAAATGTCTTATTTGTCCATTCATTTCATTATAATCTCCTTTTTATCCCTCAAATAACTAGTCACTTATCTTGTGTTGTCACTTTCTCATCTTCCAATATTTTCTTCTAGGACCATCAATTGACGAGGCTGATTGGAGCGGGTGAAGCTTGCAATGGACTCTACATCTTTCGTCCCCAACAATCTACTGCCTTCTCCGCTCACAAACCTGATAATAAGACCTTATGGCATCAACGTTTAGGTCATCCTTCCAACTTTCTTATTTCCTCTATTTTTTATAGTCCTTGTACTATTTCTCATTGTGATATTTATGCTCGTTCTAAGCACACCCGCTTACCATTTCAAATTAATGCTAATAAAAGTACGATTCCTTTTAATCAACTTTATTGTGATATTTGGGGTGGATATTCTACTACTTCTATTTCTGGAGCTCATTATTTTTTGACTATCGTTAATGATTTCTCACGCACAACATGGATTTATTTAATGCGTTTTAAATCAGAAACCTTTAGTCATTTAATGCACTTCTTTACTCTTGTTAAAACTCAATTCAATTCCACGGTCAAATTTGTCCGCACGGACAATGGCCAAGAATTTCTGTCTCATAATCTCCAAAATTATTTTCAAAATCACGGCATCATTCATGAACTTACCTGTGTTGAAACTCCTCAACAAAATGGTGTTGCCGAGCGTAAACACAGGCACCTTCTGAATGTGGCACGAAAACTTCACTTTCAGGCACATTTACCCCTTAAATTTTGGGGCGAATGCATCATCACCATTGCCTACCTCATCAATCGGACCCCTAGCCAGTCTCTCCAAAATAAAACTCATTTTCAACTTCTTCTCAACACACAACCTACTTACACCCACCTACGTGTTTTTGGTCTATGTTATGCCCAGACTCTCAAAGCCAATCGAGATAAATTCTCACCCCGAGCATCCCGTTGTGTCTTCATCGGTTATCCTAGAAACCGCAAAGCTTACAAATTATATAACCTCGACACCGACACCATTTTCTATTCTCGAGATGTCACCTTTCATGAAGACCAATTTCCTCTCCAACATATTGCCACTCCACCTTCCCCCAACTCCATCATTCTTCCCTTACCCATTCCGGAACCTGTCTCACCTCCCTCACCACCGGCCATAAACCCTGATCCTGCCTCTGAATCTATCCCACCTTCCCGTCTCTGTCACCACATCACTCGACCAGCATACCTTCTTGATTATGTTTGCCCCACCATACCCACGGAGTCCATTGCCTCTTTGACCATTGCACAGTCCTTAGGTACTTCTCATCCTTTATCTGCTTTTTTGTTTTACTCTCGTTTTTTACCTGCTCATAATTCTTTCTTAACTGCCATTACTGCCTCTGTTGAACCTACTTGTTACTCAGAAGCTAATCGCCACTCTCACTGGCGTGACACTATGACCTCTTAAATCCGTGCCCTTGAAGAAAACTCCACTTGGACACTTGAACCTCTCCCCAATGGTAAGAAACCCATCGGTTGCAAATGGGTTTTCAAGACCAAACTCTGAGCTGACGGTACTGTTGAGCGCTACAAGGCCCAACTAGTGGCCAAAGGCTACACTCAAGTGGAAGGCATAGACTACCATGAAACATTTGCTCCGGTAGCCAAAATGACCACAGCCCGCTGTGTACTTGCCGTTGCTGTAACAAAAAATTGGATCATTCACCAAATGGACGTCCATAATGCCTTCCTACATGGTGAACTTGATGAAGAAGTTTACATGACCCCACCACTTGGATACTGTATTAAGGGGGAGACCCGCGTATGCCGTCTCCAGAAATCCCTTTATGGCCTCAAGCAAGCATCCTGCAACTGGTTTTTCAAACTAACATCTGTTCTTCTTAATGCAGGTTTTGTTCAATCTCAGGCAGACCACTCTCTGTTCACCTTGACTACTCCTACTAGTCTTACACTTATTATTGTATATGTGGACGACATCTTAGTCGTTGGCAACGATCTCTCTCAGGTCACCTTTTTCAAATCTGTTATTTCAACTCACTTCAAAACCAATTATCTCGGACCTCTCAAATATTTCCTTGGACTTGAAGTCACTCGTCTCCTTCTGGCATTTTTCTTAATCAGCGAAAATATGCCCTGGACATTCTTGCCGATAGTGGTCAACTTGGCTCTCGCCTGCTCCATTTCCCATGGAACAAAATCTGAAGCTCAATGACACTGATGGTGACCCTCTTCCTAATCCCGCTCCTTACTGACGGTTAGTTGGACGACTCATCTATCTCACCATCACCAGACCCGACATCGTCTTTGCAGTCAATATTCTCAGTCAATTCATGCATGCTCCCCGGATTCCTCATATGACAGCCACCACTCGTGTTCTCTGCTACCTTAAAGGTGCTCCAGGACAAGGCATTTTCTTTCCCTCTTCTAATGATCTTCATGTCAGTGCTTACACAGATCCTAATTGGGCTAGTTGTCCTACTACTCGACGCTCCACCACAGGCTTCTTCATCACACTTGGATCTAGTCCCATTACCTGGCGCACTAAGAAACAAACTACAGTTGCTCGCTCATCTACAGAAGCTGAATATCGTGCCATGGCCATCACCACATGCGAACTAGTCTGGTTACAACAGCTCCTTCATGACCTCGGCATCTCACATAAAACTCCTATGACTCTCTATTGTGACAATCAGTCCGCCCTCCACATTGCTCAAAATCCAGTTTTTCATGAGCGTACCAAACATATTGAGATCAACTGCCACATTGTACGCGACAAGCTTTGTTCTGGTCTCTTCACCACCGCTCATCTTCCATCTTCCGAGCAAATCGCCGATATCTTCACAAAAGTCTTGGGATCTGATCTTTTTCATCACTTATCTCACAAGGTGGGTATTATGGATCTTCATGCGCCAACTTGAGGGGGAGTATTACAGACTAGCAAATCCCATAATTCTAGCAACTCCATGATTCTATCAATTCCATGATTCTAGCAATCCCATGATTCTAGCAATCTCACCATTATAGAATATATGTTTCCTTGTATAATTGATTTGTAAAACTGATTTTATTTTCTTTCCATGTAAAGTCATATTCGGATGTCTATATATTCTTACAAAGATCAATGAGAAAGATAAGAAACTTTTTACCAATTCTTCTCTTAACAGGAAGTGTACATTATCTCTTTATTCAATATTTTGTTTCAATTATATCTACAGTACTCTATTCTTTCTTTTCAATTTTAACTTTAGTCTTTTATTCTTTTAAGCTGGGGACTTGAGAGTAGTTCCTTGGATAAGATTATCCTTAGTAAGGGAACACTACAAGCCACAATTCATTTGAGATTGCTGGTACTAATAAACATCTCATTCTACAAATGATGCCTTCTACTTCACAATAGTGGAATTTGTGGCCAAATCAGTTTCATGAAGTAGTATTATCGAGTGTTCATTCTAAGCCAAATATGCATTTGCTACATGGCTAATTTGGTCATGTTTTTTATAAGTTCATGGCTAAGTTGGTCATTGTATTGAATATGTATAAAATACGCAATATATTGAGACAAACATCATTGATAGGAGCTACGTAAAAAACTTAGCCTCTTCTTTCTCTACAATACTTTCTTTTCTCTACAATACCTTCTGTATTTCTCATGCAAAATAGTCAATACTTGTACTGCATTAAGGGTGTAGAACCGGGCCGGATTTTTTTCCGGTCCGGTCTGAAACTCGGAATCCGGGCGGTTTGCCGCCCGGATTAAACCCGGACGGGTAAAATTTTTTTGGTACCCGCCTGGATCCGGTTACGGATCCGGATTTTAATCCGGTTTCCGTAACTGGCTTTTCTTTTTTAAAAACATCTGTGTTCTAATTGCCATGCTTTAGCCAATATAAATTTGACTCTATTTATTTGGTAAATTTGACTGTATACAACTGCGTGACGCATCAAAAATCAAGAAATTTGGCACTTTCCCAAACGTTTAGTGCTCTTCAAAACATTTTGGTCAAGCATATCTTTTACAATCCTGTCGGGCATTTTGGGTTCAAAATCAAAGTCTAGTTCTTCGCTTCCCGCGGAAAACTTAGAAGTAATGATAGTTAGCGGCATGCCAAGATTTATTTTTCTTTCTAAATGAATAAAATTAATACAACAATTATTTGTTTTTTTTTTATCTGCCTTTTTTTCATCGGCAAATCTAATATTTAATCTCCTTTCTGAAACTTTTTTCTACTTGATTTATGAAGATTGCGTTTTGTCTTTTTTTTTTTTTCCTTGAAGTAACTTGCATTGAAAATATCAAAAGATAGAGGACAAGAATTGAAGGCAGGGGACCTTGAAAAAAACCCATTTACAAAAGTGCAGTGCGTACAATAGGTAATAAAAATAAATGAGCAATGAGACTAACAAATTGGACTCGAGCCCTTGTCAAGCCCACGAACGGACTGCTACAATACTAGCTATAAAATCCAACTTATGGAATTGTTGAATGCGGTCGTGATTGGTATCTGCGAAAAAGGCATTGCAACAGTCTATTTTTGGGTATTTGGCGAAGCTCTTCACATCCCTTTTTCCTAGATTATTGGTTAGGAAAAATTGAAACATAGTTGGATAATTTGAATTGAACAGTCCGGGTCGCTGGCGGCATTTTGGAAGAACAACATCCGAAGGTGGGAATCCAATTGTGCCATGTGTGTGGTGGTTGGAGACCGGAAAACCCTCCAACAAGTCAAAAAAGTTGCGTGGCTCGGGCAGTGCGTGTAGGTCATGCGATGGTTGTTCGGCAACTCCTCCATCGGGTTTTGAATATCGACAACTAGAGAGCACATAGGTAAGGCATGTGTGGAAGTCCAAAGGCCAAAACTCGGATCCAACATTTACAATCTAATGGGAAAAGAAAGTAAAAAGAAAAAAATATAAAAAGGAAGACAAACCGAAGAAACTAACCGAAAAAATTATTATCTAGCAGCCAATTAAGGATCAGGATGAGAGGGAGCTTCTCCTTCCCCTCAGCGAAGGTTTACTTTAGAGGTTAGTTAAGGTCTCATTTGGATGTTGAGCTGAATTGAGGTGAGTTGAATTTGTTATGAATAGTAGTGAGTTGAGATAGTGGAATGAAAAAAAATCAAAATATTTAATAATAAACACATTCTTTTTCAAAGCGATAACATGACGTTTGCATAATATACAACTCTACACAACATTACTCTTGCATGGTTTTGGAAGATAATTAAAACCTTGTGGAGCCCACCCATCACCTACACTAACATGGTTTCTTTTTTTTTCACATATAAGATAAAATGAATTGAAATTAAAAGTAAAAGTTAAATAAAATATTGTTAGAATATATGTATTTTTACTATTATTTTTATTTTGAGATTTGAAAAGTTAAATTATTTATTTTATTTTATGAGAAAATTTAAAATTTTTTTAATTATTATATAAAATAAAAAAAATAAGTTAAGAAAAATTATGAAAATAAACTAACCTTAAAAAAGACAGGTCGGTTTTCCTCAACCTTTGTATTTAGCCGTGAGTGGTCGGATAATGGGTGGATGCCTTTTGGTTTGCTTTATTTTATTTTATTTTATTTTTTATTTTAAGAGTTAAATCTGATTGCCTCTTTAGTCTCTCTTTTTTTTTCGCTGCCTTTCAACGAATATCCGTACAATATGAGAGGTGTAAATTCATTAATTACTTATTATTAGTCCACAAAGTTTGTACGACATAGATCATTATTGTCCACAAAATTATTATAGTTTCGGCTCCATCATTAATTCAAATGAGATGAGGCTTATGTTCAGAGAGAGAGAGAGAGAGAGAGAGAAAGCTACGTGAAGATCAGTTTTTGCTGGAATTCTATAGTTCAAATGAGATGAGTTTAGGCCCTCTTAAAAAATGGTTTCCGAGTATTTTGGGTTTTAAGAAATTTAATATTGCTGCCGTAGAGAGAGAGATCTTCCACTTAATTTCTTTAATACTTGAATATTTTAATAAAAAAGTTATTACTTTTATCTTTTTATTCTTGAAAAGTCATTATTTTGATCATTTCTAAGTGTTTAACTTTATTATTCTTTTATCTTTTTTAGTCAAAGATTAGCTGTACATATGATGACAGCCCAACTAACTAATTAAGCATCATTATTGTTTCTTGCATGCATGGTGATTAAAAATTAAAATCTGATGATTCGAAATTATTTGCTTTTTACTGTTAAAATTTTTTTAATTCCTTTCAATAATTATTTCTGTCAAGATATTGGAATCAAATATTTTAATATACGTTTCGGTGTATCAATAGTTAAATTATATATATAGAAAAACTAAATATATTCTAAAATTTTAAAAATATAATTTTAAAAACACACACATGCATATTTAAAAAACTCAATAATACTTCTCAATACAAGTCTTAAAAACATAGATATTCAAAAAACTTAATAATACTTCTAAGATTTCAATCAAACCAATAATAAATAAAAAAACTACTCATCTTCATCTAAAAGACAATAATATATTATTTAAAAAAAAAAAAGACAATAATAGATACTTCTCAATCCATGATTCCATGGGTATGCCTCCTATATCAAGATACAATTTTATTCAAGAAAATTAAGAAGATCAAATGACTGAACCAAGTAATTAACATAGATAGAGGGGAAAAGTATATAGTAATTAGGGGTTAGGTTTGATTAAAAAGTTGAAACAACTTCATAATACGACTAATTAATGCCCAAGTCAAATCAAACATAAAAATATCAACACCAGAAGTAGATTAGATTAAAGCAAACAGCCTATTTAAAAATGCAAACAATCTCAACTACTGTCTGTAATATTTTCTCTGCTCATATTAAAACAAAAATAAATCATTTTAGCTTTAACCTGCTTTTTGAAAGGGCCTTGAGAAGTTGGAAGGCCAAAATAGTCTTCGTTGAAACATTCTCTTTTGGTTTCACAAGCCTAGTAACTTAATTGGGAGAAAGGGGGAAATTGTGAAGGAAAATACTTGGCGTAGGAGAAGCGCGAACGATTTTTTTGGTGAAAAAAAAAAAAAAACAAAGCTAAGAGACGATAACATGCATGAAATCAACCAAACGGAAAGGGAAAAGAAAAGGAAAATCCATAAAAAACCAACACTATTATTGGGGGAGCGAGGAATAGACTTGCAGCATGCGGCTTATGTTGCAATGGTTGTGGAGTATGGAGGTGGCGATCGGGACATCGGTGTTGGATGTCGGAGTGGGGAGAGTTGAGCGAACAGGAGGAGAAATTACGATTTCATCCCTTACTTTTCAAGATATTTACAAAAATGTCATTATTGAAGATTTCGGAATAAAACACCCGTTCCAGCTAGAATATTAGTCCAGCCTGAATGGCCGAAGTTTCATTTGGGACGGAACATGCAACTAAGTTGTGCCAGTTATTGTTCCAGCACCTCAAATTCAGGTTGTTCCATCTGAAACGGAACAGAAATGAAAACATTGGTCACAACAGTGAGATCTTTTGGGATTATATGCTTTTATTAACACATACTCATTATTAAATGGATACACATATAAAGATTTTTATTACTTGCAAGTTTGGTGTGTCAACATATTACGCATTGTGGGTAATATTATAATT
This sequence comes from Cyclocarya paliurus, assembly GCA_029856935.1. Classification (NCBI taxonomy): domain Eukaryota; kingdom Viridiplantae; phylum Streptophyta; class Magnoliopsida; order Fagales; family Juglandaceae; genus Cyclocarya; species Cyclocarya paliurus. The sequence continues at coordinate 20,585,759 of CM056958.1, forward strand.
ATAAAAAATTGAAATACTAATACTTTTCTATCATTGTGGGATTCGCTTCAGTGGTTTTGTTGGGGTGTGTAAAGAATTAGACTTGAAATACTAAAAACATAAGCATAGTGGAACTATCAATATTATAACTTAATAAAAATTAAATTTTAATTTTTAAATAAATTCAAAACAGATTAAAATGGGGTTGATTTCATGTTAAACAGGTTGACCCGTTATTAACCTGTTTATAAATCGAGTCTTAGCAGGCCAACCTGTTTTGACCCGAACCCGTTAACAACTCAAAACCAAATCTGCTAATTTTGTGTCATATTCGTATTGGGTTCACAAATCGTGTCACATATTGCCACCCCTACTCCTTAGGGTATTAGGTTAGCATAATTCAATAAAAAAAAATACTTGATCTACACAAGAGTTTATATAAAAATATTTTACATTATTCGTGATGTATTACAATCTATCAGATTGTCAAATATATTTTTATATGAAATATAAATTTTTTTAATTATAATTTGTGTGTACCCTGAATATATACTTCTCATTCAATAATTGTCTATTGCCTATGAGATAATAAGATCGCGGATGACCAATGCATTAATGTGGAACAAAAGCCCTCACTGAAATAACATTTAATGGAAGGCTAGGGAAGAAAAAAGGCTACCTTATCACCGTTTTTCATTTATGTGAAAGGGGAAGGTTGCAAATTTCACTCAAATAAAATCTATTTAGTTTTTAAAAGAATGCATAAAAAATAAAAGAG
>CM056958.1:21886522-22110096 GCA_029856935.1 Cyclocarya paliurus
CAAGTTATAACACAAACCAAACTCATGTAAGATTATTTTAGAATTTCTTTCTACAAGATATATTATAAAGTCAGGACCAAAAACTTTTCATTTTATTATTCTTTTAGATTTTCTAATTTAAAAATTCTTTTCATTTTCTGGAAGAATTTGTTCAATAAATTTTTATATGAAGTGCTACCTTCAAGAGATTTTTTATTTTTTTATTTTTATCTATAAAGTAATTATTTTTCAAAAAATTCAGCATCTCTTAATTTTGATAATTACATTAGATTCTTGATCCAAAAAATGATAAACTTTATTATGTGATGCATATCCAACAAAAACACATTTAGAAGTTCTTGATCCTAATTTAAACCTTTTCAAATTAGATAATCTTACATAAGCTAGGCACCCCCACACTTTAAGATAATTTAAGTTAGGTTTGCGTTTAAATCATAACTCATATGGTGACATATTAATCTTTTTAGAAGGCACTCTATTCAAAATATGAATTGCAGAAAATACAGCTTCTCCCCAAAGGTTGTCAGGTAGACCTGATTGTTCAAGCATGACATTGACCATATCCATAAGAGTTTTATTTTTTCGCTCAGCTATACCATTCTATTGTGGTATATAAGGTGATGTGCTTTGGTGATTTATACCACTATCTTCACAAAAAGATCAAAATCATTATTAAAATACTCACCTCCTCTATCACTTCTCAAAGTCTTAATATTGTAGTTAAGAAGATTTTCTACTTCAGCCTTAAAGATTTTGAATTTATCTAAGGCTTCATCTTTAATTCTAAGTAAATAAATGTAAGCATATTTTGAAAAATTATCTATGTAGGTAACAAAATACATTTTTCCACCTCTTGTTAGCTTACCATGTAAATCACTTACATTTGTATGTATCAACTCAAGCAAAGTTGAAGATGATCTATTAACATTTTGGAAATGTTTTCTTGTTAATTTAGTCTTAACGCAAATCTCACATTTATTTCTATCATCATCTAAATTTGAAGGTAATAAATCTAATTTAGTCATACGAAATAGAGAATTATAATTTAAATGACCTAATCTAGTTTGCCATAATGAAAAAGAGTCAACAAAATAAATAGAAGTATTCTCCTTTATTAAATTAAGTCTGAACATTCCATCAACAGTGTATCCTTTACCTACAAACATGCCATTCTTTGTCAATACAAATTTGTTAGACTCAAATACAAATTCGGTCACTTGCTAAGTGCTAAGTGTTAAGTGCGTTTAAAGCGTGCGGTCAGTGTGTTGCACTGGGTGACACTACTATTATGTGTCTACCCTTATATTTTAATTTAAACTATTAAAAATTTACTTGTCTTTTCAATATAGAACTAACAAAAAATCACATTAGAGAAAAACTTTAAAAGAAGTCAAAGTCAAATTTGAAGAAATTTGAAATAATCTAATATAAATGTCATTATTTTTTAAAGAGAGTGCATAAGACTTATACAACAAATAACTAAAAAACAAAAAACAAAATGCCCCTGAATATTTTTTCCAATATTCTTTCCTGATATTTTGAGGAATTGATGTGGTTTGGAGGTTGATTTCTTGTCAAGACTATCAATATCAACTTTTGCTTCTTCTTTAAGATATTAAAGAATTAAAGGGTAGTTGCATTGAATAGAATGTTATCGATGGATAATGTCAACTCTAAGAAAATGACGCACAACTTGAAATTAATATATTGAACGAATATAAACTGCTGAGAGTTGTGTAGAGTGACCGCCCGTCGAAGCATCGTAGTCATATAATTTATGAGGGAGTATGCGAAAGAAATTCTATTGCATCTCACATATCATATATTTTTTAATTAGTTTTTCATTTTTTTCATAATGAATATATTGTATATGGATGATGAGTAAAATAATTCAATTAGTTTAACAATAATAAAATAAAATTAAAAATTAAAAAATTAAAATATTTATAATATATAGTGTGAGATGATGAGTAGGATAATCCGTGTGTGAAATCATTGTCTGTGGCCATATAAATAAATCACTTTGGCCGTCCTAAATAAACCGTATGGGCTGTAATAAAATGAGTGCTGCTGATATTTGCCCACTCCTAAAGGAAAATGATTGGGAAATAGTAAGGTCTAAGCATATTAAATAAGTTGAGATGGAATGTGATCACATATTATATTTGAGTTGAGATGAGATGAATTATAAATAGTTCAAGTTAAACTATTTCACGGGATTTTCGAAAATGAGAAAGAAAAAATCAAATAAAAATATTATAAAGTTAATATTGTTAGAATATGATTTTTTTAATATAATTTTTGTTTTGAAATTTGTAAAAGTTAAATTATTTTTTGTGATTTGTTTGAAACTTTAGAAAAATTATAATAATTAGGTAATGATTAGATAAAAAATTAAAAAATTTGAATTGAAACGTGTTTATATTTGTGGTGTTTGAATATTGAGATAAGATGGTATGAGATGTAAACATATTTTTATCCAAACCAGGCCTAAGATTTTTAAGTTTTGTGCAAGTTATTTGAAAAGAAATATAGTTCATTTTAAAATGAATAATATTATATATAATCTTACGATATACAAGTTCACATAATTCTTTAAAAAAAAAAAAAATTCTTTCATGTGAGTCATGGGTGTGCCTCACTTTTTTCAAATAGATTACAAAAGATTCGAACGCCTTAGAGCTGTACAAATTATTTTTAAAAATTTATTTCTTTTCTAGTTGATTTTATCTTCTTCTTCTTCTTTCTATTTTATTTTTATTTTTTTATCAAAAGTATTAGACGCCCTAGATTTATATCTAATATTATTTAAAACTAGAGAGATTTTTTTTTTTCCCCTAATTTTGAGATATTGGTTTATTAGATTTCTCATTGACCTTGTAACTAAAAAAGTAATTGAGTTTGATTTTAGGAATGACTAGTTGTTCCTTGGAAGTGAAGTTTATATTCATGTTGCCCAATTGGGAGAGAATATTTCCTCTTTTTAATTTGTGGAAACCCGACAGTGGGAACAATCAATGCGGTCCATTAAATTTAGGAAAGTTAGGAATATGCTGGACATCCCGCTAGTAGCTCCAGCGGGGGCTACCGATGGTTTTTTTTTTTTTTTTTGTACTTAATGATTAAATAAATATTTTTTTAATAATATTATAATTTTTTTTTAAAAAAATATTTAAAATTATTGAAATAATCTATGTAAAGAACAAATAAAAAAACCCAAAATCAACTAGCGAGAGCCTCGTCGATGGGAATAGAGCTACCTGGAAGGAAAAATGTTAATTCAACTCATGAGTTTGTCCTCTCAATCTTACTACTCATATATTTTAATTTATTTTATAATTTTTTTTACTTTTTTTTTTTGAATCAAAACATACCTCAGAATTTCATTAAGTGGAATCAATTACACTTTTGTCTTGTAAAATCAAACTGTACAGACCCTCAGGGCCATCTTCCATCCAAACTAAATCTTCATCTATATTCAAAGCAAATTTTGCTAAAAAATCTTATTTGCTTCCCTTCGTGTGTGGCTAACAGTCCATTGAGGTCTGTTGTTTAACATCCCCCGTATATCTTCTATTAACTGGCCTCCCCATTCCCAACTCTCATTTGTGCTATTAGTTGCTTTAACAATGCATAAATCATCACCTTCTAGCTCAGCTTCTCCCACCTGCAGGTCCTCACATAGCTTCATTGTTTTCCACAAGGCCACAGCTTCTGCTTGGCTTGCTGTCATGGCATTGGATTGTGGCATACAAGCAGCAAAGAGAATGTCCCCCTCATGATCTCGACAAACAATTCCAGCTCCCATCCTCTTACTATTATTCACAAAAGCAGCATCCCAATTAACTTTTACCTTCCCTTCTCTAGGCTTTTTCCATTTTCCACTTCCCTTATTACAGAGTTTCCATTTTGGCTCTCAATACAGTTTGCTTCTTCGAATTCAGCTCTTGTTATTTCAGCTTGCTTGAATATGTTTGCTGGACTGTTAAACAGAGATTTGAAGGTGAATCTGTTTCTCCTCAACCAGATATTCCTCAAAACAATAGCAGCCAGTTCCAAATCTTCCATGCATAGAGATTGCACCATTTTCTTCCAAACCATCCCAAAATCCCCCACTTCTGATGACCATTTCTGAACTGGACTGCTTCCTTCTGCCCAAACATCCACTGCTGCATCACAACTCCACAAAGCATGGCATATTGTTTCTTCATATCTGTTACAAATCAGACAGTTGGGATTTTCAATTACCTTTCTTCTATGAAGGTTCCTTTTGGTAGGCAAACAATTGTTTAAAGCCTTCCAAATGAACATCTTTGTGACCCCAGGTACTTTGAGTCTCCAAATTTCACTCCAGCCCTCCTCTTCATAAGAAACCATAGAGGATTCCCCTCTCAGCCTTTTCCTTCTTTGCATTTCAAAGTGATAAGCTGACTTCACACTGTAAATCCCATTCTTTGAGAGTGCCCAGATTTGCTTATCCTCCCTACCAGTTTTACTGATTGGTAACCTGCAAATGGTCTCGGCCTCACCTGCATTAAACACTTCCATCACTATTTCCTTCTTCCACTCCCTCTTAATTTCATCAATGAGCTTTGCCACTTTATCACCCTCTGAGAAAACCTTGACTGGAGACTGAATTTTGTAGGATGAAAGTTGAGGGATCCATCTATCCCCCCAAATATTTATACTCTTTCCATTGCCAACCCTCCACACTAGCCCCTCTTTCAAAAGATCCCTGGCTCCCCAGAAGCTTCTCCAAATTAAAGAAGGATTTCTGCCCAGTTTTGCATCCAACACACCAGATGACTTAAAATACTTATCATGCAAGACCTTGGCTGTAATAGACTCAGGATTTGTCAAGACTCTCCAGCATTGTTTCGCTAGTAGAGCCTTGTTGAAGCTCTCAAGTTCCCTAAATCCAAGACCTCCACAATGCTTTGATGCTCCCATTTTATCCCATCCCATCCATCTGATCTTTTTTTCATTTCCTTTAAAGCTCCACCAGAATCTTCCCATTTCTGCTGCTATTTCCTTGCAAGCCTTTTCGGGAGTGCAAACACACTCATACAATAAGTAGGAATCGATTGAATCACAGCCTTTAAGAGAACTTCTTTCCCAGCAGGAGACAAAAACTGATTCTTCCAGTTGTGAATTCTTTGCCATACCCGATCTTTGATACCTCTAAAAGTATCATACTTAGATCTCCCAACCATTGCAGGCAATCCAAGATATTTCTCAAAGCTGTCCTGAACTCTAGCACCCGAGTCTGCTGTGATTCTCTCCCAGTCCCCTTTTCTACCATTTGAACTGAACATAATGGTGGTTTTCTGCTTATTAAGGCATTGCCCTGAGGCCCTTTCATAAAGCTGCAAAATACCCTTTATCCTCACCCATTCCTCCCAACATGCTCTACCAAAAATGATGCAATCGTCAGCAAAGAGGAGATGAGTAAGCTTTACTCCTCCTCTTGCCACTGCCACACCTCTAATCTTACTTGCCCTTTCTGCCTTATTGAGTAATCCACTTAACCCTTCAGCACACAATAAGAAGAGATATGGAGAGAGGGGATAGCCCTGCCTCAAGCCTCTCGTTGGAACTATTACTTCTCCAGGCTGTCCATTCAGTAACACAGAGTATGATATAGTCGTGATGCACCCCATGATCAAACTAATCCATCTCTTCCCAAATCCCATTTTCACCATTATTGCCTCAAGGTATTTCCACTCCACTCTATCATATACTTTCGAAATATCTAGCTTCAAAGCCATTGCCCCCATCTTTCCCTTGAGTCTGGTTTTCATGGAATGTAATGCCTCATAAGCTGTTACTATATTGTCAGTGATCAATCTGCCTGGAATAAAGGTACTTTGATTCTGTGAGATCACCCCATCTAACACCTTCTTCAGCCTATTTGCCAAGGTTTTTGCAATGAGCTTGTACAAAACATTGCACAAGCTTATTGGCCTGAAGTCTCCCACCTTCACAGGCTCGGACAGCTTTGGAATTAAGGCAATATAAGTGAAGTTCAGGGACTTATCCATTCTACCATCATTCAGGAAACTCAAAACAGCATCACTGACTTCTTTACCCACAGTCTTCCATAGATTCTGGTAAAAGCATGCACTATATCCATCTGGCCCCGGGGATTTGTGAGGGCCCATATCTCTCAATGTTGTCTCCACCTCCTCCCTGCAGAACCTTTTCTCTAGCACCTCATTCATACAGCTTGTAACTTTTGTTTCAATAGGACTTATGCATTCCTCAATGGCCTCTCTCGAGGGGGATTTAGATCTGTATACTTCACAAAAATGCCTTTTAAAGGCCTCTGCAATCTCATCTTCTTCAGATCTTAAGATAGCTTGAGCATCCACCACTGACAACACTTTATTTCTCTTCTTTCTTTGATTGGCACAAGCATGGAAGAACTTAGTGTTCTTGTCTCCCAAACTGTACCAATTCATTTTTGCCCTCTACCTCTACCTCCACCTCAGATCCTCCTGCTCAAACAGTTTCCCTACCTCTTTTTTGAGCTTTTTTAATTCATCAACCACTTCAGGTCCCTCCTTATCTTGCAGATCATTTATCTATCTTGTTAGCAGTTCAATCTTTCCTTCTCTTTCCTTGTCCCTCTTGCTGAATCCCTTTGATAGTTCACCACTACATCTTTGTAACAGATTCTGTACTTGCTCAATAGGTTCGAGAGTCATTTGCTTCCTTTCCCATACTTTCTTCACCACCATCTCACACTCCTCTTCCTTTAGCCAACTGGCTTCAAACTTGAACCAGAACTTTCTTTTCCTCTTCCTGTAATTTCCATTCCCTGCAGTCAGTAGCAAAGGTTTATGGTCTGAACTCCTAGCAACCAAACCTTCCACCTTTACCAGTTGGAACTTCCCTCTCCATTCATTGTTTGCTACAACTCTATCAAGTCTTTCCTTGGTAAAAGTGTGGTCCTCATGACCATTACTCCAAGTAAAACAATCTCCCACAGCCCATATCAAACAGTTCATTTATTTCCAAGGCCTCTCTGAACATCCCCATCTGCCCCTCGGGTCTCAACTGCCCTCCCTTTTTTTCACTTTGGGTCAGAATCTCATTGAAATCCCCTGCAACACACCAGGCTTTTCCATCACTAGGTTTTAATCTAGTCAACAACTCCCAAGTGAACTTTCTCCTTGCTGTATCAGGGTGTCCATAGAAGCTCGTGAAGATCCACTCAACTATCTTACCTTCTTTAACACTAGCATTGATATGCCATTGAGAGAAATTAAGAATCTCCACACTTGTTTGATCATCCCAGAGTAGAGCCAAACCTCCTCTCCTACCCAATGAATCAACCACAAAGCAACCATCCATTCCCAGCTTTGATTTCAAACCTTCCACTCTTCTAGTCTTAACCATAGTCTCCATCAGAAAAATCACACCAGGCCTCTTTTCCTTAACCAATCGGCTAAGGTCTTGAACTGTCCGAGGGTTGCCAAGCCCTCGGCAGTTCCACACTAAGGTTTTCATTGATATTGGTGGGGCTGCACAGTAGCCTCCACCATACAGTTTGAGTTCACATCTCCCCCTTCTGCAATTCCCCTTCTTAATCTTTTTTCTCTCCCCTCCAATTTCTCACCCTCATCCCAACTACAAGCAGCACTCCTTTTCAAAAAACTATTAGAAGTTAAGGACTCACCCTGAGCTTTCTGAACCCGAGCCCTCCTCTTCCAAGTGCTTATTTTACCCTTTTTTTTTTCTCATTTTCTTGCTGTGTATTTGTTACAATAGGCTCACTGTCAGCACCAGGTAAATATTCTTCCTCAGGATCTGTTTGTAGACTAACTAAGTTTTTTGATTTGACATTTTCTACAAGCAACACCACTGGTTCTTCAGCCCTTTTTGCTCTCTCAATCACCCCTGCCTCCTTCGAGTCACCCTTCATACTGCTCTTCTCCTTCATCCAACCACCTCCACCTATCACCTCCTCTCCCTTTTCCCCCTGATCAGTGCTCGCAGAAAAACCTCCCATTCCTGAGGCTTTTGGCTGCCTTTCAGCACAATAACGACTAGCTGCTGAGGCTCTCATCCAAGCCCCAAACTGTCTTGGATCACCCTCTCTCTCAGAACCTTCCCCTTCTCCACCTAAACACCCTTGTTTTGAATGCAAAATACATCCACACCGAAAACAAATTTTAGGTAATTTTTCATATCTGAATGGGATCCAAATCTGTTTTCTCTCATAATTCACTGTTCTCCCTCGAGCTAATGGTTTTGTGAGCTCACATTCTACTTTCACCCTCAGGAATCTGCCCCAGGCTACCTCATTTTCCTCTCCATCCACTTCTAACACCTTCTCGATGGATCTACCAATAGCTTCTCCCATTCTACAATTCATCCCTCCCAGAGGCAAATTATACATCTGGATCCAGAAGTTAGCCTTTGAGAAATCAAGAAGATGAGCCTGCATACTTCCATCAAACGGTTTCAATGCAAACAGGTAATTATAGAACAGCCATGGACAACCTGTAAGAACTCTGCTTCTATCACCACGGTTTACAAAAGTCACAATGAAGACATTAGTACCTATCTCAGTGAATTCCATACTCATATTCACTCGCCAGATCTTTTCCATCGTCTTCCTCACTACATCCTTCCCGATAGTTCAATCAGCACAGATCCTTCCAACTAGACTTCGCTCCCCCTTTCTACGAAGATCCTCCATATCTCCCAAGTCCACTGCAATCGGCTTACTCTCATCTTCATTCAATCGTAACCGCTCCCATTCCACTTCAATTTCCTCCATCTTCAGCCTTCACTGCCACCGTTAGTGGCAAACTTCCCTCCCCTTACTCCCACAGGAATAATAGAGACTAACTAACTTCTCCTCTGTCGCCTACTGGAGGAGAGAGAGAGAAGACTATCGAAAGGAACCTCTATTACGTTTTAGTTCATAATTTTTTTTACTTAATGATTAAAGAAGTGATTATTAATAAAATTATATATTTTTTAAAAATTTTTTCTTGATAATTAAGATAGTTAAAAAAAATCTATAAAAGAAAAACCAAAATTTTTTAAGAGAAGCACTTGGAGCCGGTCGGGTGTCAAGTTGTTTTTTACACCAGCCAATAACAACATGCCACGCATGAATTTCAATAATATTGTGAATGGAACCGCACGTAGCAGATCATTACTTTTTCAAGTTACTGCCCAAGACCAAAATTCCTCTCTTCTCCAATTTTATCTTCTCTATCCTCCTCCCCCTACCCCCGTCGGCCTCCTCCCCTGCCTCTCTTTGAAAAAAATTGTCCCGTCGGCCTTCAAGTATCTGAAGAATCCAAGATTCGATAAATGTTTTTCAAACAATAATTTCTATTTGGTTGCTTAAAAAATGTGAAAAATAATGAACATTTGATTAAAAATGATTTGGTAAATGTGAAATCATAGGTTAGATAAATGTTGTTTGGTAAATGAGAAAATTGTGATTTCGAAACCCCCCTTGCAAAGAAAGATTCTGAGTTCGAAACCCCCTTGCAAAAAAAAAAAATCTGATTTCTGTTTCCAAAGAAACCTTTTTACCACCGAGTTCTACACCATGAAAAAAATATAGCCAAAAACAATGATTAGAGTGACCAAACACGAAAAGTTTTACCAGGTTGATGCAGCACACCTTAAATAAATTAAATGGAAGCATAAAAGAAGGGGAAAAGTAGTGGGAAAAGTAGTCTTGGCGTTGCGTGCAGATAAAAAAATTATTTCTTTGTGAAAAAGAATAGCATTTACGCAGGTTCATATCTAGTTTGGAACACTCTGGTTCACAAATTACACTCAGCGTCATTTAATCCAAATAACCTAAAAAAATTCCCGTGGAAGATACGCAGGTTCATTGCAACCGGCGAGTTCCAGCTAGCCACTACCCGATCAAACGGGAAGAGCAAAAATGCCTTCCGGCTAGCCACAACGGGAAAGAAGAAACGGAAGAGCGGAACGAAAATAAGAGAGGTAGAATCGGGGAGAGGATAAGCAGAAGAGAGGAAGAATCGGGAGGGAGAATTAGGGAAAGAGGTCAGAAGAGGGAACCGAAAAGGGTGCTTTTCAAACGGGAGAGAAATGAAAAGTCTCAATGTGTTTTACAATAAGGTTTGGTTCATTGTAAGACAAATACACCTGCCACATGTTGTGTTTCTATTGGCCTAGTGTGAATATAAGTTAGACACCCGACCGTTTTTGAGCTTTTCTCATTTTTTAACTAATGATACACCCAACGTTGCCCACTGGCAGGATCCTTTAGAAAGGAAAAATTCCCATTTAACCTCGGCTTCCTCTTTTTCTCTAAACTATCTTTTTAAGAAAAATTATATTCATCATCTTTATATTATACACTATAAATAATTTTTTAATTTTTATCTTTTATCAAATGTGTGGTGTATGAATGATGAGGAGAATAATTCAATTAGTTTAGAAAGAATAAAACAAAATATAAAAATAAAAAAAATAAAAATAAGTGTGGTGTGTAATGTATGAGAATGATAAGTAATAATTTTTTTTTTAATAATTCTGTTGAAAGACCTTTACACCATAGATCATTCGCGTGACCTTATTTAATTTAAAAGATAAATTTTAAAATTCAAATCTTATAAATCAAATTATAGTATGTATATGATATATAGTATAAAAGCTTTTAAATAACATTTATCTAATCATAAAAGGTAAATTCTATTTTCTTTTTAAAAAGTGCACGTAATTTGCATACGTAAAAATGTATGTATTACTTTTTTTTTCGATTTTTTTTTTCCTGAGTAGCATATTTGCTTATTCTTTAGAGCAATTCTACACAACCTCTTCAACCTCCACACATCATATTTTTTTAAATTTTAATATTTTTTAATATTTTTTTTTAAATTTTTTTTTAAGTTTATTCTTTTTAAACTAATTTAATTTTTCTATTTATTATTTATATATTAAATATTTAATAAAAAAAAATATGATGTGTAAAAGTTGTGTAAATAGTAAGAAGTTGAATAGATTTTTTCTATTCTTTATATGGCGTACATACCAGATAAGGACAAGTTGCACTCTATTTTGGCCGTAAACTTATGATATTCTTTACAAAATGTTATTATTTATTTTATATTTTATATTTTTTTTATGTGAGATATTGTACAAAGAGAACTGTGATACGTTATAGATGTCAAAAAAAAAAAATTTAAGTAAATCTACCGACAAGATTAAAATTATGTTTGGGGGATTTAGATGAGAATTTTATGTTTTGTTTTAAAGTTTAAAATATTATTTTTTAATTTTGAGATTTGAAAAAGTTAAATTAGAATTTGAAAAAGTTATATTGGGATTTGAAAAAGTTGAATTATTTATTATATTTTGTATGGAAATTTAAAAAAGTATAGAAATGAGATGAGATGAAAATAAAAATTTTGAGTAAAACTTGTTTTCCAAACCTATCCTAAGCGAAGATGCGTTTAAAAGTGTTAAGAGAATTTATGGGGGAAGGGAAGGAGGTCGGATGGAGAGAGTGAAGGAAGACACGAGCGAATGGGAAGCGTCCACAAGCAAAGAAGCATACACCACACGCCAGCCACACGCCACCACGTGCACTCCCGCACTCATGCCTCGGACTGCCACAGAGTCCCCGTCCTTTTCCACCTACATAACCCACTTGCTGCCACCACAATCACCAACCATTCTATTCCAAACTTCTCACCTACCAGTTTTCCAGTCTTCCAGTACCCTCCACCTTCCCTTCTTCATTACTCTCCTTCCACCTCACTTTCCACCCTCTGTAAAATTTATATATCTGTTCTAAGCGACCATGGTCTTGGGCAAATTATTTGCAAAACGACAAGGTGGTGGTAGTGATCACATGGCGTGGAAGAAGACTGGTGTCGGGGAGCTTAGGCCCATGCTTCACTTGCTAATGCCACTCTGCATTCATTGGGTTGCTGAGGAAATGACTGTTTCGGTTCTTGTTGATGTTGTTACTCGCGCCCTTTGTCCGGAAGAGTCGACCTGCACCCAAGCTATTTATATTAATGGTCTTCAACAAACGGTAACATAATATCCCTCTACCTGTCCGTCTCTGTCTCTGACTCTGTTTTCGGTCTTTTGTCGGTTTTGGGGCATATCAAATGGATGAGTTTGTTGAACTTGGCGTTTTCTTGTTGACCTGGTTTGGTCGTTTTAGGAAAATTATCAAGAAATTATTGACAGTCAAAAAACGGTTGAATTTTTTGTTTGGTTTTTCCTGAAGTCTATTTGCAAACAACGAGTTTTGTTTAAGAAAAGGGAAGTTCTACTTAACCGAGGCAATTGTGGGTTACCCTGTTTCCATTGGATATATGCTGACTTCCTTTTGTTTTGTCTTTTCTGCATTTTCTCGACCCACTTGGTTGCCTGATGTTCTAGTTTAATAATTCGAGGCTGGATCGTGTTCTGCTGTCATAATTCTGGATTTCTTTTGGGTGATACACAAAATTCTTATCTATCTCATTTTATCTCATTTTATTTTTAAAAATAATTCAAATACAAAATTTTCAAACTAATCACACTTTCAAATAAAAAATAAAACACAATTATAATTTTTTCAAATTCTTAAACAAAAATAATATTATAAAATAATATTCTTACAATATTATATAATATTTTTTATTCAATTTTTTTTCTCTTATTTCTCAAAATTAAAAAAATACTCTACTCAAACTATCTCTCTACTATTCATAAAATTATCATCTCATCTGTTTTTTTTTTTTTTTTTTTTTTTTAAAGAGTTAGGGTCACATGTCCAAGAGTGACCCCTCCCCAATTTTATTAATAACCCTCACTTGTGGCGGAGGAAAACCGTGGTAACAAAACAAGCATCTGGAGTACAAAATAAACCCAGAATGCAGAAAAGGGAAACAGCTAGAAAGAAAAGGACCACAAAAAGAACCCCAAACAAAGACCACCCAAACTTAAACAAAACGAATTGAAGGTAAACCAGAGTAATCCATTCGGATAAGACCACGCAAAGCTCGAGGAGTCTCCGTCAAATGCGAACAAATCAAATCACTACCAGAAGCCCCATGTTTGGCTAGCCAATCTGCAACTTTATTAGCCTCCCGATAAACATGATGAATCGAGCACGTCATAGAGTTCATAATGTCCATTATCTCCTCCCAAAAATCCTCCAAATACCACACCCCACATCTTTTACTTCTCCACCAGGCAATTACCATCATAGAGTCAAGTTCAATTTCTACATAATTTAAGGATAATGATTGACATACCTGGAGCCCATGGAGAAGAGCTAACAACTCAGCCCGATTATTAGAACCTGTACCAATCGAGCCCATGACATTCCTGCATTTTCACGGCTGCCAAACATTCCCCTTAAAATAAAGGCTCGACAAGAAAAGAAAAGATAAGAACAAGGGTCCAGCATGTTTCACAATAATATTCCTGACTAAATCATGATCATGGCAATTTATTCTCTTTGATATTTTAAGGAATTGAAGTGAATTATACGTTCATTAGTATCTTCTCCAAACTGTCAATATCAACTTTTGCTTTTACTTTAAAAGAGATAAATGCTTAAGAATTAAATGGCAGTGTCTTGAATCAACGCCAATGGATTATAATGCTAACTTTACGTAAAATGCCATAAATTACCATATTATCCTGCTACTTTCCTGTCGGAAAATATTGCAGAGAAAGCCAATAATGGCCTAGGGAAAGTTCGATAGCCATATATTTTATGAGCAAGTGTGCAGAATGATTCTCCTGGCGTTTACTATATAAATAAGGACAATGCTTGGGGCACCTAGAGGTGGTCCCGAAAATTTTGTTGATTCAATTTTTTATTTTTATTTAATGATTAAGAAAATGTTTTTTAATGATGTTTTTGATTTTTTTTTTTTTAAATGTTTGAGAATATAAAAAAATGTATGAAAAAAAAAAGTTCAAATGGCCTTGTCGGGAGGATTCCTTGGTACCTGTAGTGCTACCCATAAATAAATCACAGATTCATCCAATAAAACGGTTGGACTGATACAAGAGGACCGATTATTTTAAAGCATGATTGTTTAGAGTAATCTATACTATTAACATGTCAATTTAATCAAGCCAAGGGTCATGAAATTGCAAAAATCCCTGATCTACGGTATATACTTGGAAAAATGTCTCATTTCTAAGAACTCGGTGTTTATCGACAAACCATATCTATCCAATACCTATGGTTATTCTTTTTGTATTTACCTTTGTACTATGTAGTTGATCGATATACAAGGATCATGATAGGTAATTGATCAGGATTTAGTATGTCTTAATATGTTACAAAATATTATTTGGTAGATTATGCATACATATTGCTCCTTGTTTCGAAATAAAATTAATAAAAATTGAATTGATTTTAGCAATTACTAATTCTTGTTCCCTGAAAGTGAAAGTTTATATGTTGCCTGGCGTGAAGTTTATTGCTACTTTCGTCTTTAAAGAAGGTGACCTGGTGAAGTTATGAAATATGAGGCAAGAATTAAATCGTACCCCAATGTGACCAAGTTCTGTACTGTATACTGTACCAATATATTAGAAAGGAAAAGTTGCCAGGCTCATCTAGCGAAATTGCATAGCTTCCTCTTTTCTTTGTCTTATGCTAAATCATGTTGGTTTGTTCTTTATATATTGTGGCTTTTGATACTCTCGGGAGACTAGAGGGGGAAGCTGGTCTTTCAACCAGTGTTTTGTTCTGAACTGTATTTACAATTGCATAACTTTATCACTGGCTACATGATTACCACAACGTGTAATTATTTCTTTAAAGAGGTTTTTGTTTTAAATTGGATTTGTTATTATATTTAATTAATGGAGTTTTGCCTATTTTTTGTTTGAAAAAAGTTCTACATCATGTAGATATATAACAGAAGATTCTTTTCATATATATATTTTTTCTATAAATTAATGTTGGAAACATACTTTTGTTGGCAGATTGTTGGAATTTTCAAGATGGTGATTCTTCCACTTCTAGGCCAGCTTGCAGATGAGCATGGGCGGAAACCAATGCTCCTTCTTACCATATCTACTTCCATATTTCCCTTTGGTACGTTTCTAGTGAATATTTTTCATGGCCTGGCATGTTAAAAATACAAAGCTGTTTAAGAACTATTTTAAACTGGTAATAGCCTGTAAGAAACTTCCAGTATGTATGTTAATTGGTTTGTTTCCAAGTAATGGCGGTTCTCTTCTTTTGAAGATGTTTTTGGTGTTTAAATTTTGGCCCACTTCAATGACAACAATCTGGTCACGTTCTCCATGCTATTAATAATTGTGTGAGTGTACTTTGAAGTTTTCAAACAGAGTGATCGCATGGCATGCCGTACTCCAATTTCTAGACATGGGTGAAATTGCTGAGGTGTTTCTGGGTGTACGGAAAATGTGCTTGATAAGATGAACCCTTTTGATATCTATTTCTAGTTGTGCTATGATTGATATCAAGGGTTCATCAATTATCAAGTTTTGGGGAGATAGCTGATTTTTATCGTAGAATGAGTGACGCAGGGATTTGAGCTTATAACTATACGTATCCGTTTGTGAGCAAGGTCTATACGGGGTTATTTTCTATCTCGATGCTTCCATTAAATCATTATCTATACCGTCAATATCATTATGCGAGTTCACTTATTTGATTTTACTATGTTCTTGTTTCAGCGTTACTTGCCTGGAATCAGTCTAAGGAATTTGTATATGCTTACTATGTGCTTCGTACGATTTCTTATATTCTAAGTCAAGGGAGTATTTTCTGCATTGCTGTTGCTTATGCGGTGAGAGTTATTCTTCAGTGACTGAAAATCATGAATGGGGAATATTGGGGTAACATTTTCCCTTCCTTTGGTAGGCAGATGTTGTCGATGACAGTAAGAGGGCCGCAGCTTTTAGTTGGATTACAGGTCTTTGTTCTGCTTCACATGTATTAGGAAATCTACTGGCACGTTTTCTTCCTGAAAAATACATTTTCCCGGTATGTTGGTGCCATAACATCAATATTAACCATAAGATCTTATTTTGCAATCATTTTCTTTTGTTAATCAGTTTACCAATTAAGCCTTTTGTTTCAGGTTTCAATAGCTCTCTTGATATTTTGTCCAGTTTATAT
Organism: Cyclocarya paliurus; assembly: GCA_029856935.1. Taxonomy (NCBI): domain Eukaryota; kingdom Viridiplantae; phylum Streptophyta; class Magnoliopsida; order Fagales; family Juglandaceae; genus Cyclocarya; species Cyclocarya paliurus. The sequence goes on from CM056958.1 coordinate 21,902,646, forward strand.
GCAACTCTTTCTGGTTGAGACAGTTAAACTGGCTCCCGAAAGGGATCAAGATTCATCTTGCTTTACAAAGACAATTAATATTTTCCATAAACGATTCAAATCAATGAGAGATGCAGCCACAATAGTTATAAGCAGGTAATTCTGTCTTTGCCTGAGACAGCTTAAAATGTTCTCACCCTGATTCATTTGCATTTGATTTATGGAATCTAGTAGGCAGCCTTAATGTCACAAAACAATATATCAGACATTGCCTTTGGCCGTAATAGCTTCATTTTGCTGTTACAGTCCGACACTCAGGGGCATTTCTCTTGTTTCCTTCTTCTATGAATTGGGAATGTCTGGCATTACTGGTGTCTTAATGGTATGTTTCCTATTAGCTCTGAAGTCAACTCTGAATGACCTTATTTGAATCATTGTTAATATCACTGAAATTGACACCCATTCAGAGTGAAGTTCCGTGAAACTCAGATTTGCTCACAAGGTCATTTCAGAAAGAGTCTTAAGATAAAATTTCCTGGAAAAACCAGCAGTTGGCATATGTAATGCACTAGACCCAAAAGCAAAAAAAGAAAGACAAATGGAGAAATAGGGAAAGGAAAATAGCCATAGAGCAGCATAGCATACCTTGTAGTAGGATCTGTTTGAGAACATGTTCCTGGCATATGAGAATATTTGAGAAGAAATAAAATGAGAAAGAAATAGGAGGAGAAACCAGGAGAGACCTGGAGAAGAAGCAGTAGATCGTGAAGAAGTTGGGGGGGAGTTTGAATCAGAGGATTCATGACATATGGTAGCACTGGTATGCGACCAAATCAACCACAGATGTCCTAAACCCACTAAAACACAGGAGGACATCTGTGGGGGAACTTTGCTCAGAAAAAGAGAAGCTGTGAAAGTCCCAGACTTTGGATGGAATACCTAGCAAAAGGCTTTGCAAATTTATGTTATAGCACAAGATAGTCCTTTAATCTGCTCATAAGTGTAGTTGTACATTCCAACCAATCCATGCAATTGAATAATGATAATTTGTGAAACAATTCCTGATTTCTTTTTGACTCAATGATTTGACCGTGATGCAAATACCTGTGCAGTACTATCTGAAGGCTGCTTTTGGTTTTGAAAAGAATCAATTTTCTGAAATTCTGATGATGGTTGGAATTGGTTCGATTGTGTCTCAGGTACAGTCTACTATGGAGCTTAAATTTTCCTTCTGTTTCCCTTTTTGAAGTATTGTGCTGTTTTTTCACTTATGCCAGATTTCTCTCCAAATCCTCTGCTTGTGTGCTAAAAAATATTCGGTTTTGTGGTTTGCTTCCAGATGTTGGTGCTTCCAGTAATCAATCCATTGGTTGGAGAGAAGGTGATATTGTGCATGGGTTTACTTGCTTCAATAGCTTATGTAAGTCTCCTCCTGATGCTTTATTTTTTAATCCGCCCTACTCAAATACACCCCCCAACAAAAAAGAAAAAGAAACACTAACGGTGATTTTTGCCGTGCAGGCATTATTTGACGGCCTTGCTTGGGCAGCATGGGTATGTACAAACTTGATGAATTTGTTATTTAGTTCTATCCTGAAGGCAAATTTTTCTATGAAAAAACTAAGTAGGTTTGCAGGCACTATTTTAGTCTCAATGATTTTGGACATATCAGTGTGTGTATACACATTTCCTTACATGATGTATAGTTTATTGACACATAATGTTAGCCATGAAAATATTAAGTTTTGGTACAATTTAAGTTTGAATATATTTTGACACATGGAGTTTCATGTGCATGCAGCAAAACAGGTTGTTTCTTTTTTACAAAGATTCTATGGTTAGAACAATCATCAGTGATATTCATCTTTCTTTTAAGTTCGATTTATCCTTTATGAGATTGAGTCAGTCAACGTGTCCATTATGGCAGAGAAAGCAAAAGATATAACTTCTTAGTTTGGTTAATGAATTTCAATTCTAGATACATTTCACTAGCGAGTAGTAATAATGCATCACTGCCACAATGCAGGTGCCATACCTGAGTGCCTCATTTAAAGTTGTTGTTGTCCTTGTACGGCCTGCTGTAAGTATTGAAAGTCAATTATTTTCATAAAAGTACTTGAAACAATATTTGATGTCGTTTTTTTTTCAATTCACTATTCAATATGCAGACTTATGCTATCATTTCCAAGGCATCAAGTTCAACCAATCAGGTTTGAAACATACCTATGTTCCTATTACCTTGCAGTCCATATATAAGGGTATATTTCCCATTAATTAGTATTTCCACCAAAAAGCATCATTCATAAATTGGGATAGGCTACTGAATACTTGTAATAGAAGGAGTAGTGCTATTTGTCTTGTCTAAAGAGTGTCACATTTGGTCTAGAACATCCCGTTTTATACTTTGTTAAACAAGTTTTGAACTCAATCGTAAAAAATGAGTGACTCCTCAACCTGGTGTTGGTGAAAATCAAAATAAGCATGACTTGTGGGTGAGTTTGTGTTTACAGTAGGGTACACCTAGGAAATCGATGATTAGTCCCATTTTTTACCTTTTTCTTAGTAATTTTTGTCTGATATATCATGAAGTGATTTATTGATTCAAATGCAGTCAACATTTCATTATAAAAACTAATGTACCTTATCCATTGGTGGCAACCCCGGCCCATTGCTTTGCATCCTCGATTGTTTTTACAGGGGAAAGCACAAGGATTTATTGCTGGTGTGGAATCAATAGCAAGTCTGTTATCACCACTTGTAATGAGTCCATTAACTTGTGAGTGGACTGAGTCAAAGTTGCAATGTGAATGTTTTGATCATTTCATGTTTTGTAACAAAGTTCAATTTCTGTCTCAGCATGGTTCCTATCTAAAAGTGCCCCATTCAACTGCAAAGGTTTCAGCCTTGTATGTGCATCCGTATGCATGGTGAGCATCTACTCCCCACACCACTCTGTCTCTCTCTCTCTCTCTCACAACTAAACCAGCCTTCTAATTTCCTCAGGTTATTGCTTTATGTTATGCTTGCTTGCTTAAACCTGACGAAGCCTCAAACTGCGTTTCGGAGTCGGGGGATGACATTGAAGCTCCACTTCTAGGTGATAGTTGATGATCAGTTGATTGAAGGTCTCAAGTAGTTTGTAAATGTTTTTCTTGGCGGATAATGTAAATATTCTGCGTCCTTGAGTAGATTGATGTTATAATTATGTTAGCGCCACCAAATTTTCAGTCTGCAATTTTCTTAAGAAAGTCTCTCTCTCTCTACTACTTTCCTTAAGGCGCATCTTTGCACTCCCTCAAGGCATTTATGTTCACTTTTCTTGAGAGATAAAAAAAGCAAAATTTTATACATCATACTATTATCTTATTTTCATCCTACTAAGTAGTATGTGGCACATTCAAGTTCTTGAATGTGCCACATACTACTTAGTATAATTAAAATAGAATGAGAGTGTGGCGCATAGCATTACTCCTCAAAAAATACTGTAAAAAAAAATGAGAAAAATTCTATACACCATACAACCATCTTATGTTAATTTCATTATGTAAGATGTGACACATTTATCACTATTGGATGATAAATGCTTGTTCAATCTTTTTTTAAGATGAAGTAAGAGGAAAAAAAAAGAAAGTAAGGGAAAAACAAAAATAGAACATCCACGTTTAATACTGTCATGTTTTTAGATTTAGAAAAAACCATATTTTATTTTTCCAATTATTACTCAATTTACAAAACTACCACCAAATATGCACTTCTTTTTTTATTTATCATCTCTTTAAGAATTGTTTTTTGAAGGAAAGTTGTCATCATTCATTTATCAGATAAACTTATATTCATGACCGAGTATATGCTGGGATATCCCTATATCAACTTGTCTCATAAATTAATTAATGCATTTAGAGCTTCACCAATATATTATTTCTTTTTATGACTAGTTTGGTTTTCACCACTATTGATACTCTCAACAAACAAACGTCCAAGAAACAACACTCCGCTTAAATAGAGACTCAACTTCATCCTTTATAGAAATAGAGGACTAGATCTCTATAGACAAATGTCTAAGAGATGAATTCCTTTTTTTTTTATTTTTACTAAAAAATAAAGAAAACAATAAGGAAAACAGAAATATAGATGCAAAAAAGGGCGAAGTACAGTTTGGATAAACTCTTGTAGATTTTAGAATCTGTGACGGCGCTTGAAGGCAACACGTTTATCTCTTTTTAACCACAAAAATCAAATTTTTAAGATTTGATAGTGGTGATTTCGGTGATTTAAGTGTGGCAAGAAAATTTGTCGAAAGGGATGGCACATGAGGGCCATACGCAATTGTGAGCAGTGCATGAGGACCACGCGCGGTGATTTTTGCAAAACCGCTACTATCCTCCAAACGATTACTGCTTGGGAGTCTCCTTGTGTTGCGTGTGTCTCTCGAGAATTGTTAAAAAACTGTAAATCTATCTTTTCGATTTTGAATGAAATAAAATAATTTTAAAAAAGATAATTATATTGATAGATAAAGTGGGTTAGATAGAGAAATAAGGGAAGAAGACAGAGAAGGAAGAAGCCGGTGCCTCATTCTCCTCAAGCAAATATCATATCTAGAGAGAGAGAGAGAGAGAGAATTTGTCTTTTTCATATCTCTTGAAGAATTGATTTAATCTTAAGATGGAAAAAAATGTGATATGAATTATATGAATCGATTTGAAATTTTGAATGTTAAAGAGGGAGAAAATTAATTCAATTATTTTTCATGCTTCTAATTTTTTTTAAAGAATATAAGAAAAACTAAAAAAAAAAAAAAAAAAAGAGAAGAAGATAGTAAATAGTAAATAATTGGTTAAACCCGATATGAACCCACCCGAGGCCAACCTACCCGAATTTAAAGGACTCGAACACCGCCGGTTTGCCATTTACCCGACACGTTTCAAGCGCCTAGAAATATTAGCAAGGACGGCAGAGTCTGCAGAGATAAGAAGGCAGAAAAGCTGATAGCTTTACCATTAAACCATAAAAGCGGCCATGGAAGTTCTCTCCCCCTCAGCCGCAACCATAACACCTCATATATTCCCAAGAAAAGCCCACAAAAGCCAGCCCCAAAATCCCACTGTAAACATCAAATTTCCCAATCCGCCGAACAAAAGAAACCACCTTCATCTCTCTTTTTCTTCTTCTTCTTTCATTTCTTTTATATGTTTCTCTTCCACACCAAGTGCGACTTTAACTTCAACTACAAAGACATTTCTGGCTCCCAGTGACAACCACCACTGGATGGTGCTCATGGAGGCTCCTCCACAAGGGGTCAATTCCAAACCAGAAGTTATTAACTATTACGTTAATACCTTAGCAAGAGTATTGGGCAGGTGGGTATGTTTCGTTTTAATTTTCAAATAAAAATGTTTGCTTTTGGTCTGAATTATGCTTTGGTTGTGGTTTGAGCAGTGAGAAGGATGCTCAGATGTGTATATATCATGCTTCTTGTGATTCCCCCTTCGGCTTTTGCTGTGACATTGAAGAAGATACTTCTCGCGAGCTCGCCCGTAAGTTTCTGTTCTTTTACGCTTTCTTTGATTTGATTCTAGTTTGCAGCAGAATGAATCATCTGGTTGTGCTTCAATTCTGCACCATATTGGTCCTTCAGATTTTATGTTTGGGGAGAAGTTGTGAAAGACGTTTTCATTGCTACTTATGTTCGGCGAATATCCTGTAGGTCTACCTGAGGTTTTATCGGTTAGGCCCGACCCGGATTATAGTGCTGTTAAAAAGACATACAGCTCACTAACAGGAAGTACTCTGTTGTTTCCTGTGGCGAATACCAATCACTGGCTTGTTCGGATGGACAAGCCGGGGGTTGGAGTTGTTACAAAGGCCCAAATGGTTGATTATTATGCTCAAGCACTGACCAAGGTGTTGGGGAAGTAAGAAAACAAGATTTTGAGTGTTTGTTTTCCTGTTCCATTTTGTTGTAACGTTTCGAACAGAGCATCAATTTGATATTCTTCCTTTGATCACCTTGTTTTTCTTAACCCTGAAAATGGAATGGTAATTTTGTAGTGAGAAGGATGCTCAAATGTGTATATATCACGTTTCTTGGCAGTCAAACTTTGGGTTCTGTTGTGAGCTTGATGATGAAAGTGCAAGGGAACTAGCTGGTTAGTATTTTCATTTAATTTATTTTTTTACCACAACTTCCATTGTGATGCATTTCGTAGGTTGAGAACAAATGCTTCCAAATGTGCAGGTGTACCGGGTGTATTATCTGTACTGCCAGATAAAAGCTTTGAGTCAGAGAATAAGGATTATGGAGGTTTGTCCTTTTGTGTAGTAAAAATACATCCACTTCCATATAATATCTATTTCTGATTGTAATTTCAATGTAGGTATCATATCCTCTATGTCTTTACTCGTTTCGAACTTAACTTATCTGTTTGAGCGTAGTTGTATATGGTGATATCTTGATCTTTGAGATATATTAAATAAGGAAAATGCTATTTATACTTATAATTTTACTTACATAACTATACGTGCTGATATGTCAGCTACTATAAATGGTGAAAATTTTAAAATTCGAAATTTGAAATTGAAATTAAAAAAGAAAACACTGATAAAATGGGGCCGTTACTCAGTACGTTTAATATTGTGCATAAAATTGTGCGTACGTGTAGGCACTACTCATTAAAAAATTTAGATATAAAACATAGCCAGATTTGAAAGTTATATGATGTTGGGGTAAGAAAGAGGTGAGTGTAGCCAATCTGATATTTGTCTTGCTAGCTAAGCTGCTGGAAGTCTTGGAGATGTATAGAGGTAGAGAGATGTTCAATGTCTTTGCAAGGGAAGCTGATTTTGAAAATAATAACTTAATTACTGCCATGTAACCGGGTGATAGAGTGTTCATGGATTAATATTTTATCATGGTTTTGTTAGTTTGCTTAAGTATGATTTAATTCCTTTGGAGAGGATCTCCACTTTGAAGTGGAAGATGACATTACTCTTTAATCTTATCTCAGAGGAAACTTTGCAATTGATGATTTAATAACTGAGATTATATAGCATTTATTTGTTGTACTTAAGCTGTTGAAGTAATAAATCTTGATTTTTTTAATAGGAAGCCAATTTGCAATGAATAATTTGTCATTCCACCATTACCTATACATAACAAAAAAGAGTAATCTGTAATTTAGATTTGATCTAAAGTTGACCACTGCCAGATTTTTCCATTGTAGAGTAAACAAGGTTTATTTTGCAGGAAATTTACAGAGTTCTATGGCTCAGGCAGATTCTTCAGAAGCAAGTCAAACATCCCCTATAAAAACAAAGAAACTATTTATTACCGGTATGTTGCAGCTTGGACTTGACTTATGGATTCTTTGCTTCTAAGAGTGATTCAAGATGCAAAAGACCTGTTATTAATTTATTGAAGCATACATGCTTCTTTTTTAATATTTTTTTGTTGAAGTATGCCTTTCTGAGTTTAAATTGACTTAAATCTCCCAGAATAGCTTCAAATACAGCAAGGTTTCCCATTATGGGAGCATTTATTAGTTTCTATTCATGAGCTAACCTTGAGGAGTAGCTCAGCTGGTCTGGCCTTGGGTTTGCTCCCCAATGGTCATCAGTGTGAGTTCCCTTAGGGCCACTGGAGGTTTACCTAGTCGTTAACTTTAAGGTCCCATGGGATTAGTCGAGGTGCATGCAAGCTGGTCTGGACACCCACTGTTATAAAAAAAAATGATAAAAAAAATTTCTTATGTACTAGTAACTTCATTTTCCCTCTTTTCTTCTTGGATCGCTAATGACACTGCTTGGCAATCTCTTTCAATAAACAGGCCTGTCATTCTATACATCTGAGAAAACCTTACGAACAGCATTTGAAGGCTTTGGCAAGCTTGTTGAAGGTAGGTTGCAATTTTGTGCTCATAAAATCAGCATTTCAATTCCTTGGATCTGTATGCTTATACTGGTGTAATGCTTTCTCAACAGTAAAAATTATAATGGACAAAATTTCTAAAAGGTCCAAAGGTTATGCATTCATAGAGTACACTACAGAGGAAGCTGCTAGTACAGCACTCAAAGAGATGAATGGCAAGGTTAGTTCGCTGGCATCTTTCCCCCCTCCTCTTTTCTTATATATATTTATACATACATATATATTTTTTTCATATGAATCTTCCTTGTATTTCTCGTGTTTAATACCCAAAAATGGTTTGGTTTCACTTCAGTTTTGGTTCAGAATTATAGATAAAACCATTTAAAAAACTCTCAATAATAGAAAGGCTGCCTTTTGGTTGCTGGTCCTTGCAGATCATTAATGGCTGGATGATAGTTGTTGATGTTGCCAAGACCAATCCACCGAGATACAGCAGGAGCCGTCCAAGATAGGAATAATCCCACAGATAGAGACAGAGAGACAGACGGCCCTCAAAAGTTTCAGGCTATTGCCCTCAAACCAGCCGCCACCTAAGAAATCTTCTTTCGAGTGAAGCACTAGTGGTGCATTTTACGGAATGCAGCATCTCTCTCTCTCTCTCTCTCAGCCACATCCACATGAAACTAGTTATTATAGAATGCATCGAACAATTTCTTTTTGCATTGAAATTGATGGAAGGACTTCCATCAATCCAAGGGACCAGGGCCATAGTTACTCCATATTTTCTTGTCTCTCAAAATTATTGAATAGAACATCAATGTATGTAAAATGTTTAAATATACATCATGATCTATTGCAATTAGCACCATAACTATACAGTGGATCAATTACGTTAATTAACATTTTATTTTCCTGTCGAAGATGCTTGGCCCATACGTTGAAGTGATCATATCTTCAAGAATGAGGAACTGAATCCATACGTAGAAGGTGACTGTGGAACAAAATGTCTATTATCATCTGCCTTGGCAAGTATTCAAGAAAATCATCTTCTGAATTATGAGATGTAAGGATTCTAAAAAACATCAAGATTGAAGTTGAGGACCAAAAAAGGACAAGTGGCATCAGATATCATAAAGACCCTGAACAATTTTTTGTTTAAGGACTTAGGCAAGCCCGTATTTTGGTTGTTAAATTGTAATATGTATGTGTATGTCAATACAATTTATTTGTTGCCTGTGATTACTAATGTTGTTATTAAAGTGACTTGTTGGATGATGAACACGCGGCTTGATCGGGGCTCTTGAAGCAAGGCAGTTTTAACCAAGCATGTGAGGAGCCCGTGACCTTTTGTAGCTGAAAAATTGTTTTGTTGAATCGTTAGATTTGTTACACGTGGCAGCATCTCTTATAACATATATATATATATATATATATCTTTTCATTGTAACCCTAGGCATCACTTCATTCTGTACATATCGGCAAATTCAGAGAGAGGAGAGGCAGAGAGAACGAGAGGTGAACCTAGGGTTTTCTAGGGTTTGCATTTGAGGGAAAAAATCTGTGCGATTTTTTGTATTTTTGTGATGGCTCTGTAATACTGAATGTACTGAGGCTACTCTGTGAAGTGTTGATTCTCAATAAAGATCTCTGAGGCCCATTCTTGCCATGGACGTAGATCATTACGGTCGAACCACGTATATTGGTGTGTTCTTTCCTTTTCTTTCATTATTTCCTTTATTCCTTTATTCATTTGATAAACTGTTATGTTCTTGTATATTCGTGCTACGTATTGATCTTTACTGTTCGACATTTGGTAATCTGGTTGTATCTTGAAGTATTGTTGGTCTCTGATAGTGAGGGGTATAAATATCGATCTGTAATCTATGATTCTTGGATTTTCTGGTTGGGATTAAAAACCAAAGAGTTTTGTATCAAACAAAAAGAAACGTTTTTATAATAAAAGAAACTGAGAGTTCTTTTATAACTATAAAACAGAAACATTTTTACAACAGTTATCATCTGGAAGAGTAAAGACAGCTGCAAACATAATCGTAACAATGAGAGCACCCACCATCATACATGACTTTGTTGTTCTGCATCCATTTCTCTCCCTTTTCCAAGATGTTATCGTGGTTCTTTGCAAACAATTGTTGGGGACTAGGCTGGTTTGAGGAGTGAGATGAGAATTTTTTATTTTAGATGAAATTTTAAAATATTATTTTTTAATATTATTATTGTTTTAAGATTTGAAAAAGTTGAATTAGAATTTGAAAAAGTTGAATTGTTTATTATATTTTGTATGGAGATAGACAATTCTCTCTACCTCCTACATTTGGTAGAAAGAAATTATTAGATCAAGAATGCTCCGAAAACTATTTACTTGGATATATAGTATTATAAAGACTAAAAGTCTAACCTTACATAGAAGAAATAGTAGATATATAAATAAGGTGATCAATGCTTCCAAATTATGATTAATCTACCTAGTCCATGTTAAAATCGTTAGCTGATCCAATATTGAAAATTATATAGTGCTAGATATATATTTCAGACATGTACAAGGATATAGAAAAAGACTGGAATTGATATTCTATAAGACCATTAATCCTTATAATATATCCCTGTACACAGTACCTCAGCCTCAGCCTTCTTCGGCCAGATCAAAATATAAATATAGAAAAGGTCTCACAATCTTTTATATCATGCTTTTTAACTGTCATAATATTCTTCAAGATCAGAAATGCCAACATGTCTAGCTGTCCCAATTTGGAACAAGAAGAATCGGACCGCATGCAGCAGGATGTTGCATTGGAAGAATTATGATATTTCACCTGCATGTAATGGATGTTCAATGTGGCATTGGTGTTTCTTTCACTGTACCACGAAACTGAAAATTAATGTAGACTTACCCGAAGAAAGAGGAGGCCAGCAAGGAGGTGCACAAATTAAGGATGCTGCTAGGCCAATGACATGTAGAGAGAGAGAGAGAGAGAGAGAGAGAGGACCTTGAACCATTATAACTCTCATTGCATTTGTAAATTAGCTACCCTTGAGATTTTATTTACCCAAGTGGAATCTTCTATCATCCCTGCCATATATAACATGTTATTTTCATTGACATTTAGTAAACATTTACTAAAGGAGTACTAGTTCATCATCGTATCTAGCCCGTATAGAATGCTAAAGATTTTTTAATGACGATGCAAGACAGCAATCATAAATATGTTCCTTGCATTTCTATCTCCGGTCCATAAAAATTGTCGATTCGTTTCAAGCATTTAGAAACAAACTCGAAAATCCCGTTCTTGCCAGCCCGGCAAATAGCAACTTTTTTATTCTGATACCACTTTACACGTGAGAAAGAAGTTCATTGTACTGGACATGGATCTTACAACTGCACAATTCCTTCGACAATTATCGAGGCATTGTCAATTAGTTAATTGGTTGAACTTACATAATTAATGATAAAAAAGAAATAAAAAACCTTAAAAAATCAGTGTATGATTTTGATGGAGTGGACAGGGAATACCAAAGAAGTTGAGGACTCCTGAAAATAGATGGCAGCACGTCGCCGACAGTACTACTGCAAAGAAAAACATAAAAAAAAAAACAAAAACAAAATTTGTTTGGTTATAGATCATATTATAAAAATTTTACCCAAACAAAGCTAGCAGAATATTTCTTTTTCTACATTGTAATTCGCACTTTGAATGTTCACATTAGTTTCTAATTAGTGAGGAACTTTATTATATATATATATATATATGTGTGATATTCCATACCAAGTGATAATGGTATAGGTGATATATGAAATCCTGGTCTAGGTTGTTTGGGAATAAAAAGTTCTTGATTTTTATAATCATTTCAATATTATAACTCCAATTATATAATTGATTAGTTCTTTAGATTATAATCCAGATCTTGCTTGACCCTATTTTCACAAGGCGTTTACAATGAAGCTCATCATAGGCATTAGTACCAAAGTTTTGAATACCGTACTGGAAGCCGTATCGGTCAAGGCACTGAAATGAAATATTTCGGTATCAGTATCGTTTCGGAGATAATATTTCGGTATCAATACTGTTTCGGTACTGGTACCATTTCGTTGTAGAATAGTTTATACCTGGATAAATTATATATGTATACAAGCATTAGCTGTCTTCTAAAATAACAACAAAATAAGTCATAAACTCATATTTCTCAATACAAGTCTTATGTTTTAAGTTACAACTAACATAAATACCAACATTATCATGATAAAATTATTAACGTCACCACCGTCATAAAAAATCATTCATCCTCATCCTCATCAAAAAGACAATAAGGATCAGGATTCGACATGTTAATCAAAATATTTTCATCAACACCACCACCTTCATCAATATCAACATCAACATTATCATCGTCTTCCTCATTTAGTGAGGCTAATGGCTCCTCAATACTTGTCTAATTCAAATTTTTCTCTATCAAGAAGTTCAGATTCTTCACCTACCCATTCTTCCATCAAGTTAATATTTTCAAAATTGATTGGATTTAAAGCATCTCTTCCCTTTTTTATGCTCATGTCAAAATAAAATCAAACATAAATGAAAATGTTATATATTTTTCAACAGTGAAAAACATTAGTATTAAACAAATTTACCTCTCTCGCAGCTTCAAGTTATAACGAACAAATACTAAGTTATTCAAACGTTTATGCACTAATCTATTTCTCTTCTTCGAATGAATAAAATCAAATGTGCTCTAGTTTCTCTCACATCCAGTTGCACTACAACATTGACTTAGTACTCGAACAGCAAATCTTTGAAGTGTTGGAACCTTGCAACCAAATTGGGTCCATCATACAACTATAACAATAATGCAATTATAAATTATTAATTAAATGTAAGTAAAAATAAAATAAGATAAAATTTAAAGTACAAAGTCACACTATTTAACAAATTATATTTATAAATGATAATACCTAGATTAATCTTATGACGCTGGCGGATTGCTAAAGAATGTCTAAATTCACCTACTGCATTCTTATACAAGTCAAATTCTGCAATGATCTTGTCTTGATTATCGGGATCAAGTTCCATTTTCATAACACAGCTGTTAAAGCCTCTTACAACATCATTTTTATTTTTAAATGGGGCTATAGTAAATTCCAGGATTAAGAAAACAACTAGTCGCATGTAATGGACTGTGAAGCTACTTATCCCATCTAGAATCAATGATTCTGGTGAATGAACTGAATATAGTAACTTTGTTATTGCATTTTTATTTTATGTTCTTTTTGGCTATTTCCATTGCATCATATAAGTATCCCATTATAGGCTTCTCATTACCGTTAATAAGCCGTAGAACAGGAACCAAAAGCTTACTAACTTTAACAATAAATTAACATTAAGTCCAAAACTCTCTATCTTCTAAAACGATCTCAGCTATCTCATTCCCTATGTTGCTCTTAGAATGATTTGATGCAATCCATTTATCACAAGTAAACATTTGTCTGAGTTTTTTATTAAACAAGAGCAAATATTGGATACTTAAAAAATTTGTCGCAAACCTTGTAATTGTAGGAGGACATAAATCATAACCTTTGGTAAAGTCTTTTCTCATCAATGCTAAAACCCAACCATAGTTATAGATGAATTTTGTTATCTTTTTTGCCTTTTTTATAGTATCATCAATAAGAGTAAAATATTTTGGATAAAAAAAATTCTCCAACATTAAGTCTATATAATGAGCTGCACATGGGGACCAGTAGAAAGAGCCATATACTTCTACTGTAACATTTTTTCTACAGCTTTATAACTTGCATCATTGTCCGTTATGAACTGTACAAGATTCTCTATTCTAATTTCTTGAACAACCTCATTAAAGATATTAAACAATGTTTCAAAATCTTTTATAAGGCCAGATGTATCAATAGACTTCAAAAACATTGTACCATTCGGACAATAAACTAGAAAGTTGATTATTGATTGTTGCTTCTGGTTTGTCCAACCATCTGCCATTAGTGAATAACCACTCTCATTTCAAACCTTCTTAATTTGTTACAAATAATCTTGAATCTCATCCATAGCCATCTTTAACAAATTTCCTCTCAACTCATATAAAGAATGGCCCTTGAATCTTAACCCGATGGCAATCATGGCATCGATAGCTAGTTGATAAAATTTGGATTGAGCTGCATTGAAAGGCAGATTAGCATCATACCACCAGCATGCTATAACCATCTTTACTTTTGCAATCATCTCATTTGAACACATAGAACTCTTAATTGAAGGTTGGGCCCCAAGAGTTATTCTTGGAGCAACAAATCTACTCAATCCTCCCACTGACTTTCCAGTTCTAGATTCTTTCGACTTCCCCTTATCTTTTGAAAACTGAGACTATCCCTCCATACTATTACTTTGATCTTTGGGCCAAATGGTTTTCAAAACTTGCTCAAGATCAGTTGGAGGTGATAGTTGTGGTGCTGAGAAGAGTATGGTTGAGAAGAAATGGGGTGGTCTTTGAAAATAAGTTTGAGGGTCCTAATGAGGTGTTTAATCTAGCAGCATAACCATTGATAGATTTCCAGCAAGCTCAAGCCAAGCAGGGATGTGGTCAGAGAATTGAGACTCAATGCAGTAGGATTTCTCGATGGAAGCCACCTATTGGGGAGACAGTCAAGGTCAATTGGGATGCAACTTTAAAGATTGATGAAAATAGAGGTGGGATTGGGGTGGTTATCAGGGATAGTAGTGGTGAAGTGTTAGTTTCATTATGTTGTCCGAGACTAAATGTTGCATAACCTATTATGGCAGAACTCTATGCACTTTGGAGGGCTTTGAAGCTATGTAAGGAACTAAACTTTAGTTTGGTGCAGTTGGAAGGTGATACTTTAACTGTGATTCAAGCAGTCAACAAGGCTGAAGTCTCATGGGAATGATATGGCCAACTGATAGAAGAATTGAAGATAATGTTGAAGAACAGAAGGCAGTGAAAACTAGGATACGTGAATAGAAGTTGCAATGGTGTTGCACAGTCTTGCAAAAAGTGCTTTACATGTGAAAGAGAGTTAGTATGGATAGAGGACTATCCTCGGGAGATTAAAAAAAGCTTGTAGATTTTGATAAACTTTGTAATTCTATTGATTCATGAATACAATATACACGTTTATTTTAATCATTTCTTCTTCCTTTTTTTTTCTTGATTAAAGCAGATGCCTTGAGATTCCAAATCATGTATTTGGAATAGTATAATAAATCCTTCATTCAAAGCATCATTACCGGCCCGTGCTGTAACATTGAAAAAGTATTCGGAACCTTAATATTATCATCTACATCTTGTTTATTATAATATAAAGAAATTACATGGAGATAGATAAGATAATCTCTTGGTAATTTAAAATTCAAATATCTTGATAATAATCATATCAGATCTTACTTTGAATAATAAAATTCAGGCCATCGATATCCAGTCTTGATTCTTTATCATTGACTCTTCTTTTACTCTCTACCGTTTGTACTTAACCTCCATTCTCTCTTACCAATACTCATTAGATGTAGTGACTCGGCCCACGTTATGAGCCAAGCCGAAGTCTTAAACCAAAAATCCAGCCCAACAGGTAAAAAAAAAAAAAAGGTGCAAAACGCATCGTTTCATCGAGCCTTTTGTTTTTCCCTAATCTTTTTCTTCCCCCAGCCCCCATTAACCCCTACTCCCAACATCAACACAGACCCGGCCCCCCACGCAGTGTCGTCCCCTCCAAGTACCACCTCCACGCCGGTTGCCACGCTGGTAAGTTGCGCCTCCATGACGATCTATCTCTCTCTCTTTCGCACACTCTCTCCCTATGACTGATCTCCAATTAGGATCTCCCTGGTGACCGGCGAAGGCCCCAGAATGCCATGAAGATGTTCTCTCTCCACCGTTAGTGCCACCGGCCTTGCACCCGAGCACATTGTCATTTTCCTTCACCATCGTAAGACTCTCTTGCTTCTCTGTAAACGATACCGCAAACTACAGTGACTCCATTGCACCACAGCCTTTCTTCGCACTAAGACAGTAGCGTTGTTAAGCAGTCTCTCTACCCCATTTACTCTCTTCCCCTTTCCCCTGTTTATCTTTTATTCTCTCAACTTGGGTATTCAGTCACATTGTTTAGAACGTTGTCTGACTGCCGTCGGTAACCCCACTCAGTAGTGCCGTAACTATCATCGGTCGTACATGTTGGGTAAGTGCCAACTAGAAGTTTGGGTTGTCTCTGTTTATATATTTGGAACTTGTGGATCGCGTGACCGCATGGTTGTTTGATATTTGGAGGATCTCTGTTTGTAATGTTGTGGATGGAAAGGAATTTAAATTGTGGTCTATTTCTTTGACATGTCGGGAGGAAGTGTGGGATGTTTGTTTGTTTAACATGTCGGGAGTCAGTTGGTTTGACTTGAAAGTGTGGCTTGTTTGTTTGATGTGTGTGTGGTGAATGGTAAGGGAATTCGAGGAAGTTTTTAATTTATTGGTGGAGTAGTGCGTGGATATTGTACTTGGGCCATTATAAACTCAAGCCATCAGGATGGACTATTTTGTTTATAGGTTGTTTATGAGTTCACTTTTAGCTATAGTTTCAGGTTATATATAATTTTGTTGGTTGGCATAGTACTTGTACAAGTTATTAATATGTTAATGATTCCTTTCTGGATTCGGTTGCAATACCTTTCTGTTCAGGTTCTAGGCTTAGATAACACTTTGCAAAAATCAGGTAAGCGGTATTCTTACACTAGACTTTACCTAAAATCGACTGATATTGATTTTGTGAAAGCCTGCATATTTTGTTATGAAATCAGCCTTGTTATTTTCTGCACTAGTCTCTGTTGTGAATTTTGAGATCTGACATTTTGTCATGATGTGTAGACATGAGCAATTTTTGTACTCTTTCTTTACTGCATAAAATGTAATCATGAAATCTGGATTATATGATTTATTTGCTCAATACTCTGTTATGATATGATATTGCATATGAAAACCCTAAGGCCTGAGATTCTATTGTACTTTGGTTACGGGCCTTGCCACGAGCAATAGTAGTGGCCTCCGAGGAGAGCGGAGTTGAAAGTCATTAGTAGGAATGGTATCCAGTCCAAGTTGACTAGATCATGCATTCAATAACAGCTTTATCCCTATGAAAATCGAAATCCTCCACATCCTCCACCCCAGAAACAGGAAAAAACAGGAAAAACGACTACTTCTTCTCCAAAGACCTAAGGTCGAAGCAAAGATAGATGTTAAAGAAAGAGAAAAGAAACTAGAGACATAAAGAATAAGACTGCTAATAAGGAAAGGAATACACACTACAAGAAAATTGCTTATTTAGGACCAGTTATTTTCAGTGAAATGACTATTTTCAACTAAAATGATTCTGTTTTCGTAGTAAATAGTTGTTTTCGTCGCAAAAAAAAATGTCACAAATATCCGTTTTTCTTGTAATGACAGTTAGGAAGGGAAACCAAGACAGCTAAGCCTTTAGTATGAAGTAACAAGTGGAGGCCCCCATTCTATCCATTAACCATGTAAAAAATGATGGAAGGTCCAGCCATGGGTAATACTTAGTCGCCTTTTACCCTGGGTAATAAATTATGGATGGTCCAGCCATGGGTAATACTTAGTCGCCTTTTACCCTGGGTAATAAATTATGGATGGTCCAGCCATGGTCCTTCCACGAGTTATAGTAGTGGCCTCTGTTCTGAGTACAACTGCTTTGGTGACATGCTGATTCATATTTTGCTTGGATGTCCAAAGAATACACAACCTTGCCACAAGGTTAAAATTTTCAATCGGGTTTCAAACCTTTCTGGAGGTGGTTGCTCAATCATCGAGTCTCATGGGGAGGAAACATGGCCTCTACTCCCTTTCTAATGTTCAGTTATGCTTGTGCCTAATGTCTTTTGTGTGTGTGTGTGTGTGTATATATATATATATATTATCTAAAATGTTTATGAAAATATCACTGCTATATTTTATAGGACTGTCTGTTTCTTGTATTTTGTAACTAGTTCATGTTTGTACACTGGTATATATTTGCTATTTATTGAGTTGTTGATAAGTTACCCAATTATCTCTATTATTTTTCATGACTTTGGAGTTCAAGTTGAGGATCAGGAATAGGAAGCACGGGTGGGATTAGTTGAGCATAGAGGAATAAATACCAAATAATACAATTGATTAGTGGAGAGACTTATTCATAAAATTCGTTATTCCTCTTCTTTTTGGCAAACAAATAAAAAAACAGTATTCTTAATTATTCTCAACATTAATATATATATAAATTAATATTTACACTAACAATTTTATTGTTATAACATGTTTTAATAGATTGAGAGTAATACATATCTAATAATATTATGATCTTCTAATGAGTACTGGTAAGAGAGAATGGAGGTTAAGTACAAACGGTGTTACGGTAGAGATCAGAAAACAAGAGTCAATAGTGATAAGGGAGAATCAAGACTGGATATCGATGGCCTGAGAAATCAAGCTCTTTTCAGGATAATTTAATAGAAAAGCTATCGAGGCAACCTTTTATTGGATGGTGTAAAGTTTGGCTTTACACCAAATCCGGACCAAATATGCACTCTTTTAGGAACTAGTCAAAAATTGACGTGTCCATGCATATTCTACATCTACCTACTATATCATCTAGTATATTTAGAAAATTAAATTTAAATTAACAATATCATTAAGTCTTATAGCATTAATATGAATCAAGCATATGATACATTACGTCCTTTATTATTAATCCTAAGTTTAAATATGTATTACTTCCAAAAAAAAAAAAAGTTTAAATATGTATTCACTCATATATTCCTTCCTCACAAAAATTATGTCATTTGGTTAGCACAAATTTATTTGGATAAAAGTATGCCTGCTACCCACCACTGGAGGGCGAGTGGGGCAACCAGTCCGCCGCCTACATCCGCATGGGTGGGGAATCAGATTTGGCACTTAGGCCTCGGCCCTATCTCATCTAGATGCCGGGTAAGCTGATTGGCCTACGGACTGTCTGCCCACCAGTGGGCTTCAAAGTGCCGATGGGCCCAGAAACCTATTT
Source organism: Cyclocarya paliurus (assembly GCA_029856935.1). Lineage (NCBI taxonomy): Eukaryota > Viridiplantae > Streptophyta > Magnoliopsida > Fagales > Juglandaceae > Cyclocarya > Cyclocarya paliurus. The sequence goes on from CM056958.1 coordinate 21,921,569, forward strand.
AGAGGCCCATTTGGTCATTTTGCCCTGAATCCTATTTTCAAAGGCATTTTGGCCATTTTGGGCTCCAAACCTATTTTTTTAGTCCAAGATTAGAATAAAAGTTTTAGAAATCTTAAATATATAAAAACTAAGTTTATCTCTATATATAAATAAACCTAAAACTAGTTTCGATCTCTAAATAAAGTTTTAATAAGGTTGCAAACTAATAATTCTAATATTACAAAGTAGTCTAAAACTATTATACATTAATTTAAAACTCTTATTAATTAATCTAAAAATATTACAAGTAGTTTGAATAAGTTAAGAATAACAATATATCACCAAAAAAGAAGGAAATAAAAGTAACAAAATTACAGTCCATTTGACAAACTTAGTCCCTCCAACTGCAAGTGTTCACTAAAAGCTGAAAAAAAAAAACATGGATAAAAATGAGGATACGATCTCTCAAAAAGAAATGAACTTCAAGTAAGGATGACTAAAATACTGTAGACTATCTCTAAGGACAGGATACTTGACGGCATTTACGTTCCACAAACCTAACATATCAAATTCCTCCACATAGGTGTAACTTTGCTGTCAAGTATCTTTTCAAGTCTGATTGGCTGTCTATACTCTTCCGAAGCTAGTTGGTATTGTCAAACTTCATACCTCACCTATGCTTTTTTGACTTACCGGCTTCGAGATGAGGTAATGGATGGTGGAACCTCGATATTAGCTACCCTGAATGTGGCGAACTCATCATACAACCTATTGAAAGTGTCTGTAACCCTCAACATAAGTTGATCTGCCCATCCCTTCTTGCTAGCGTTTTCAACCCATACATTATTACATCAATTTTGTACCATGGGTCAAGAACAATAGTAACATATAGCAAATCATTGATCCTACTCAAATCTTCCCAATATTTCTGATACTTGAGCCTCTTGTTTAATGCCATTAATATGTAAAAGTAGGATCAATACTTTCACATGTTTTATCCAATTGCTCATTTATTTGAAAAATTTGTTGACAATATTCATTTGATGTTACATTCAAAGAACCAAAAATGGTGCATGTAACATCATAAAAAAGCCTCAAGAATTCTACAAAGACTTAGATCTTTTTCCATTCCACTTGCGCCAATCTGCCTTCTTCCTCATCAAAGTGGTAGAAATATTGCAGGTCCTCGTCTCCCATGGCAACAAAAGACTTTCTATATTGTTCAACCGCTTCTAACATTAAAAAAGAAAAAGAAAAAAGAGTTCCATCTTGTAGGAACATCAAGATACAACATCTTCCTACATTCAATATCTACAACTTGAACAAAGTTTTTGAATTTCTCAAATCTAGCCAGTGAAGATGTCACAAACCTCACTACATTTCTTACTCTTACAACTGACTCATGAACATCTTTCAAACTGTCAATTACAATAAGATTGAGGATATGTGCACAACATAGAACATGCAAAATTCACCACCCAATATGGACATATTTTCCTCTCTAACCCTATTTTTCAAATACTCAAATATTGTATCATTAGATGAGGCATTATCCATTGTTATTGTCACCACTCGCTCCAAACCCTATTCCTTTATTCTGGGCTTTGTCGTTTTCTCAATGGTGTCACCTTTCTGATTGACAATTAAACAAAACTTAAGAACTATTTTGTATAACCTTTAATCACTATCTACAAGAAGAGCAATTAAACACATGTAATTCCACTTTTAGACCAATGTCCATGTATCAATGGTGAGACAAACTCTTTGGTCGTTCAATAAATCTTTTAACAAATCATTGTCAAGCTCATATATTTTAAGAACATCTTTCACCATCGTGTGGAGAGAATGAATGCTAAACCTAGGTTCCAAGTCCTTAGAGTAGGCTTGGAACCCTTCACCCCCCACAAATTGAAATGATAGCTTGTCAATTATGACCATACAAGCTAAAGACCTTTTACACCTCTCCTGGTAAAACTTCACAAACCCTTTTAATGTATTAACCCCACCACTCTCATTTACCATCTTCTAAGTCCAATATCCAATTTAGATTGCTTTTTTTCAAGTACTTCATGTCTTAGAGAACTTTTCTTGCATTATTCTTCTAAATGATTTTTCAGTTGAGAAATGCCATGTCATTTATAGTGATAATCCGAAAAAACACCACAATAATTACATTTTGTTTGTTGCTCATTGGGGTTACAACTTACCACCCTCTAATTTTGTAAAATCTTCCACATGATGGAGACGATTTTTTTCTTTGGTGGACCCATAGGTGTAGGTTTAAGGGTAGTGTAGGAGATGTAACACTAGTGCTAGTCTTTCGACTTGGAGAAATATTATTATCACTGACACTAGAACAATCACCACTATCCATTGAACTTATCAAACTATCAGACCCTTGACATAATACAAAGTAGATTTTAAGTTTTTAAAATCGCACAAAATCTAGTATCCCAAGACCCCAATCTAGGTTAGGGTTTTAGTTTGAAACCCTAATCAAACATTAGGGGTCTCAATTCGAAACTCCATTTTGAAAAATGGAAGGCGACGCTTGAGACAACAAACTAAGGTGATGGCAACAACAACATGAGAGAGTGACGAAGACGACTCAAACGAGGCAGAGACTTAAGAAAGAATGAACGAGATTCGGGAGATGGGGAGAGGGAAGGCAAATCATCGCCAGAGAGTGAGTTTAGGTCATATGGTCCATAATATATATATATATATATATATGTATATGCAGGCAGGCTGGTGGCACTACAAGAAATCAGGTCTTTTTTAGCGCGTAAAATCGTCGAAAATATCCTTCAAAATCGCTGGTTTTACTCTTTCTCGGCGATTTTAAAATCGCCGCACATTCGACGATTTTAAAGTGACTATTTTGAGAATTTTCAGCGATATCAAAAATTCATTGGGAAAATTACCATTTCCGGCGATTTTTACTCGCCGCAATAGGCTTACAAAACGTCGAAAATAGGGGTCCCGGATTCACACTAAATCGTCGATAAAGGTCAATTCTTTCTCAGCGATTTTCCAAAATCGTCGGTATAATACATTTGCGGCGAATAAATATCGCTGCTAATAGAGTCGTTTTCGCCGTAAACTTCTTTATATTTGCAACGATATTCTTTTTCGCTGGGAAGTAGATTATTAGCGGCGACACAAAATCGCCGCAAATAACATAATTGCAACGTTTTTATATTTTGCAGCGACAATTACTCGCTGCAAATAAGTATTTGCGGCGATTTTGTGTCGCCGCTAAGAAACTTGTATGTTAAAAAATTATTTCCAGCGAAATAAGTTCGCCAGAAATGATGTTTCAGAAAAAAAAAAAAAATGCATAAAACAGAATACTACACATATCCTATTCAAATTCAATCTAAAAAGTACTTCCTCCATTCATTTAAGTTAGCATGGAAACATCCATTCATTCAAGAAAAATTTTACTAAGTAGTATATTAACATGGAAACATCAATATTGATGTTTCCATGTTAATATACACAAAACAAATTACATGTACATCCAAATTTCTGGATGGCCACACAAAGCTCAAGCTAATTGTAACTTAAAATTTAAGTCAAACAATAATTAAGAACTACGAAATAAAAGTAAACATCCAAACAAGAAAGTATCATCAAGTAACTAAATTACTACTGAAAAAATCCTAGCCTGCTCACCTGATGTGTTGTAAATTGTTAAAGAATCCATTTGTAATACACAAAGCTGAGCTTCATCCATGTCACCCAGACGACACCAACACACCTAGAATTGAGATAAAATTATTCCCAAAACTAACACTTCAGTAAAATGGAGCAAAATCCAAACAAATATCATGCCTGGAAAAAAATACATAATGATAGAAAAAGCAAAGCATGTGCCGAGTTTTTGACAACCAAACAGAACTTAACTTTTTTTTTATAGGTAATCAAGAAGTTTTATTCATAAGAGAAGGCAAAGCCCAAGTACTTCTTGCAAAACTGAGAAGGCTTGGCACTAAGTCAAGCCATTTAAACTCCACATTCCAAGCATTATAAAGAAATTCATAAACATATTTAATAACATACTTGTTGCCCAATAACGGTCTATTGAGTTTTCTACATTAAGGATGGGTCATAACCATGGATTAAGAATGTATAGATGATAGAAAATTGCTAGGAATTGGAAGAATGCATAAAGGAACTTAAGGAATCCAAAATTAGAATGGGTAACGTGGCAGAATAAAGGATGAGATAAAAAATATCACCATATTGACCAAGGATTATTTCAAGATAAGAGTGGAACTGTTGACTAAGTGATGGACGTGGGAGTAATGAAAAATTTCAATTACTTGTACGTACAGCATGCACTTACTAATATATTCAGTATAATAAACATGGCATTGACCCTCCAACATCAAAAGTAGGATTATAAAAGAGAGACTAATATAAAAGGCACAAATATATGATCAGGGAAACAAAGTAGATTACCATGACTTTAAGCCTCCAACAAAAACAATAGTGCTGAGTGCCATGCATCTTTGTCCAGCAGCACCAAAACCAGCCAGCAACTATAGCATTTAAAGTAGCATCCACATTTGCATCAGGCATGACAATTGCATGATTTTTTGCCCCCATGTTAGACTGCAGATAAGGCCGATTCATTTCAACTTCAACAATTGCATGGGTATAAAAGGAACCACATTGCTCATAAAAGGAATTGTATATTTTTTTACTGGAGGAGAAGTGACAGTTACCTGAACACGCTTCCCTTTAGCCGATGCTCTTGCATATATGTGCATTCCAGCCTTTGATATAAAAATGAAAAATCATGTAAGAATATGACTGATGATCTAACATACATCTAATCATATATTACAGATGGTTAATGAATTTGCATTTCATTTAATCACATTATAGATGGTCACTAAGTTCCAATGGAATGTGAGAAATAAGGTGCAAAATATGGCACGAAAACACCACATAATTGGATTCATGAAATGAATGCTATGAGATAACTTACAGTATTAGAGCCAACAAATGATACAGCTCTGATGTCATCATCATCACAAATAGCATTAACAATATCCTCCTTGTTAGGTGCCTTGTGGAAGTACAAGTAATATGTTAAATTACTATTAATACAAATAAAAATACAAATAGTACAGAAAAATACAAATAAACTACTATTAATTATAGCTAGCAGAGACTGAGGAGAGGCCTGGAGCTGCAAGGAAGGGGGAGAGGCTTGGGAGAAAGATTTTACACCAGCAGAGAAAGGTGGAGATTCCAAGTGTGAAAATATCGTTTATATAAGTCCTAAGCAGCTACCAACACTTTGGGGCAATTCAGGATACCAACACTTTGGGGCAATTCTCTACTCCCAAGCAGCTAAGCTACTGAGTCCAGCTCCCATGCATGTATATAAACTCTTTCTATATATATGGCACTTCAACTCAGGAGCAATCCATGCAACAACTATATATATACCATGTCATGTCCTGTCGAACCTTAGTCAAAAGATCCCATTATCCCACATATTTTTGGGACAACCCATGCAGCAGATGGAGGGAGGAATTATATATCAGCTCTGCAAATTACAACAAATGTATGTTCTTTCACGAGCAGTAACTGATAATTCGCTGCTAATTAAAGAGGCTTATTTGCAAGTTATATATGGAAAGCAACTGAAAAGGGAGGCAAACACCATAAATGCATATCAAACTAAAATGTCGGATCAGCTCTACCAAAGTTAGAAAGTAGATATATTAATGCTTGTGTAATATGTTAAATTATACTTCAACTTACATACAATGTTATCATTTAATTCTCAAGGGACTATCATATATATATATATATAACCATATATGAACAAACTTACTGAGAAATTACATACACTATAGATTGTCTCTGCCAGCATATATATATCATATTTAGCATTCTTCAAATTATAAGAATGACCTAACATAAATTTCTTAGTTCTAGACAACCATTCACCCATTTTTTAACATAAATTGTTAATAAATACTATATAATCAGCTTTTATTTTCCTTGGGGGGCTTTTACAGAAACATATATACCATTATACTAATTAGAGGACTAATTAACAGTAAACACATGCATGTTTGGACAAAAAGTATTAGGAAATTAAACATGCACACAGTCAAGAGAACAAGAGAACTCTAACACAATTGCAAAGTAAAATCTTCTCAAACTCAAAAAAAAAAAAATCCAAAAGCAAACAAAACCTTAGAGCTGCCACCAACACAGACAACAAAAACACAATAATCTTGTTTATAACGCACTCTTGTAGCACAAAATAGAGAGATGAGAGAGAGAGAGAGAGAGAGAGACGGTGGGGAAGAGATGACCTACCGACGAGGACGAAGCGCATGGTGGAGCAGGACCGAGGAGGCGTAGAGGTCGCGGAGCAGAACAACTCCAGCCCGTCGGCGTTGTGTACTCACACGGAGACTTTAGAGAGAGAAATAGAGAGGGAAAGATGCGGATATCGTGAGTGAGAGAGAGAGAGAGAGACCGGAAAGGAAGACAGAGAGAGGCAGCCAGCAGTCCCCCGGGGTTTGCGAAACAGAGGGGACATGAGAGGGGGGTGGGTTTGCAAAATAGAGGGGAAATGAGAGGGAGATTACGGGCGGGAGGGAAAAATGGAATAGATGATCCCGCGAGCACAAGGCTTAATTTGAAAATCTTTTCACGGCGATTTTGGTTCGCCGTAAAATGCCTTTCACTTTTTGCAGCGATTTTAAAGTTAAAAAATCACTGCAAAAAGTACCTTTTGCAATTCCATTGAACAAATATTCGCCGTAAAAAGTTTCAGGAGTTTTTGCAGCGAATAGTTTTGTTGCAAAAAGTAAAAATTGTTGCAAAAAGCCATTTTATTATTTGCGGCGAATTTTTTTCGCCGCAAATAATAAAATATCGCCGGAAAAGACTATTTTCAGAAACTTGATGAAATTTAATCCCAAAGATGTAAAAATCGCCGCAATTAAAGACTTTTTGCAGCGATTTTATTTGCAACGGACATAAAATTGCCGCAAAAAGCCTTTTTTCTTGTAGTGACCTGGGCCTCACTCGGCACTCGCTCACTTGATGTCGGGGTTGGATGTGGGCATCCGCCAAACACCCTTAGCTAAAAAGTTAATTCAAACTTGTACTTATTCAAACAACTATTGAATACAAGATTTTTCCTAAGTATTGATACATGATACATATCCTTGAGGGTAAGTATTGTTTCAGTAGTGAACTCTAAAGCTATTGTGCATGTTCCTCAAACTGCAGCAATGGAAAAGTTTTTCATGTAAATAACACATCCATCTTTTGCTAACTCGTACCTCTTTAACAGACTCTTGTCTTTGCATGGATGCCTAACACTTTTTCAAATTGATTGTGTTGTTCAGGTTTGTGGGTCTTACCTTCCTCTACCATGTGTATATTGAAGGTCAAGGAGCCCGGCTCTTCTTTACGACATACCTCTATGTTTGATTTCTTATTCTGTACAAAGATGTTGACTAAATCTTGCAAAGACATGTCCTCCTTTTTATATTTCAGACTTTTTCTTATAGTCTTTCCAAAATTGAGGAAGTTTATCAATAATGGATGAAATCGATATAGAACCATCCATTTTCATATTACGTTAATTAGTGAAATGATCAAGAGTATGCATAACGGTAGGCCTACAACTTATCATTTTATAACTAAAAAATTTGAAAGTAAAAAATTCTTACTTGTGACATCTTCTAAAAGATATTGAACCTCACGCGTATACAAAGAATCCTTGGTGATTGCCTTGTTCTTGTAAGTGCCAAACAATGTGTTAGACATTGCATTGCCAATATGTCCCTTGGGATTTTAGGTATGTTCTTGTTTAATCCTTGCTCAACTCTAAGTAATTATCTCATCCTTATTTGCAGAAGGCATGGGAGTGGCTAGAACATACACCACCTAGAGATTGGCTAATGAGGAAATGCATCTTCTTTTGCCAACATTGAAAACTGGCTTCATCAAAGCGTTTGAGTTTTACGAAGTCCACAACAAACTCTCTCAAACTATGCACAATAGTTAAATAGAAATTGTATTACAAAATTGAGTAAAAAGTGTTTGCTTTAGGGCGTGCACAATGTTGCTTCATCAAGATAACATTTGCCTCCACTAGTAACAATATACACATGAGTTACTGATGAATTTGTCTTCAAAATACAATGAAGTCCAAAATAAGTCTACTATTTAATTGTGTTATACACAAATAAAATTAGGACTATTCATCCGGGCCGAGTTTTACCCAGCCTCGCCTGGAACCCGAATAAACCGAATTCTGGTTACGGGTTCCGGCCCGGATTTAATTCGGGCCGGAACCCCGATTGCAAAACCCGAACCTATCCGGTCCGGGTACCGGCTATGTAACCCGGGTATCGGGTTTAAAACCTGATACCCAGATTGTTATCCTACGAGTTTTAAAACCCTATCTTTCTAAAGTTTCCGTTGGTTCCGCCACCCCTCTCTCTCTCTCTCTCTCTCTCTACCTCTCTCCCCTAATGCCCCATTAGAGATTTGAGTTTTGGAAAGAAACTGTCGTTCAAGCTTCGGCCGCCTTCAACAACACGGTTGGGTTGTATGCGCTGCTGGGATCCAAGGTACCTGGGGTCATGGGGACGCCGGCGTGGTCAACCGCTTAAGAAGAGCCGGGGCCTTGATTTTAGGGAAAGCTAGTCTTACAGAGTGGTATGGTGTTCAGTCTTTGAAGATCCCCAATGTCTAGTGTGCTAGAGGGGGATAAGGCGTGGTCAGTATTTTATGTGTTTTCTTTCTCGTTCATTTTTCTTTTATTTTTCTGTCAAAACAAACAAAGCTTAATAAGAGTTATGGAAAAATAAATGCAGAATCCATATATGGAATGGGGAGACCCTAGCCTCCCATAGCTCAGCCTTCCTCTTCTTTAGGTAAGACATGACTTTTGGGTAAGATTTTGTTCATCATAAATGTGTGTGTGTTTTTTTTTTTTTTATTATGGTTGGATCTATGTTTATATTCTTCTCATATTATAGTTGGATCTGTGTTTCCGTTCTTAGTTCTCACATGATACGGGTTTTGAACAAATCTTATGTGGGTATCGGTAATGCTTAGTTCTTTTGCTCAATGTGTCCTTTTTTGTAAAACATAGATTTTATTTTTAAGTTTTTGAGGGTTAGATCTAGATTTTTATGACATTGTCTCCTTTCAACTGGGACTGTAAGCTTTTAAGTTTAAAGAAACTTTTTAGCTTTTAGAGAAATTAGGTCCATTGTCGATTCTCTTCTATTGATTTATATAACTTCTGCTTTGTTTTATGCTTTATGCTTGATACTCATTGCTTTATGCTCTAATAAGCTCAAAATTTTCCTTTGTACTCCATTGCTTTATGCTTTCTTTTATGATAATGTCATTTATGTGATGCATTGAGCCTCCTTGCACACTAATATGCATTACTCAGGAGCCATTTACCCATTAAACATGTCCAAGTGTGGTGACTTGGATTTCCTTTTTAAGCATGTTGTGAGAGATCAAATGTATTGTTTGATGGTAGCATATTTTTCCCAAAAGCTTTAGATCTGACATATTTGGTTTATTATTTGAGTGTTCCTTTTGTTACCTAGTATTTCTGATGAAGTGTTGGGACATGTTGTTGACTTGTCAATCTTTTTGTTATGAACTGTGAGGAATATAGTTTGGAAATGTAATTTATCTTGCTGTTCTATAAAGAGAAGAATTGGAATTTATCTCAAGGGGTATTTTGTTCTCATCAACAATTTAGGTGTTACAATTTTGGTGTAAGATTAAGATTATGTTTGGAAGGTGAGATGAGAATTTTGTATTTTGTTTTAAAGTTTAAAATATTATTTTTTAGTTTTAAGATTCGAAAAAGTTAAATTGGAATTTGAAAAAGTTGTATTGGGATTTGAAAAAGTTGAATTGTTTATTATATTTTATATAGGAATTTGAAAAGGTTGTAATGATGAGATGAGATGAGATGAAAATTTTGAAGAAGATGGAACATCCAAACATAATATAAAAGTCTACATAGCTTTTCTAAGTATTCAAAACTTGTTTTTTGCAGGATTTCTTTCAGTGAGTCAGATCACTTGAAGTTACTACTGGTGTGAGATTAAATCATTGATGGAAGACCAATGCTAATGATTTTGTATTTTGTAATGTAATGTATAAATAACAAATAATGTAAATGTAGTGGATTGCATGCATTTTAGTTTTTTATTTTTATATATTTTTATTATATTGGACAATGTTGTATTATGCTTTTTAACTTGACTTAGAAAATTTTTTCATAAAATATAGGCTTTTATAAAAAATTATGATTTTCAACATTTTTTTAAATAAATATAGGCTTTTACATAAAGGTAAGTATGCTCTTCAACATGGATTTTTCTTGAAAAGTCTTTAATATAATATAGGCATTTAAAAAAAATGGGTTTTAAACTGAAATATGGACTTTTATTATTAAAAAAAAAAACCCAGATTTCCGAATTGTAACAACCCGGATTAATCCGGTTTCCGGCCCGGGTCATAACCCGGATATATCCGGGTCGGAACCCGGTTCGGATTTGAAATCCGGGTTCCGGGCCGGGTATACCCAAATACTCGATCCGGTACCCTGTTGAACACCTCTAAATAAAATTGGACTCGAAAATCCTCCGATATTACAATTATTCCATGAGATTAGTAATCTATTTTCTGCATAATAAACTGATACTAATAACTAATTTTGAAGAAATGAAAGAAGAGAGGGAGAATTTCAAAAACTTATTTGCACAAATGAACCTCTAGGCATAGGGGCATCTATTTTACAGATGACTAAAGGATGCCAGCAAAAAATTATAATTCTTTGTTTGGATTAAATATGAAAATAGTGCATGTGATTTGCTTCTAAGACAGATTAGTCCCTAAGTTTTAATTTTGACCAAATTAATCATTTCGTTACAATTTAGCTAGTCAACTGTTAAATGCCAGGTCAACTCTGATAAAAAGTTTTAAAATAATTAAAAAAACACAAATATTATAAAAACTAAAAAACGCAAATATTATAAAAAAAAACGTAAAAATTAAAAAACTTCCGAAATAAATTCAATTTAAAATGAATAACTATGTTTTCCTTATGAGGGCCGTCTATTTTTGTTTAAAGAAAGTAATGATTGAAATTTATTTTAGAAATTTTTTGAATTTTAATTTCGAGTTAAATCCTAAAAATTTATTTAAATTTTAAATCCTAAAAGTTATATTCATTTTAAATTGAAGTTTTTTTATAAGTTTTTGTTTAATTTTTATATGACTTTTTTTGTATTATTTCTATTTTCTGTTTTTTCTTGAATTTTTTCCACAAAGATTGAGACATTACTAAGACTCCCATGGGTGATGCACATGTCAAGTTTTTAATGGTGCCGGCCTATGACTACTAACAGCTGACTGTTATAATGATAACAAAAGGGTTAATTTGATCAAAGTTAAAAATATAGAGTAAAAAATTCGGAAGTAAAAGGCTTAAATGAGTAATTTGGTTCAAAGGTAAAGCACATGAACTATTTTAATATTTAACCATTTTTATTTTGCTAAAATGGTTTCAAAATCGTTATATATATATATAATTGCACTGTTATCAGAAGATAGATGTGTTTGACTTAACTGTCACGCTTGCAAAATCGATCCAATCAGTTTGCACTGTTTCGAGTGTGACAAGGACAACCCTTGATATAAATTTCCCATGTCCCTTGTGGGACTGCTGATGGGCCGTGCAAGGGATGATTGTGTGTCCAGGCCCGCAAGCCCATATCCTCAACAAAGCATAAAAATGCCTTTGTGACGTTGGATTGATCCAAACCTGGCAGAAAATTTAATGCTTTTGTGACGTGCGCAGAAATTGGCCACCACAGTCACCACTACCGCCATAAACAACGACTGCTTGGTGCTTTAATCACTGTCCTGCTTTAAACGTTTTCTGCTGTAAATACTGACCTAGTTTCCATATAATCTTTCTCTTTTCCCATAATTCATAAATTTTAAAATAAAATTTAAAATAATATTAATAAATATATTCATAATTATATATGTTGAAAGAGAAAACTTTAAAATTAGTCGGGTGTGTGTTTTTCTTTTACACCCAACAAGTAAAAACTTAACACGTAGTAAATTTATAATAGTTACGGTGGATGTTCATCCAGTTAAATCCCTCCCTTTTTCTCCTTCTCTCTTCTCTCTTTCCTCTTCTCCCCAGAAGCCGCCTTCTACCCCTGAAGCCCTACTTCACCTTTGAAGCCATTTTCATCTTTTCCAAAGCCATTTTCTCTCTGATTTGAAGTCCTTCTTCTCTGATTCGAAGACCTTTTAAACCCATCTCTATTTTTATATTTATCCATATGCATATTTTTCATGCTTTTTTATTTTGTTTCAATATATGGGAGAGTCGTATTTGCTTTTGCGGATGATCAAATAAAGCGAGAAAAATGTAGAGGACATACTGGATTCAAAACTTTTTGAAAAAGCAGTAGTTCTACCAACACAATACCTAGAGGGGGTTGAATAGGTGTAGTTTGATTTTTCTGGTCTAATAAAAATATTGATAAGCAAGCATTCAAACAATCAAATAAATTACACAGATAATCAACACAGAGATTTGATCATGAAGTGGAAACTCATTTGAAGATCTCTTCAAAATCTAAAACTACTCCTGGTGTAAGACACTACCTTAAATCCACTATAGAAAATTTAATTGTTACAACCAATTTAGTGACACTTACAAAACTTTTGAAATTCCTAAATTTGATCTGCAACACCACGAGTGACCACTCGATCTCTACACGTATGTAGTGCCGGAACTCTGACCTTTCTATAGCTTTCCACGAGACCCTCTCGATCTTTGCATCAACAGCAGCTCTGGAAACCATCCGGCCAATGAACACGTCCACTACAATGGACTTGTATGAGGTTTGATCTTATGTGTGGTGTGGTGGATATATGTTTGTCCAAGAGATTTATAAGGTGGGGAAAATGTTCTCTCAATGGCTCTTGGAAATACTTGAGGTTTTTTATCTATTTTTCCACACCAAAGAATAGAACAAGATGTTCTATTTATAGCCCCTATTGATCATGGCGCTTAAAACCTTGAATTTCAAGTTTCTTGAACATTGGGTCGAGCGAAAGATCAAGCAAGAGTCGAGCGCAGGTTAACTTTCAGAACTTCGCTCGAGTGGAACATCGAGCAGTGCACTCTGCCTGAGTTCACTCGAGCGTTGAGTCGAGCGGTGCACTCTGCCTGATTTCGCTCGAGCGTTGAGTCGAGCGGCCATCGAGAGGTGCACTCTGCCTGAGTTCGCTCGAGCGCCAGTTGGGTCTGCTCGAGCCGTGTTGAGCACACTTCAATTCTTTTCATGTGGCAATGCATCAACACTAGTTACAACACAATTTTACATAGATTTTCACACGAATATGCCAATCAACTAATTTTCCCTCAACAATCTCCCCCTTTGGCATTTTTGTGACAAAACCTCTAATCTATTACATAGGACTTAATCCTAACACACCCCACACTGGATCCCTAGATTCGTAAACATATTGAGATATTTCTGCACATACTTAACAAACGGTTAAACGTGCCAACACAAATATACAAGAAATATATCCATAAGTATAATCAATGTCTGCTCGAAAATCAAGAAAAACATTTCATTAAAGTAATTAATCAGACATTGAAATCAATTAGTCAAATAACAGCAGCACAAGCAGCATGTGATAATAAAAAAAAAAACAGAAGCTGCTCTTCTACAAACAAAACATGTAATACAAAAATAAAGGCTGCTGCTCAACAAAAAAATGTGCTTCTAACATTAACATTTCCTCCCCCTACTTCTATACCACTCCCCCTGTCTCTATGCTACTCCCCCCTATTTGTCACAAAGGGCCAAGAGTCTCAATCATCAGTTTGACTGCCACCTTCATCATCCTCATTGAGACGCTCCTCAATATCGTTGAAGTGCTAAGTAACAAGTTGCTGCAGGTTATCAACCTTAGCATCGAGGCTATCAATTCGGGCATCAAGTCGGGCAAGGTACTCAAGGACCTGCTAAAGGCTAGGCTCGGTCGCACCAGGTGCTAGTGCTGGTGCTGGTGCTTGTGCCGATATAGAAGGTTGTGAGCTGGATGGCTGTGAGGAGGGTGCAGGTGGGTGCTCAACTATCAGTGGGTGCGGGAAGGTGTGAGCACGACTCAATTGCATGGTCCTCCGACCAATGGGAGCCTTTAGAGGAATTCTAGGCTCACTGGGAAGTAATGCAACTGACTGGGAGATGGCCAAACGAGTGATGAGGCTGGCAAAGGGTAATCTAGTCCGTACTTTAGGGGACTGAAAAGCCTCAAGAATGACTCGGCAAAGAAGGCTCCCAAAATCAATGGTGACACCATTAATCAGAGCATATAAAAGAGAGGCAAGGGTCAAAACCCACATCACTATGATGACTAGTAGGATATAAATTTGTCAACACTATCCTACTGAGAATGAGATATTCAGGAGAAAATCTTACCGTCTAAAGTGGTGACTTACCATGCCAAGCAGAAATCCGACCAACTAGACATTCAGCAATATTAGGCGGACTAGGAGGAGATATCCGTGTATATGGATACTTAGGATATAACACATGCAGGGCATTTAGCATATCTGCTAATATGCCTGGAGTCACTCGAAAGGAGATATTCTGGAGACTCACCTCAAAAGATTCATCACCAGATATGGCATGAATGTTAGAGTAAAACTCTCTAACCAACTCCACAGACGGAGTGGGAAGACCAGTAATCAACGCCTACCACTGGCGAGACTTAAATATGCGGGAAATAATAGTCTCATTAAGCTCACCTAGAGTGACTTCACACTCGAGAATGGGGAAGCGGTGAGAGAAATTCTGAGAGTAAAGCTCTTGAGCCCTAACATTATGAAAAAGTCCTTGAGCGGGGGTAGGAGGATTTTGGCATGAACGAACACATCGAGACATGGCTATGACTGTTGACACAATTAGAAACCGTTAGTAAGGCTAAAGGTATTGTGAGAAACCAATGTAACATGCCTAAAATGCACATGCCTAACATGTATGTCCAAAAGTAAAAACAAATGCATGTATGATCCAATGCACATGCCAATGCATATGTGTAATATACATACCAATGTACATGCTCAAACTTGGGTTTTAGAAACCCATTTAAGCAATGAATAAGCCAAAGTTGGATTTTAAACCAATGAAAGTCCCATGGCCCTCCCATATGCAAACCATCTTCAAATACAATTAAAATTCATGCCAAAACACTGTCCCATCACTAGGGATGATGTGTAATGAGCATGAAAACAAAGCTATGCCAATACATTGTGAAAAAGAGAAACCAAAAATCATAGAGGCATTTCACCGAGCACTTGGAGTGCATCCAAGTAAAACCAAGTTTTAAAAACACCATGGGAGATCCATGAACCTCCTAAATACAAGCACAAAAGGCAATGTACAATCAACGGTTCCAACTACCCAACAAATATCCCAACACCAAAATGCATTTCGAAATCCAAAACAAAATCCCCAAACCCAAATGCAACAAACCCAAAAGAGAGACGTTTACCATGAAAATGCAATGGGATTTGAAAATAAAAAAAATAAATACAAATGGAGATGCTTACCGTGATTAGGATGAGATTTCTTGAGAGAAATCAAGTGAAAAATACACGGAGAGCAAATCGCACGGAGAGGGCAAGTTAAACGGCGCAGGGGAGAGAGAAAACAAGAAAAGGTTCTGGGAAAGAAAGAAAAGCCGCGGGGCATTTTAAAGTCATTTTCACTCGAGCGGTATTTAGTTTCGCTCAAGAGAAATCCACAGAAATCTCATATTCTGGCATTTTCTTTCAATAAGTGATACAAGAATTAATGAAGTCAATTTTCAAGCTTAAAAATCACATCAAATGTAAAAGAGCATCATATTATCACAATTTACGCAAGTAATAAAAATAAAGTATCACAGGTAATATAAACATGCGTGTTTTGTGAATCCCAACTCAATCAAGAAGTTTTAACCAAAAATTGTGAGAGGGGTTGGGCTGAAACATGAAACCATAAGTGCGTGGGAAGCCTGTCCACGATACAGAAAGTAAAATCTAATGTTGCTAGGACCTAAAAACTTCTGTTTGAATTCCTGAATCAGTATTGGCCTATTTAGAAATAAGACCTCTTTTTCTTTTTCTTTTTTCTTTTCTTCCCCTTTTTCTTTTTCTTCTTTTTTATATTTCATACTCTTTATAGATAGAGGATTTTCACATGAGGAATTTTGATATAAAATCATGAGGTCAACTAGCCCGTGGTCAATTCTGTATACACGTAGAGCTCCCTTACACATTTGATTGCCTCCCCAAAAACTCACGGGTAGCAAAACAACAATTGATTGAGCTGGAAGTATAGTGTGTGATGCAGGTCACAAATTATAAATAGTACATATGTTTTACACTTTTGTAGTTTATAAAAGTATATGATACAATTTTTAAAAGACATATGTACCAGAAATTTTCAGAATTAACAACACTAACACTCTTCATCACACATTCATATGCAAGATATTATGCATGATTTTTGAGGAATGCACAAAACACTACACAAGGACAAAATTATGCATGACTTGAGGAACACACACAATATGCTTAAACAAAAAGAAAAATTATACAAGACCTAAATATGAAAAGAAATGCATGAATGCATGACCATCAATCTATACCATGTCTAGTATGCTCCTCTACCTTTCTTATTCACACTTGTCTCACTTTTGGATGATTCACCTTATCAGCCTTCTGGCTAGTAGTCAATTGGTCTAACTTCATATTGATCATCTCATTTTGTTTGGTCAAGACCATAACTTGGCTCCACAAGTTCTGACGCCCTTTTCTTAAGTATGACTTTTCAATTCTCTTGGGATGGTCCCAAAACTCAAAACAATTTAGTCGAATGTGACCAATCTTACAACAATTGTGACAAACATGTTTTGTCTTGTGAGCTTTTTGTCTCATGGAGGGTGAGACATACCTTGGAGCATTTACAAAATTCTTACCCTTTTTAAAAGGATAAGCAGTCCTACTTTGAGAGAATGTAGGAGTACGAATAGATTGGCTTTTTAACTTAAAGCAATCTGATCTAACATGACCAACCTTCCCACAGTGATGACATCTAGTGCTCGTTTTGTGAGCTTCTTGTCTCTTGGGAGGTGAGATAGACTTTTGAACATGTAGGATTTTCTTACCCTTTTCAGATGGTTGAGCTTTGCCATTTTTATTCAATGCAGGAAGAAACACAATTTTTCCTATATTTTTACAGAAGGTTTTTGAAGTTGACGCCACATCAGATTTTCCTTCCACATATCATATACCTCTCTTGTCACTAGAGGACTTTCCTGAATTTAGGATTTTGTCAAACTTTTGTTTCCCAATAGAAAAGTTTTTCAGTTTTTCATTTAACAAAATCAACTCACCTTCCTGCATTTTTACTTTATCTTCGAGTGACACATTCCTCTTTTGCAACTGGTCGGTTAGACAAATGACTTCATTCAATTGACCTTGAAGATCTTCCTTTTCTCTTTTGCAAGTATCTATATTCTCAATATGTGCTTTATTGAGTTTCCTCAATTTTACACAATCCTTATACAACTTCTCATAGATTTCCTACAACTCATCTTCATCCCCGGATTCACTTCCGGATATATTCTCATTTTCAGACATTGATTCACGTCTATAACTTTGGCCACCAATAGAAGAAGTGAATGCCATGTAGTTGAGATTTTTCTTTGAAGGAGGACTCTCTGAAAAGTCACTTGTCTCTGAACCATTTTCACTCAAGGAAGCATCATTTGCTTTCTCATTGCCTTTTTTGTAATTTGCACACTCAAAGCTAACGTGCCCAAAGCCATGACATTCATGGCATTGTACCTTGTCTTTGGTAGCTCTAGTGTATTTCTTAGAGCTCATTTCCTTGTTTCCTGAACTGAAATTTTCGTTGACTCTCTCAAACTTTTTCTTCTTGTGTCCCCAGTTCTTTCTATTTCTAGACACAAACATCTTCTTGAATTTTTTAGCATAAAAAGCTACTTCTCCGTCATTCATAGCCAGCTTATCGAATGACTCATCTGACTCATCTCTAATGATATTGAGGGCTATGGACTTATTTTTCTTATCCACAGGAAGAGTATGCTCATAGGTTTGTAGAGAGCCCACCAACTCTTCAATCCTCATATTTTCCAGATCTTTACTTTCTTCAATGGCAGTGACTTTGGGATGGAATCTTTCATGAAGAGATATGAGAACTTTTCTCACAATTCTATTTTCTGGAAGTTTGTCCCCTAAATTAAAACTCGAGTTGACAATGTCATTCAGTTTTGCATAAAAGACATCAAAAATTTCATTATCCCTCATTCTAAGTTCTTTAAAGCTGATAGTCAACATTTGAAACTTAGAGTTCTTTACAGCCTTGGTACCTTCATGAGTAATTTAAAAAATGTCTCATGCCTCTTTGCAAGTTTCACACATGGAGATTCGCTTGAACTCCTCCTGGGAAACGGGCATGAAAATCGCATTCAAGCCTTTGTTATTCCAACCACACTCATTTATCTCATCCCTAGAGTAATTATCCACACTTTTGGGGGTTTGAACTCCCTCAATGATAACAACTGGTTCTCTTCATCCTTTTGTTATGGAAACCCATACTCGTTCATCCACTGACTTTAGGAACGCTCTCATCTGAACTTTCCAATAAGCGTAGTTGTTTCCATCAAAATAAGGTGTCGTTGTAAGAGATTGAGACTTATCCATTTATACCACTACAACAGGATCACACTCAGGAACTAAATCCAATCAAAGTGAACCCGCTCTGATATCAATTGAAAAAGCAGTGGTTCTACCAACACAACACCTAGAGGGGGTTGAATAGGTGTAGTTCGATTTTTCTGGTCTAATAAAAATATTGATAAGCAAGCATTCAAATAATCAAATAAATCACACAGATAATCAACATAGAGATTTGATCACGAAGTGGAAACTCATTTGAAGAACTCTTCAAAATCTAAAACTACTCCGGGTGTAAGACATCACCTCAAATCTACTATAGAAAATTTAATTGTTACAACCAATTTAGCGACACTTTCAAAACATTTGAAGTTCCTAAACTTGATCTGTAACACCACGAGTGACCCACTCGATCTCTACACGCATGTAGTGCCGGAACTTCGACCTTTCTATAGCTTCCCACGAGAATCTCTTGATCTCTACATCAACAGCAGCTCTGAAAACCTAATTATCATCAGTACATTAATTCTCATCATATATATACAATGTAATTTTCCAAAGAGCAGGTGAAAGATCATATAACTAATATATTTTAAATGGTGCACAATACCTAGCAAATATCGACTTATATATAAAGTGCGAATCAGTTATGAACAGTATTTTCGTCTAAATTTTTTTTTTCCATTTTACCCTTACTCTTGTTTCTCAATTCCCGTTTTGTCCCTGCCTTTTTCCCATTTTGCCCCTACTTGTATTCCAAAATTTCCGTTTTGCCACATCCCCCTCCCCCATTCGCTTCGTCTCCTGCAGTGCACCACCGCACGTCGGCATGACCAACACCACCCCGGAGATTCTCTTCCCCTCCGGCCGGCGTCCCTCCCTTCCAATCTCAGCCCTTATCGTGCCGCCGTTAATCGCCACGAGCGAATCCAAGCCGCTGCCGGCCCATTTCTTCGTCCCCTCCAGTGCGGCGCTGCACGCCGACGTGGCAAACATCGCCCGATCAATTCTCTTCCCCTCCGTCCGGCGTTCCTCCCATTCTAATCTCAGCTCCTATCGTGCCGCCGTTAACCGTCACGAGCGGATCAAAGCTGTCGTGAATAGTGTTTTCGTCCAATAAAATATTTCCTATTTTGCCCCTGATTTTATTCTGGTTGATGAGTTTTTTTATTTTTATCAAAACCCATCTCGAAGGGTGTAGCATTGCTCTTAGGCTTTAGATGTGACAAATGAGTGATTTTACAAATCGGTTTGAGCTTTACAATTGGACTATAATATTATTATTTTTTTTTCCAAATTGATACCAACTTTTCATAAAATTTTAATAAAAAACCAAAATCTTAAAAATTAAACTTTAATGTTGTGTAGCATTTTATTTCCTTTAATTTTGAATTATGTAAATATTGAATTGAATTATTACATTTTAGTATAAATCTAATTTTCCCTTTTATTAATAATTTTTGTTTAACGATTTATTAACAAATAAACTTAAATATCTTTTTTTTTTAATTTTCGGATAAATTAAATATTTTATTAATTTACTTGAAATTAATTTGAAGTAAATTTACAGTTTCTAATGTACTGCAATGGTAAGTATTAAATAATGTCATGTGCTTCTTGCAGTCTTTCATTGTCTTAATTAATTCAACCGTTTTATGGAATCCAAACCTCGGGTTGTATGCACAGCCACGTGGGCAACATGCATGGAAAGGTTCTTAGCAGATAATAAATAAGGACATAATTTACTTCTAATATGTATATTATTCAATTATAAATGCTATCAGTAAACACTAACTTAAGTTTACAGATTCCTTTCACCAAAAATACGAGGGTGGATTAAATTATGAATTAATGGATTATGGTTGGTTGGACTTTCGAGAGAGGACCTCCACCTGAATCCCCAATCATTAAGGGTGCGTTTGGATGTTGAGATGAGTTGGGTTGAGTTGAGATGATAAAATATTGTTAGAATATTATTTTTAAATATTAAAGTTGTTTTGGGATTTAAAAAAGTTGAATTATTTATTATATTTTATATTGGAATTTGAAAAAGTTGTAATGATGAATTGAGATGAGTTGAGATGAGTTGGGATGAGTTTGACAACCAAACGAACCCTAAGTTTAGTTACTTTACAAATATGAGAATATTAATACTAATTCCCACTATTTGTACGCAGTGTGAGAAATAATAAGCAAATTAGGAACATCCACACATATAAATTAGTAAGACATAATCTAAATTAAGATGAATTGACGTTATCAAATCTCGTATTTTTTTATATGAAAAAAATAATGATGTTATTGCGATCAAAGATAAATATGAGGGGAAAAGCTCCAATAAGTTAACAAATATCTCATCATCATGACAACTCATATTACAGTGCTCAAAGAGAAAAAAATATCCAATGCATTAACCCGATCTTAGATTCTCTAATCCATATTACCAAAGTATACATTGAAGGACTTTCGTACAGATAATTATTATTACAATTTGTAAGATCACGACAATTTTTAGTTGTCTATTAGGTCAATAAGATCGTATTGATTAAGTAGATAAGAAAAAATTATGGTTATGTACCATTTTAAGATAATTGCATAAGAACAACTTCACTCACTCATCCGACAAAGTAACATCGACGTTGTCTTGCATAACAAGAGACAAACCTTATTGAAGGAGTGCATATATTGATATATCTCTAAAAAATAAGATTGATTGATATCTATTTATTGTGAACTGATGAGTCGTTGAGATTCATGAAATTTGTATTAGCATTAGGAAGAAAAAAAATATTAGAGGAATAGGATTGGTGATGATATGCAATGAGAAACAAGATAAAAAAAAAAAAAAAAAAAAAAGCGACATATTTTCACTTTGTCTAATACTAAAACTTATTACATATCATAATTATATTTATTAATTTATTAATTTTATTATTTGTTCCCGGCGAGGTGGTGGTCGATGGTTTCACTTTCACTTTCACTTATGGCTTACCTGGGCATACGTGCATTAGCACGTCATGCCTTACTAATATATATATATATATATATATATTGATATTGTTATAATAATGGAATTTTCGAATGAGGTGAAAGGAACAGGTAAAAGGATGTCTACCTAACCAATGTACCTACCATGCAAGGTGCATGTATATCATCCTGTAAAAAAATCATTCATGTTATTATTATCATTATATATAATATAATCTTCTAACGAGAGCAAATGAGCAGGTGCAAGGTTCTTAGTATATAGATCATGTCTACCATTATTAGTATTGAGTAATGTTATATCTTCATACAACTTTATGCACAACATTATTACGTATTGAGTATCAACTTCATTTTTTCAATTTTTAATTCAAATTTTAAAATCTTCATTATTTCAATAATAATTGACACGTTAGCACGTATGATTAAGTGTCTAAACTTGTAAATATAGATAAAAATTTTTGGTACTATATTATTGGGGTTTGTTGGGAGAGTGAGATCAAAAGAGAATTTTTTGAATAGTAATAAGATAATTGTAAATAGTAGTGAGATAGTTTGAATTGAGTATTTTGTAAATTTTGAAAAAAGAGGAATAAAAAGTTTAATAAAAAATATTATAAAATTAAAATATTAAAATAATATAGTTTTATAATATTATTTTTTTAAAAATTTGAAAAAATTAAAATTGTTTTTTATTTTTTATTTAAAAGTTTAAAAAAATTATAATAATTAATTTAAAAATTTTATATTCAAATTATGTTTAAAAATAAGACGACACTAAATGAGAAATTTTTATGTCTATCTACAATCCCAAGTCTGCGCATAGTATCACTATCATTATAATATAATGGAAGGGTGTTAAAGAAGCCAAATTAACAGGTGAAATGATTTGATTTTATATTTACCGCGCCAACTGTAAAATGTACTATATGCGCGCTATCCGCGTTTTATCACGTGGTAGTTGTTAAAAAAAAAAAAAAAAAAAACTCTTGTCACGGACTCACGTGGTAGTTGTCAAAATAAGGGGAAAAAAAAAAAAAACTCTTGTCCTCTTCTTTTTGGCAAAAAATAAAAAAGTATTATTAATTATTCTCAACAGTAATATATATTATAAGTGTCCTTAGCCGTCCCCCCTGACTGCGTACTACGGCCCGGTGAGATTTTAGACACGCTGCAGTTTTGGACAACATGGGATTGGGGGACACCAGAGTTGCGTAATTACTTCGAACTTTTTTTTTTCTTTTTTTCCGGGGCAAATATATTTTGTTTTGGTTTTTTTTTTTTTGAATTTAGCAAATATATTCTGTACTGTGGTGAACCTTAACTTGGTCAATATCATTTAGAAAAAATCTTATTTTTCTACCATATATAGCTTTTGTGCATCGAATGATCGATCGATGGTCGTCTTGCTGATATGAAGAAGAATGCAGTTTTGTATGTAAAAGCTTCATTTGTTTCATCATACAACAATCTTCGTAAATAATTTTCTGAATTTTTGGTATTTGAATGTGTTTGAAAAAGAGTACTTAATGAAAAACAGTACTTTCGATCCATAAAAAATCAAACATTCTTTTCGGAAAATTTGTAATTAGTTCAAAATTTCGAAAACACCGATTTCCAATCTTACCCGACAGCTAGGATCTTAATTTTGTGCATCGAATGTGTTGTATGCATGTAAAAGCTTCATTTGTTGCATGCCTTCCTCTGATCCCTAATCTTCCTCCTCTTTGTCATTACAATATTTTAGTTTTTCTGAAGCTATGATTTTTGAGATTTTGAATTTTTTTTCCGCTTTTGTTATTTTGAGCTATTAGTGTTTTATTTTATTTTTTAAAAATTTCTAACATGTTTTAAGTCTTAAATTTCTTTTTTTGACATGTTTTAGTATTTTTAGTTTTCTGACAATTAATGGCAGCTTAATTGTCATGTGGCATGCCATCTATCATGATCTAGTGTCTTGTTTTTCATATTATATGGATATCTTATATATGGATATAATTGCTTGCATGTTTTATTATTTAGATACGTTATTAATTCGACTATATATAAATATATATATATATATATATATATATATATATCTTGATTTTCAAATATCAATATCGTTCAGATATTAATTTCGTTTTGTTGTTGATTGCTTTTTCTTTAATAATTCAATTGCATGTTTATTTTCATGAATGAGATCAATATTTTTAGTGTGATTAATTCTAATATATTTATTAATGCATGTACATTATGAAAAAGGTATATAATACTATGTTTTCACAATAGGCGTACTAATTTACGATATGTACGTATGAGTTATAACTGTGCTGCATGCATGCAGTAGTACTGTCACGATAGAATCCTAGCTAACTGAAAATTGTTTTGAGGGGTCAACTACATGTGTGCGACTTGGGTGGGAAATCAAAGTTTTTGATAATTTAACGAATTTTCATACAATATTGGTCAAGATCAGTTGATCAGTGATTTTATCACTTATTTGTTGTATGACGTTACTTTGCATGAAAAATTACTACTTCCACATGATAGTGCACATCATGTGATACATGTCTCCGGCCTTATCATTTTGTGATAAAAAAATCTACTACAAGAAAAAAAAATGAACATTTATCATGACGAGTTATTTGTGATGAGAATAGACTCATTTTGATAGAAAAATAACTGGTAACAAATATAATAATATATCAATTTATCTACATGCATGACACGATTTCTTTTTAATCTTTGTGTTTCTCCAGTGCTAAATCAGGTGGTTCGAAATCAAAGCAGGCTAGGAAGTCCAATAGCCCGCCTACTCGTGAACGTACCTCACGGCCGCCAAGTGATCATAGGCAACGTACCTACCATGCAAGGTGCATATATATATATACATATATATATATCATCCTGTAAAACAATCATTGTTATTATTATTACTATTATTATCATTATATATAATATAATCTTCGAACGAGAGCAAATGAGTAGTTGAAAGGTTCTTTGTATATAGATCATGTCTACCTCACTAATGTTATGCTTAATATGCATAACACATCATGCATGTATAAAGAAAAACCATTATTAGTATTGAGTAATGTTAACCTATGCTTTCTTTCTGGTTATCACCAGCTTTAAGCACTTTGATCAATTTTTAGTTGCGATAGGGCTAACCCCAAAATCAACTCGATATATCAATTTTTCTTTATACATGCATGATGTGTTATGCATAGTGCATTAGCAATTTATTATCTACATGACACGTTTTTCTTCAATCTTTGTATTTCTCCAGATCTAAATCACGTGGACGTTCGAAATCATGTAGTAGTAGATCAAGGAGATCGGAATCATATAGTAGTACACGAAGATCAGGTGGTTCGAAATCAAAGCCGGCTAAGAATTCCAAAAGTAGTACAGGTACTTCAAAAACCAGAAAGGAAACCTCATCGTCAAGGCCGGATGATAGGGAATGGCTTAAAACTCTGAAAAAAGACATCAAAACTCTGAACCAAGACATCAAGTCATTGCTGTATGACATGGAGAAGCTCCTCAAAACTTTGGATGATCGCCTCCAAAATTAGCTTCCAGCTGGAAAGTAATTTATATATATATAGTATGTCATGATCAGAGAGATCATCATATATATCACTTTATATATATATGACCATCTAGATCTCCATATATATATATATATAAATATATATCGATAAATAATGAGTAGATGATCATTAGATCATCACTTTGATCATATATCGATCGTCTATGTTTGTTGCTTACTGGGCGTCGCACTCTGTACGTACTAGCTAGTTTGGTTTGGTATTTAATTTCAAAATGCATATATGCATGCATGTGTGTTTCTAAGACTATGTTTATCATCATCTATTCAGCGAATATATAATATTAACGTTTGTGCTTAATTGGTTTCTCATATAAACGTTTGTGCATGCTTGGTTATATGCTCGAAAAGAGAATAAACAAAACTTTAAGCTTACCAAAGTGGAGGATGATCAACCACTCGATCGATCTCCGCAGGAAGAAATTACGCGCGCAAGAGGGAGACTAACACGAGAAAGAATATATATATATATATATATATATATATATATATATGAGATCAAAGAGGGAAGAGAGTCGAATGTGAGGTGCCATGTGTGCTTAATTTCTGATCATCGAAGAGTAGGTACTATTCCATGCATATAGCTAGCGAGAGAGATGGCGATGAATTAAATTAGCTAGGAAATCGCGAGAACGAGAGAATGATCAAAGGAAAAAAGATCAGAAAATCAGGAGACGGAATAAAAAGTTGCCAACGAGGAGATCGACATGCAGCCAGTGAGGAAGCAGCAAGAAGGAAAGAAATATGGAAAGTTGTAGATCAGAAAACGAAGAGAGAAGGCATGGAGAGTTGGAGACTTCGGAAGGAGGAAGAGAGAGGGGGAAATTTCCTGAGACAATACGCACGTATTTCTGCTTATAATTCATATTTATTTATTTATTTTTAATTTTTTTTTGTAGCCTGGGCTTTTTACTCTGTGTCGAGTTGTAACATTTCTCTTCTCTCGTCACTTGATCTCCATGTATGACCATCGTCCGTTTGTTGCTCAACGTCCTCTATAAACATTGAGGTGGAGGTTGTCTTGTACTCGTTGAATTACTGATTCTCTACGAATGTTACCCTACGTACCTCCATGTCCATGGAGAAGGAGGTTTCCACGTGGCATTGGAGGTTCCATACCTGAGTGCCTGATTTAAAGTGTGCTTGCACTCTCTCAGGTCATTTATTTCTTCTGTTCACGACTTATCTTGAAAGAGGGAACAAATGCTTCTGATAGGCTTGGCTCAATATAAATGGAGGCCTAAGGTGAATATGTTCAATAAAATATAAATTATTATATGAAATATTTTTAAAATTTTTAATAAAATGAGATTTTATTTAAAAGATTTAAATACAGTTTTTGCGAATTTATATTTACAACAACTTCTTAAAATGAGGCTTCAATGTAGATTTCGTGCCTCAATTTAGCAAAATCTTAAAAAAATTACTTAAAATATAAATAATTCGTTATATTACTTATAAAAAAAAAATTCATTGTATTAAATATTAAAT
This sequence comes from Cyclocarya paliurus, assembly GCA_029856935.1. Taxonomy (NCBI): domain Eukaryota; kingdom Viridiplantae; phylum Streptophyta; class Magnoliopsida; order Fagales; family Juglandaceae; genus Cyclocarya; species Cyclocarya paliurus. The sequence goes on from CM056958.1 coordinate 21,948,442, forward strand.
TTAGTATTATGGGGTCTTGCACACATTGAAAACTATAAAAATTATTTAAAATTTTATTTAATGAAGTGGTTTTTATTTTTTTTTTAAAAGTTAAAAAAATATCTCATTTTAATTTTTGGAGCCTTATATAGGATAGGGCCTTAGGCAATGGCCTAAATGGCCTTACCATTGAGTCGGCCCTACTTGTGATATCTCTAGATTTTGGGAATATATATTCACTACAAGAGATTGGGTTTTTTAGACAAAATATTTTGTTTCAAGAAATCCAAATTTCTTCCCAAAATACTTTTGGAGATGAAAATTTTCGTCTCTAGTTGGTCTCGGAAAAACCGTCTCAAAAGGTTTTTGATTTTCATCTCAAAAAATTATTTTTAGGGAAAAACTTAGGCAGAACCAATCGAAACGGTTCGAACGTGTAAGTTTTTTTGACACAAAAAATTTTCGTCTCAAAAATATTTTCGAATGGCATAATATCAGTTCCAACCAACACTTACCATTCAAACTATCTTCATCGAACGAATTACCATATTTGATCATGTTCGAATGGACGAAGTGTTCAAATGACTTTTAAGCGTTCGAGCCAATTTTGTTCAAACATGTTGTTTATTTTTGAAATTCTTTCCCTTCGAACAGGGTTTTGCATATTAATGTTGTTCGAACCAATATTTTATTGTTCGAATGGCCATATGGAGGTTGTCGTTCGAACGGGTTAGTTTTAGTTTGAATGGGTCTGTTTTTATTCGAATGGATTTATAAATGGTAATTTACCGTTCGAACGGTATTAATCATACAATACAGAATTTAATTAATAATGCCATACTAATATTACACAAATTACAATTCAAACATCAATTATTCAAATGTTTTGGAACATCATAATATAAAGGCAATTAAAGAAAAAACAAATTTTAAGATTGTGGTGGTGGCATAGAGTTTTAGGACATCATTGATTGCAACTGGTCAAACACAACTTTTTGTACCTCCGTCCCAGTCTCTTTGCATGTTCTCTTCTAATCTCGCCTCTAAATCCGCTGCTTAATCTAATCGGGTCATCAACTCATTTTCCTTGGACCTCAATCGTTCTATCTCAAGTGTTACTTCCTCCAATTTCTTAGTCTTGTCGTCATTCGATCTGACTCGATAAGAGGATGATGATATTAATGATGGCTTCACGCAACGTCTTAGGCCCTTCAAATATCCAGAACGTGATCCAAGAGCTTGAGAAATGATCTGAACATCGTTAATAGATGATTCATCAGATGGATCCGTAGCAGTTTCCTTAAGAGATATCATTTTGTCCTACAAAAACAAAAACATTAAAGTTAGTAGAAGTAACAAAAATATTATTAGACAATGGAATTAAAGAAATTTAAACTTACATAATTTGCCTCAGCTTCAGGATTGGTCCAAATACCATCACGATTTTAAGTATCAATCTCTACAAGAATACTTTCATCTACAGTCATGTGATTGCTATACTTACTATCAAGAAACCACATATCATTCTTTTACTCCGATGCCGCTTGACAAGCATAAAACAAGTTTGCTTCACTTTCTTTCTCTTCGTAAAAATTTGTTTGCTCATTATTTTTTAATTGACAATCATTTTTAATATGCCCAAACTTTTTACATGAATTATGACATTGAGGTTTTTCTCATAACCAACAATCTTTATCAACATGACTACTTTTACAAATTCCACATTTTTGTTGAATGGACTCCACATTTCTAGTTCTCTCAAAATTATTTCTTCATCTTCCTCTTCCATGTCTTCCACCTCTAGAGGACTCACTTTTAAATGAGTCTGTTTCTTGACTTTTTGAATTAACATTAAGTTTAAATTGAAAGACACTTTCAATTGATTTTTCGGAGCGCCTACTCAACCTTTGCTCAAATGTTTTAATTGAACCCATCAATTCTTCAACACTTAACTTGTCAATTTCTTTAGTTTCTTCAGTAACGACAACAATGAAATCAAACTTCTCTAACAAACTAATTAATATTCTCTCAACAATTTTTTGATCCAAAATATTTTCTCCATATGTCTTCATTTGATTCACAACTTCCATAAGTCTAGGAAAATAGTCTTTCAACAACTCCATTTCTTTCATCTTCATATTTTCAAATGTCTTCTCAAGGATTGAAGTTTTAGAGTTCTTACCTTCAATGTGCCTCTATATTCCTTTTGAAGATTCTCTTAAGCCTACTTTGCTTTGATGCCATTGATAATCTTTGGGAAGATTGTGTCGGCAACACCTTGGTTAATCAAGGTTAAGGCTGTTGCATCTTTCTTCCTATGCTCCTTCAATTGTTGCTTTTGAGCATCCGTCAAAGTTGTGGTGGCTACCATTTCTTCGTACCCATCTTTTACATATTCCCAAATCATATGAAAGTAAAATAGCTCCCACCTTCACATACCAAAAATCATAATTTTCTCCATTGAAAAGAGGAAATTATGGTTGCTGGGCTCTAATATTTTGATTGCTTGTACTTGTCATTATTGTTGTGATATCATCATGTTGGCATATCATGAAATGAGATGGAGAGATTATTGTGCAAAGAGAAATTTTTTTAATCACTCTCTTGGAAATAGATTACAATGCATTAGCCTATATATAGGCACATAAGACTCATCGTTCTTGATGACCATAAAATTACTCTTGAAAAATATAGAAGGACACGCTTGAGAAACTAAAAGACAACTTTGAAAAACTAAAAATCACTCTTGAAAAATCGAAAATTATTATTCATATAATGCACAAAAGTCTTCATACGACTCTAATGCATCTCACAATGGCATTAATCTATTTTTAACACTCTACCCCACCGCCACAACCATAACACCATATATAATATATATCTATGAAGTTTGTCCCTTTGTTATGTAAAAATACATCCACTTCATTATAATATCTATTTCTGATTGTAATTTCATTATTAATGCAAGTATCATATCCTCGATCTATGTGTCTTTACTAGCTGCGAAGTACTTCACTTATCTGTTTGAGCATAATTGTATATCGTGATATCTTGATCTTTGAGATATATTAAATAATTTAAATATAAAACACAACCAGATCATTTGGAAGGTATATGATGTTGGGGTAAGAAAGAGCAAAGAGGTGAGCGTGGCCAATCAAGTATTTGTCTAGCCAAGTAGCTGGAAGTCTTGGGGATGTATTGAGAAAGAGCGATGGTCAATGTCTTTGCAAGGGAAGCTAGCGTTGAAAATAATAACTTAATTATTATTGTCATGTTACCGAGTGCTAGAGTACGTAGTGTTCATGGATTATTTTGTTAGTTTGCTTAAGTATGATTTAATCCCTTTGGAGAGAGGGATCTCCACTTTTGAAGTGGAAGATGACATTACTCTTTAATTAATCTTATATGATTAGAGGAAATTACTTTGCAATTGGTTATTTAATAATTGAGATTATATATCATTTATTAATTTGTTGTACTTATAGCTATTTTAGTGATCATAAATATTGATTTTTTTTTTAATAACAAGCCAATTCACAATGAATAATTTGTCATTTCTCCCTCTTTTTTTGTTCGATTGCTAACAACGCTTGGCGATGCCTTTAAATAAACAGGCCTGTCATTGATCTATACATCTGAGAAAACCTTAGGAACAACATTTGAAGGCTTTGCAGAGCTTGATCAAGGTAGGTTTCAATTTTGTGCTCATAAAATGCAGCATTTCAATTCCTTAGGATTGGTATAACCATGGTCATGTAATGCTTTCTCAACAGTAAAAATTATAATGGACAAAATTTCTGAAAGGTCTAAGGCATTCATAGAGTACACCATAGAGGAAACTGCTAGTATAGGACCTCAAAGAGATTTTAGGAAAGGTTAGTTCGTTGGTATCTTCCCCCATTCCTCTTTTCCTATATATATATATACATATTTTTTTCATATGAATCTTCCTTGTATTTCTCGTGTCTAATGTGTAATACCCAAAAATGGGTTGGTTTCGCTTCAGTTTTGGTTCAGAATTGTATATAAAATAATGGCTAGTGCTGCAGATCATTAATGGCTAGATGATAGCTGTTGATGTTGCCAAGGGTTGGTGATATATAGTTCCATCTGAATTTTTTCGTTTCTCAATGTTATTGAATAGAACATGATCAGTGTATGTAAAAACGTTTAAATATCACAATAGTTGGATACTTCCTTGATGAATGATATATAATAGGTCGAACACAATTAATCACAATATGTACATGATAAACCTGTTGAAAATTCATCAATTACCGGTCCAACAAAAGGGAACAAATATTCGGTTTGGGTGATATGCCAATAATTAATTCAACAAATATACATGATGTCCTACGGCAAGCTGCACCATATTTACATGGTACTGGATGATCAATTACATTAATTATCTTTTCTTTTTCCTGTTGAAGATGCCTGATCCATAGGTTGAAAAGATCATATTTTTAAGAAGGGGAAACTGCATCAATATGAAATGGGTGATTGGGACACAAGCCAAACAAATGATAGGAATCCAAATCCAAGAATGTTGGTCATGTAGCATGATTATAAGAGCAGCAGAAAAGGCTATCATCATGGTTGCAATAGAGCAAAAGAGGGTGAGAAGGCCTATTATCATCTGCCTCGGCAAATACTCGAGAAAATCTTCTTCTGCATAACTTGATGTGAGGATTTCCAAAAACATCAACACTGAAGTTGAGGAAGAAAAAAGGGACAATGCATCACATATTATAAAGAGCTTAAATAATTTTTTCTTTAAGAATATTGGAAAGCCTGTAGTTTGATCGTTGCCACCCGGAACAGTAAAAGCTACAGTGAACATAATGGTAACAATCAGAGCACCGACCACAGTGCATGACGTTGCTGTACCCTTCATCCATTTCTCTCCCTTTTCCATCAGTTTCTTGTGGTTCTTCGAAAACAATTGTCGGGGAGTTAAACCATCCTCAATATTGGTACTTTCCTTTAACTTGGGATGGACAATTCCCTCTACCTTCTGCATTTGTTAGAAAGAAAATGTTAGATTAAGAATGCTACCAAAACTATTTACTTCAACATATATTACGTATTAGAAAGATTGGAAATTGATGATATAGCCTTACACAGAAGAAATAGTAAGTAAAATAAGGTCAATGGTTCCAAATTATGATTAATCTACCTAGTCCATGTTGAAATGATCAGCTTCAATATTGAATATATAGTACAAGGATATCAGGGATCAAAAAGACTGGAATTTATCTATAAAACGAATCCTTATCCCACCTCAGCCTCAGCCTTCTTCGACCTCGTCAAAATATAAAGATAGAAAAGGTCTCACAATCTTTTATTTCATGCTTTTTACGCGTTATAATATTGTGAATCGGACTGCATGCAACAGGATGTTGCATTGGAAGAATTATGACTAATATTCATGTATATAGATGTTCAATGTGGCATTGGTGTTTCCTTCACTGTACCATGAAGCTGAAAATTAATGTAGACTTACCTGAAGAAAGAGGAGGCCAACAAGGAGGTGCACAAATTAAGGATGCTGCTAGCTAGGCCAATGACATGGAGAGAGAGAGAGAGAGAGAGGACCTTGAACCATTGTAACTCTCTTTGCATTTGTAAAGCTGCCCCTGGGATTTTATTAACCCCAGTGAAATCTTCTATCATTCCTGCCATATGTAACATATTATTTTCATTGGCATCTACTTGAGATATCAATGAGTATAAGTTCATCTCCCTATCTAGCCTGTATAGAATGCTAAAGATTTTTTCTTGACGATGCAAGACAGCAAGCATAAATATGTTCCTTTTGTTTCTATCTTTGGTCCATAAAAGTCGTCGATGATCTCGTTCAAGTATCTTAGAAACGAACTCAAAAATCCCGTTCTTGGCAGCCCGGCAAATGGCAGTATAAACTAGGCCATCCTTAAGTTGTTGAGTATTTGATTCTGATATCACTTGACACATTTGAGAAAGAAGTGCATCGGATTGGACATGGATCCTCTTCATTTCCAACAACTGCTGGAATATTCCTTCGACAATTATTGAGACATTGTCAATTAGTTTAACTAGATGAACTTATAAAAAATTAATAATAAAAAATTTAAAAATATCAGTCAATGATTTTGTTGAGTACTCCTAGAAACTAAATAGCGAAACATTGCTAACAGACCACTGCGAAGAAAACAACAAAATTTGTTTACTTAAAGATGTTAGAAAAATTCTACCTCAACAAAGCTATGTCTTTTTTTACATACTAATAATTCGCAGTTTTTGCAATGTCCCATTAGTTTCTGTGTAGTGAGGAACTTTATTATAATACACATCCAGCAAATTAAATTGATGCACAAAATATATATTTAGTACTCATCAAAGTACGTACATCATGATAAGCTAGCTTCGCTCTAAAGCCACATCACATGATCAAATATATATTCTATTATTATTAGTACGTACTAGCTATCATATTACTTCTCACTTACTTGTCTTAACTATTATCATATTTTTTTTATAAGTAAAAATTAACTACTATTATATTATTTTTTTTTTTTATGGGAAACTGACTTCATTAATTCATCAAAGAAAAGTTACATTCATGACCAGGATACATATAGAAAAATTTTCAGATCACAAGCCAATTACTGCATTTGGAGCTCCACCAGTACACAAATTATTTTGACTAGTATAGTCTTAACTAGTACTGTTGTAGCCCTATACTATCATATTATATAGCATGCATTAATTAACTTCTAAAATATATTAATATATCAAATTAAATCATGTTGATCATACTAGCTACACGTACATCTTCCATTCTTATATTAATGAAAAGTCAAGTGAGTAAAATTATACTCATTGATATCTCAAGTAGATGAATTTTCATTGATATCTCAAGTAAAAAATATACACGTACACTAGACAATTTTCGAATGAATTATACGGTACTTGCATGAGTACGTACTAGTCTATATACGTACTACAACACATTTGATTTTTAGTGACAGTTAGGAATTTGTGACAGTCCCTAAACCGTCACTAAAAAGTGTTTTCTGTGACGGTTTTTGAAAACCGTCACTAAAGACGGATGAGATTTTTTTTACGTTCCAACGAATGAGAAAATTACGTTTGAACGTCACACATACGTTCAGACATGTGGTTACTTACGTTCGAATGTAAACATTTTTTGGCGCAAACGTTCGAACCTTAGTAATTAACGTCCGAACGTGAAATTTTTTAGCACAAACATTCGAACCTTAGTAAGTAACGTCCGAACGTTACTTATAGGTTTAAATTAATTAAATATGTTCTAATTTTAAATTTATGTGGTTTTGATATTGCATCATTTGGATACAAGTCTAAAAAATTGACTTGTATACATTTATATATACAGAATTTGTAAAATATAATTATATATTTATATATATTTTAAATATTTATGTTTATATATATATAAACTTATGTTTATATATATAAATGTGTATATATTTATATATACATATTTAAATATATACATATGTTTATTTATATTTGAAGTGCAGTGATTTAGTATTGAAGTTGAAAAATATAACATTAAAGAAGATTGAGAATTGTAATTAAAAAGTCATAGATATATTAAATAATATTGTTCCTTACAAATATTAAAAATAAAATACATATAATATGATAAAAGTACATAAACAACAATCAGATAATATCGCCGTCCGGGAAAGTGATAGCTGCCCGTACCTCCTCAGTCAAGGTATCAACCTTGTCGTTGAGGATATGTACACGGTGTGACATCTCGGCGATAGATGCCTTTAGAGGCCCGAGCCGTTCATCGATCTTACGATCGATATGCGTAGTCAGCTGCGAGATCACTGCATCAATCCAAGCAGGCTGCACATCTCCCCACACTGGGCTGGGGCTGCGTCGGAGGAACTAGATCCGCTACAGGGGGTGGCCGACGTCCCCTCGCCTGTCCAATGCTACGTCGTTGAGTGGTCATGTCAAGGGCGCTCATCTGATCTTTGGCCATCTCTAAAGGCTGGGTTGGCACTCCCCGAGCAAGTAGTAGCCGGCTGAGTAGGACACCGTATGGGAGGTTTTCCGTGGAGACGATGCTCGCCTCGTAACGGATCCTGTCAAAGATGAGCAAGGGAAAATCTATGGCATCTCCACGTGCCACCCGTATCAAAAACTGTGCCCGAGTCTGACTAAATGTAGTCTTATGTGCCACAGGATCCACGTTTGTTGCAACTATAAGATGCAACATACGGAAGAACGGAAACAAATGATTTTGGTGGAAGGAGTTCGGCCTTTCAAGCTGCATGCGGTCTCTCCCGGTGAAGATGTAGAAATCCTCGTCTCGGTCGTCATCCGTAGCCGAAGGCTCAGCACCTTCGGCCTTTGACTGGTCTGCATCTCTGGCTGATGATGCATCAAGTGGGCCAATAGATGATGCAGAAGTGCCTACATCTGCCTCAGTCGATGTCTGAACTCCTCGATGAATCCCGAGGTAGTCGGCGATGACATCGGGTGAAAACTCAAATGTCACACCGCGTACAGTCACGGTGTGAGAGGATGCGTCATGAGGCATGGAGCACATCTCCATGTATAACTCCTGAACCATAGAGGGATATGCCTTACCCCTCAATGTGCAGATATTTCCCCAGCCTCTACTGAGGAAGACATCTCTTAGGTTCGTATGCTCCCAGCTGAGCTCATCGAACTCGTTGATCAGGGCTTCTCGCTCGACCATAACAGTACGAGACCCGATCCGAGCAGTATCTTGAGTGGCTCCTTCCCTCCCTCGTTTCCTAGAATGCAAATGATGAGCCATCTCCTGAAAATAGAAAATGAAACAAAATTAATTGTACTATTAATGCATATTTGTCTTTAAATTAAATTCAATTTCATTAACGTTCGAACATATGAATATACGTCCGAACGTTACTATGAAACGGTTGGACGTTATTACATAACATTTGAACGTAAATCTATAACGTTCGGACGTTTAACTAAACGTCCGAACATAGAAGGTATCATAAATTTCACTGTTATACGTTCGAATGTTATAAATATACGTTCGAACGCAAAATTGTTAAAAATATTTAAAAAATTAAAAAAACTTACGAACGTTCAAATATCCTATCGAACGTAAATGTAGTAACGTCCGGATGTATAAAATATACCTCCGGACGTGGAAGGCCACGAAATTGAAAGGGCATATATTCGAACGTATTGTTGTTACGTTCGAACGTTACGAGTCGGGTTGCTGAGTCGACTCAGCCATTCTCGAAAGCTTCAAATCCTATTTCTACCGGGCTAAATGCCGAAAGATCACCGTAGAAATGAAGTATACACTTCAAGAAACATTTCCACGGTGACATTTTGGCGATTGGTAACCCATGGTGGCCGGAAAATCGAGTTGAAAATCCGGCCACCATGGGTTTCGGTTTTAATACAAATCGATCGAAATCGATCAATAAAATATATACTTTTAGATGAAATAGAGATGCATACCTTTTAGTGATGGTTGTGACGGAGTTTGACGGCGGCGGTGACGGAGGAGTGGCGGCTTGGAAACGGAGGAAAACGGAGAAATGAGTTTCGGGCGTTCGATTTTGGATTTATTTACATATAACATTCGAACATTATAATAAATAACGTTCCAACGTTTCAAATACGTTGGAACGTTAATAAATATAACGTTCGGACGTTATCTGTATTAACGTTCCAACGTCGGATGAAACGTTGGAACATTAATAAATATAATGTTCCATATATATATTCTAGTAACGTTCTATTTTAGTATAAATCTAATATTAAACTTTTATTAATGATTTTTGTTTAATGATATAACTATATTGTAAATATAATATATTATATAACATTAATATAACTATAATATATTCTAACTATAATATATTCTATAACTATAATTGGACAATAGTAACTATATGAATGTTTTAGACTATATAGTAACTATAATATATTATATAACTATAATATATAATAGTAACTATTTATATGTTCTAAATAGACTATATTAGTAACTATAATAGTAACTATTATAACATTAATATATAATAGTAACTATTTATATGTTATAAATAGACTATATAGTAACTATATAGTATTATATAACATTAATATATAATAGTAACTATTTATATGTTCTAAATAGACTATATAGTAACTATAATATATTACATAACTATAATATATAATCGTGACTATTTATATGTTCTAAATAGACTATATTAGTAACTATAATAGTAACTATTATAACATTAATATATAATAGTAATTATTTATATGTTCTAAATAGACTATATAGTAACTATAATATATTATATAACTATAATATATAATCGTGACTATTTATATGTTCTAAATAGACTATAATATATTATTTAACTATAATATATGTAGTCGGGATATCATTAATAAAATGAAGTCTATTTTCATAAATAAAAATGTCTTAATTAACTTAATTTTTTGAATTTTTAACGTTCTAACATTAAGTCATTACGTTCAAATGTTTTGGTGGGAAGTTTCCTACTCAATTGTATCGTTCGGATGTTATTACATATACGTTCGAACGTTATAAATTTTTTGGTGGAAAATTTCCCGCTCAATTGTATCGTTCGGATGTTATTACATATACGTTCGAACGTTAATAAATTGTTGGCGGGAATTTTCCCACTCGATTATCGTTTTACGTGGTGTGTTTTTTCGTTTGAACGATTCATTTAAACGTTCGAACGAAAATATTGATATTTTATCTGGAAAGAAGTAACATTCGAACGTTTAAATGAACCGTTCGAACGTTAATTAAAATGAAATGTTTTGATATGAAGTCACGCACGGGAGCGAAGCAGAAACCATTTCTGCTTCCCGTGCGCGTAATAGAGAGGAGAGATTGTTGAGAGATTGAGTGAGATACAGGGTTAGAGTGAGAGTGAGATACCGATTACAACTAGAGTGAGAGAGGGTGATTATTGACAGTGAAGATTTTGAAAGTATTTTGGTAAGGAAAAATTATTTTTCCATTATTTCTAATTTAGATTATTTCTCTTGTATTTGTTGTTTTTATATGTATGTATATGTCTCTAAAAAGTTTGTATTGTTTTTATTTTTGAAGGATTGGTTATTTTGGACACTTGAAAGCTTATATTTTGTAAGAGGATATTAAAAAGTGCTAGGTATATTTCTAAACTTTAGTTATAATCTATATAATATATTGTTGTAGGAATATTGTGAGATTTAGATAATTTTGTTGTGATTATATGTTTATTAAGTACAATATTGCATGTTTATGAATATTGTTGTGTCTTGAATTTTAAATGTTGTGATTAAGGTTTATGAAATGGACTTGTGGTAATATTGTGAAAATATATTTGAATTAATATGTATAATATATTGTTGTGAGAATATTGTGAGGTTTAGATACTTAGAGGGATATAGATATATATGAGATGCATGTGATTATATATTTATTAAGTATAATTATAATGGACTTTAGTGAGTTTATTGTGTTTATTGATGAATACAAATGTTTATGAATATTGTTGTTGGAATATTGTGAGGTTTAGAAAATTTTGTTGTGGAAATAATATTGTTGTGAAAATAATATTGTGAAATGTTTATTTGTATTATTGTTGGAATATTGTGAGGATTTTAAATGTTGTGAATATTGTTATTGATGAATGAATATGTTTAGAAATAAATAATTAAAATGTTGAGATTTTATTTGTTGAACTTAGAGGGATAACAAATAAATAAGTCTAATAGTACGTATAATAAATAAATACGTAGTATAATATATAAATGCAAAATTTTCTATATAATAAATAAATAAGTGTAACTAGTTATAATATCAACTAGTTAACATTAAGTATAAACTAGTTATAATATTATGAAAATTACAACATAGATTATAATATATAAATATGATAATAGTAACTTAACAAATAAATAAGTATCAACTAGTTATAATATTAGACTTATAACAACTTAGAGGGATAACACTAATTATAATAAATAAATACAAAATTTTCTATATAATAAATAAATAAGTGTAACTAGTTATAATATCAACTAATTAACATTAAGTATAAACTAGTTATAATATTGTGAAAATTACAACCTAGATTATAATATATAAATATTATAATAGTAACTTAACAAATAAATAAATATCAACTAGTTATAATATTAGATTTATAACAACTTAGAGGGATAACACTAATTATAATAAATAAATACAAAATTTTCTATATAATAAATAAATAAGTGTAACTAGTTATAATATCAACTAATTAACATTAAGTATAAACTAGTTATAATATTGTGAAAATTACAACATAGATTATAATATATAAATATTATAATAGTAACTTAACAAATAAATAAGTATCAACTAGTTATAATATTAGACTTATAACAACTTAGAGGGATAACACTAATTATAATAAATAAATACAAAATTTTTTATATAATAAATAAATAAGTGTAACTAGTTATAGTATCAACTAATTAACATTAAGTATAAACTAGTTATAATATTGTGAAAATTACAACATATATTATAATATATAAATATTATAATAGTAACTTAACAAATAAATAAGTATCAACTAGTTATAATATTAGACTTATAACAACTTAGAGGGATAACACTAATTATAATAAATAAATACAAAATTTTCTATATAATAAATAAATAAGTGTAACTAGTTATAATATCAACTAATTAACATTAAGTATAAACTAGTTATAATATTGTGAAAATTACAACATAGATTATAATATAAAAATATTATAATAGTAACTTAACAAATAAATAAGTATCAACTAGTTATAATATTAGACTTATAACAACTTAGATGGATAACACTAATTATAAAAAATAAATACAATAAATAAGACTTCCGAATGTTTTTAACATTACTAATTCTAACATTTATAGTATATATAAGATTCATGTGGTTTTTGAATAAATATGTGTGACATTGCATAAATAACCTTAGACCTGTTCAGGAATTAGTGTACATTTAGGTGTGCACTAATTCCTGAATTGTCCAGTGTGGATAGTTGAGATTATATCATCTGTATTGCACATTCTTGTTACTCATACTGAACATGTTTAGTATGAAATTTCGGTGTCTTCCTCTATTGTTCTTCGGGTATACTGTTCGTAGGGTCACAATCCCTCTTAATGAACATGTATACTTGAATAACTATAGAGAGGTGCTGCCGAAATTTCTACTGACGTGGACAATAGTAGAGTGACGGAATATCTGCAATATGGATAATATAATCACGAATGGGATAGGACCAATTACCTTATAAAAATTAGCAGTGGCAATTAGAGCATTACATGCATGTGAATTTTCAATATACATTAAGTGTTACTAATAGATAGAACTTTTTAGAAATGGACAAAAGTTGGATGCGTCTAGGCGATAGACTTGGAACGGATTACGCAGCCTATGCGCGTGGAGTAAGAACTTTCATTGATTTTGCTCGAGGCTCTGCTGATAGTCGTGGTTGCATTAAGTGTCCATGTCGAGGGTGTAAAAATTTGTGTGCGATAGGATTGGCTAAAGTTGAAAGTCATATATTTGTGAACGGTATGGATCTGGGGTATACACGATGGGTATTGCATGATGAGCCGTATGCACAGTCAGCGGATGCATTGTTCGGTCATTCGAATTATTTGCGAGACATGGATGATGATTATGAGCGGGATGAGATGGAGGAGATGTTGGGTGACATTGGAGCTGGAATGTTTATGGATGACGTAGACGACAATGGCGCAAGTGTTCGAGGGAGTGATTCTGAAAACTTTGCTGCAATGTGGGAAGATGCAAAACGCGAGCTTTATCCAGGCTGTACAAAACATTCCAAAATGTCATTTATTGTGCGGTTGCTTCACATTAAGTCATTGTGTGGGATGTCGACGAAAGCAATAAACATGGTATTGAACTTATTTAACGAGGTGCTTCCAGATGGGTCTGCATTGCCAAAGAACTTTTATGAAGCGAAACAGTTGAGAAAGGGATTAGGCTTTGAGTACAAGTCAATACATACATGCAAGAATGATTGTGTTTTGTTCTGGAAGGAGAACGAGGTGAAAGAAGCATGTCCTGTATGGGGAGAGTCGAGGTGGAAGGCTAAGAAAAATGTGCCGGTTAAGGTGTTGTGATATTTTCCCTTGAGACCTAGGTTGCAAAGACTATATATGTGTAAAAAAACAGCTGTTGATATGAGGTGGCACGAGGAGAAAAGAGTTAAGAATGACGCATACATGAGGCACCCGGCTGACTCACTTGCATGGAAATCTTTCGATGATCAATATCCAAAATTTGGGATAGAAGCTCGGAATGTGCGTTTGGGACTCACTACCGAAGGATTCAACCCTTTTGGGAATATGAGTACAAGTTATAGCACTTGGCCCGTAGTATTGATTCCGTACAATCTTCCGCCATGGAGATGCATGAAGGCACCGAACTTTTTGTTAACATTACTTATTCCTGGCCCGAGATCACCTGGGAATGATATTGATGTATTCATACAGCCGTTGATTGAAGAGTTGAAAGAGTTATGGGAAACAGACGTCAAAACGTATGATGCATCCACTTCGACAACTTTTCAGATGCATACTGCAGTATTGTGGACTATAAATGACTTTCCGGCATATGGAAATCTTTCTGGTTGGAATACTAAAGGGAAGTTAGCATGTCCGACGTGTAATAAAGAAACTGTTAGTGAGTGGTTAACATATTCTCAGAAGTTGTGTTTCATGGGTCATCGACGTTATCTACCACCAAATCATGCATGGAGAAGCGAATGTGCTAAGTTTGATGGGAGAGTAGAGGACAGAATTGCACCAAGTGAATTGTCGGAGAAGAGATAGTGGAACAACTGGTACATATTAGAGCAAACAATTTTGGCAAAGGCCGGGGTAAGAATAAGAGAAAAAGAGGTGAAGCAGAATTGAATTGGACAAAGCGTAGTATTTTTTTTGACTTGCCATATTGGTCGTCTTGCATGTTGCGACATAGTTTGGATGTAATGCACATAGAGAAGAATACATGTGATAATATACTGGGTACATTGATGAGCATTAATAAAAAAACAAAGGATACGATCAAGACAATGAAAGATCTTGAGAGAATGAGAATTAAACATAATTTACATTTGCGAGTGGACGGCAATACGGTGATCATGCCGCATGCATGTTTTAAGCTGACGAGGGAGGAGAGGATGGATTTCTGCAAATGGTTACAAGGTGTGAAGTTGCCAGATGGTTATGCCTCAAATATCGCTAGATGCGTGAATCCTGTTGATTGTAAAATTAGTGGATTGAAAAGTCATGACAGCCACGTTCTTTTGCAGAAGTTATTACCGGTGGGAATTCGTGGGAAACTGACATCTAATGTATGTCTCGCCATTACTGAACTATGTATGTTTTTTAAAGATTTGTGCGCTCGAGTAGTAAATCGAGATATGTTGCAGAAGATGGAAGAAGATATTGCTACCATACTCTGTAAATTTGAGCATATTTTTCCACTATCATTTTTTGATATTATGGTTCATTTAGCAATACACTTACCCTGGGAGGCATTATTGGGTGGTCCGGTGCAGTTCCGTTGGATGTATCCAGTTGAAAGATATTTGGGCCGTTTAAAGTACACTGTTGGGAATAACCAGAGCTAAGGGTTCAATAGCAGAAGCTTATATACACGATGAATGGTTAACGTTTTGCTCTCTATATCTTCGTGGTGTTGAGACACGATTTAATCGTCAAGAGCGAAATGCTGATCTTGAGGCTCTGCCTCCTCGTGAACTATCAGTGTTTTCTCAGAATGTACGACCCTTGGGTGCACAAACGGGTTACGATTTAATTGATAGAGAGTTGGGTAAAGTTCGTTGGTACGTGTTAAATAATTGCCGAGAGATTGATTGCTATCTCAGGTATGTTGTTGCCTTCTCGTGAATTATAGTCAAATGTCGTTTAATTATAATTTTTGTGCTCAAAATATTAATTTCTTTTGCACATATATACAGTGATCACATGGATAAACTTAGGATGGAATGCGTAGAGAATATAGAGGCAAGACACGAGGAAGAATTTCCCGGATGGTTTGAACAACGTGTATGAACTAAAACTACATTGTGATTATTTGATTTATAATGTTTTGAATCTGGGTTACTTTTAATACGTATATATTATTGAAATTGATAGATTTTGGAACAACGTGCTCATGATCCCGGATCAGTTTCTTCTGAATTGTATGCATTGGCCCGTGGTCCCTCTAATAGAGCACTTCGATACACTGCATGCACGGTTCGAGGTTATAGATTCTATACTCTGGACCGTGAACATAATAGAAAGACTCAAAATTTTGGTGTGTTGGTCGAGGGAAGTCATGGAATAGAAGATATTGACTATTATGGTGTCATACGTGATATTATAGGATTGAAATATCTGGGTGGGTCTGTAACATATGTCTTTAAGTGTGATTGGTGGGACTTAGGCGGTGGTCGGGTGTCGATACATAGGGATAATAACTTTACGAGTGTCAATACGACATCTAAATGGTACGAAGATGATCCATTTGTATTGGCTTGTCAAACTACTCAAGTCTATTACTTGATTGATCCAATAAAAAGTGTTGATGAAGATAGTGGAGAGATAACTTGGCGAGTAGTACAGAAATTTGTTCCTCGAAATATATATGAAGCAGGAACGAGTGTGGATTATGAGAATAGTGGAGATGAAGATGACACTCCGATAGTAGAGGCCTACCAAGAAGATGGAGAGGGTATTAACTTGTTTGTTGACCTCGGTGCACTCGAGTTGCTCCCCTTGTGTAGAGATGACGTCCCACCCGTCCTTCTCAACCCATCCGTATTAAATGATCATTCAATTCAAGTTAGTGAAGAAGAAGAAGGACAAGAGTCAGAAGAAAAAGATGAAGCAGAATCCGGGAAGGAAGTGGATAAGGAGGACGAAGAAGAGGTTGATGACGATGACGAAGATGCTATTGAGGGAGATTCTGAAACAAGCATGGAAAATACATCCGAAGATGAAGAATAAAAGTATTAAATATTTTATTCATATAGGTGATTATAAAATATTTAACTTTTCAATAATTTTTTCTAATTAATTTTCTTTATCATATTAATCATGCCTCAAGGATGCCGCCAAAACGACAACGAAAAAATTTACCCCCTTTGCCTAGTCCAAGTCTCGAACCTATTGAGGATTCCCCATCCAAGTGTTTCCCTCCTGAAGATCAAGTGTAAACGCAAGACAATGACAATCAGTCGACACCTACCAGTAAGAAAATAACAACATAGTTAATTATATTTCAATACTTTTATCTCACTAATTATATATATAATTATATTATATCTAATAGTTGGTGCATCCGCTCGTCGCGGTCGTGGTTATACACGTGGTATTTCTCTTGAGAAATGCCGAAAACATGGAAAACTCAAGGTCAACATTCCTGATAACTCTATTGGAGGCGTGGATGATAGTGCAGCAGCGCTTTCCTCATATATTGGTACAGTTGTTCGAGCTTATGCTCCATTTTATGTGCGATCATGGCGAGATGTTCCGCTCGAGATTAAGGAGCACATTCGGAGCCGTGTGCTGGTGAGTTTACGTTGAGAGTACATTTGTTGTATACTAGATTAGTATATTATATTTTTGACGTAATTATCTTATTAGGATGAATTCGACCTCGACTTTGGCCATAGCGAGGATTGAGAACTGTGAATGGGTTGATGGCTACAGCATTCCGACGTCACAAGGGACGATGTCATGATCACTTCAAGAAGTTTGAGACGGTTGAAGAGGCTGCGCAATCTCCTTTCCAAAAGATGAAGTTAGAAGATTGGAGAAAGTGTTGTGATCTTTTCGCAACTTCAGATTATCAGGTATTCTAGATTAACAATATCTAATGATTATTTACATATATATTTGGGCTATATATTTTATGTATATATATATCAATTAATATTCTTAATTAATTTTGTAGCATTTAAGTTCTACGACTGCTAATAATAGATCCGCTTTGACTGTCCACCATCATGCTGGGTCAAGATCATTCCACCGTCTTGCTGAGAAAATGGTAATTAATAATATTATAGAATTTATTTATTTATTTAACTAATATTATTTAAGTACTAATATTATCTTTTTAAAATTGCTAATGTGGCTTTGTTAGAAACATGATGATCCAGAAAACTTTTCCCTCATTCATGTCTATGCTGCTGCTCACACTAATGAGAGTAGTGAGTGGATGGATCCTGTCGCTGCAGATAATTATGTAAGTGTTGTTATTTTTGTTAAATAAATTATGCAACATGTGAAAATTTTATTTTTTATTATTTATTATTTATTTCTTTTAATACGTTACTTATTGTGTGTTTTCTTTGACATGGCAGGAAAAAATGATGGAGATACAGTCAGTTTCTGGGGAATCCTCTTCGAGTGACATAGACATATTCACGCAAGTGCTCGGTCCTAACTCTAGTATGACAAGAGGTTTGGAACGATTTTTCAAGCATTCTGGTTCATCCTCCTCATCCTTTTCGACTTCACAAATTAATAATCTTACCAAAGATTTGGAAGCCGCACGACGCGAGAATGAGTATATGAGGTCGAGGCAACAAGAGTTGGAGTCCCTTTTAGAGCGACAATCTCATTTAGAGACGCTTTTGCAGGACCAACAGAGAGACCAAGAAGAAAGAATGCGCAATGAAATCCAACAGCAAGGGCAGCGGGAGATGATGGTGCAAATGGAGCGTGTTATGTCATTGCAATAGAAGCGGGGCGGGTGAGGAAAGAAGAAATGAATTCTCACTTTAATTCATGTACTTTTACTATCTAATTTTAGAACTTTTTAAGACATTGTTAGTTGTAGAATATTTATGGTGTGTAATACGATACAATTAGTATGTTTCTTAATTTCTTAATTTTATGAAATTAGTGTATTTCTGATCTGTACGTTCGAATGTAACAAAAAAATATTCCAACAAGATCTCACGTTCGAAAAAACGTTCGAATATAAATACAAGATTTAGACGATTAACGTTCGATGAAACCTCCGAACGTACCATGTTCGTTCAAACACTTCTTCTTAAAAATTCGAACATACATCCGAACGTTATCCTCGTTACGTTCCGATGGTGTTCCCATAACGTTCCAACAAAAATTTGAACGTTTAATGCGTTCGAACGTATAAATGTCCGAACGTAAATATTATACGTTCGAACTATAATCAATCAACGAACGTAAACTTATGACATTCGAATGTAAATTGCTCGGGTTGGCGTTCGGACGTTAAAATTTACATCCGAACGTTACTTTCTGTGACAGTTTTCAACCGTCACAAAAAAATATAACGTTCGAACGTTATTTCGAACGGAACAACTCCAACCGTCACTAAAAATATTTTTAGTGACGGTTCAACAGTAAAGTGTCACTAAATGTATTCGGTGACGCACTTTAGGTGACGGTCTTGGTGACGGTTTGAAACCGTCACCAAATGTCTTTAGTGACATTTCTTTGATTTTTAGTGACAGTTTTCTCTGTCACAAAAGGCAAATTATGTTGTAGTGACGATAGGGGAACGACTTCTAGATTTTTAAAAATTATGAAGTAGGACAACGTAAGTCTTTTCTAGCTACATATTAGCTTAACTGTTATTTACTAGATTTTTTAAAATTTGAACTAGATTTCTTGAAAATAATGTATTGCATAATTGAAATTATTCAATTAAAAACAATATATAGTTTTTTGAAATATGTTTGTGAAGGCATGATCGATTACTGACCATTATTGTAACTACGTACATGAACATGCATGCAGTCTTATTCGTGTTTTGATTGTTCATATATAATTAATTTAATTAGATTCAATGCCATTATTTATATATATATATATATATATATATAAATAATTAGATAATTAGGAGTAGTGATAATATTCCTCCTATAGCTATTTTACACAATCTTATTTTGTGTTAGAATATTACCATATTTATGATAGAACATATTCATAATATTCTAGCATATGTAACATGACTTATTCTCTAATATTGTTATAATACCATACTTATTATAGAATATATTGATCATAATATTCTAGTATATATGGTAATATTATAACTTATTCTCTCACATACATTTCTTTTATCATGTAAATCAATTAATACCATTAATCTATT
Source organism: Cyclocarya paliurus (assembly GCA_029856935.1). NCBI lineage: Eukaryota > Viridiplantae > Streptophyta > Magnoliopsida > Fagales > Juglandaceae > Cyclocarya > Cyclocarya paliurus. The sequence goes on from CM056958.1 coordinate 21,968,661, forward strand.
GTATTTTCATTATTTCTTGGGCCTCATTTACCTATAAATATAAATAGGGACAATCGATGTTATATATGTACTCAAAGACAATTAAGAATAACAAATATGTAACCTTCAAAATCTCTCTTTCCTTCCTTCTGCCTTCCCATCCCCAATTTTCTAGTTTATTATATTTTATTTTCTACATTTTGCCATCAATCAAAGTACTTATAGTGCTACTTCATTAAAAAATTTTCTTTTTTTTACTTGAGTTTAAAATTATTTTTACATAAGTACCCTGATCTATTTAGAAAAAAAATTATAAAAAAAAAATTGCAAAAATGAAGTATCGTAGGTGTACTAATTAAATTAGTTTATCGATCATTAACGCTCTTGGACTAATTAAATAAGTGCAGTAGTTTGATAGGAATATATGATGAGGCTTCAAAGGAGTAAAATGTTCCATACTATATGTCAAAATTTTATATACCAAGTAATAGATCGTAGATTATCAAAAAAAAAAAAAGGGAAGATATTGGCCAAATTAATTACAAGCCAAAATTATGGAAAAGTAAGCTAAGGCAAAATTAGCATATATACCTGATCTGTTATTTTGATCTTCTTGATTGCTTTGGCTTTGCTGATCTCCGTTTGAAACGTTCATGAAATGAATGTCACCAGTTGGAAGATCAGCCAATGGATCAACCTCGCGCATACCTTTTTAGCAAGAAAAAGTTAACAAATCTAATTAACAATATGGTAGAACTTTTAATATTCTAGGTTTTGAATGATCAATCTTCCTTATAATGACAAAAAAAAAAATCAACAAATCAAATGATCTTAATTAGTATGCCCTAAGATAACAAAAAAATAATCGAATAAAGAACTTAAGGTATAGCATCGACTTAATTATAACTTGAGTATATTTAAGTGTTTTAGTAGAACAGGACCTTTGAAATACATGAAATCCCTTAAACTGCCAAAAGGTTGCAATCTACCCTCTTAATTTTTCACTTAAAAGAAAAAGTTACCCGCCCCTAATTAAAAGGATTTTAAAATCACAAAATAACCGGTCTATCAAATAAAAATAATAAATTTCAAATAACTTCTCATATAAATATCTTCTAAGATAAAAATAATTATTTAAAAAACAAATAGAAATATTTTTGAAGTAAAATATTTTTAAAATACTAATGGCACTCATGCTAATGTTTTAACAAGCTGGGTATTTGCTAACGTCTTTTCATAATTTGAGGGGACAATTGAGGTTATAATTGATAATTTCGGGGGTGATTGGAAATTAAATTTGTGATAGTCAGAGGGGCTTATATATTTTATCCCAATTAATGTTTAATAAACACAACACAATTTTGCAGTGAAAATGCCGGCCGATACCGATTCAACTATTACGGCCAGCTGGTCTTTCACCTAGTTAGCTAATTCAATTAATATTGAAGAATATTACAGTGCACGTAAAGCTAGAGAAGTAAAGGAAGGAGATCAGAGGTAATACAGGAGTAGATGCGTTGTTTGCAAAACCCGAGCTGATTTCCACTTGGGAAGGAATGACGCATAGAGGCCAATGCTAAGATGGGAGACTCGCCATTCTCGTCAAGAGCCAGTGCCAAATGTGGGCGGGTTCGGATTAATCCCAAAGCGATATCTGTTAATGTGTACGTCGTACGTACCAGGCGTATCATGTACAGAACATGCATAGAAATGGTCAACGAGGAATTATTATATTTATATTGCCAAGATCTCAAATGAATATAATATATATATATATATATATATATATATTTATCTATGGCAAGAAAATTATGGCAGCCGGCCAATTAATGGATCAGAACATGTATAGAATTTCTTATCAAACATTTCTATTACCAGATAGTACGAAAACAAGTACGAGATCTTACCCAAAGTTCCGGTATAGATGGCACGGGTAAAAAGCGTAGCACCATTGCGGTCCTCATGAGTCTCATCCAGATTACCGTCTCGCACAGCATTGTAATTCTCCTGATCTGGCGTATCTGCGGCCATCCTAAAACTGTTATTCTTAGTATCAAATGTAGAATTTTATGCGTTTATTGTTAAAAAAAATTTCAAATATGGGTTTAGTTAATTTTCGAATTCTTTTTTGAAAAAGATTTTTACAGTCCAGGTCTGCTTATGTGTAATAATGTATGTGTATTCTTTACTGAAGGGGAGCCCAACATGTTGTTGAAGTGGGTTTTTTTTTTTTTTTTTTTGCAAGTAGATGCAAATTTCGAGCCCATCCCCTCCCTCTATGCAAAACGACAGAATTTTGGGCTAGGGTTTTAACCCTAGCCTTCATCTTCTCTCTCTCTCTCTCAGCTTTGCACGACTCTTCTCCCTTTCCCTTTTTGTTTTGTTTTTTTTTTTTTCCCTCTAGTAGGCAATGGCCATTCCGCCATTGACGCCCACCATCACCTCGGCTCCACATGGCAGCGTCGTTCCGTCCCCCTCTGCCACCGTCAAATCGCATCTCCAGCACCCAATCCATGTTCCACTTTCATTGCCACCGTGTGAGGCGTTCGTCTCTTCCTCTCTATTCTGTCTTCTACTATCAAATCATCCAGCATCTCTTTCTGTTATCTCAGCCTGCAAGTTTAGAAACATTTTGCCTAGGGTTTCGTAGTGTGCCGCCGTAGTCTACTGCCTCTAGGAGCTCCTTAGTGGTCGTTCGACCACCCTTACACCCTTTCCCTTCTATTTGGCCTCCCCTTCTTAGATCCACCCAACTCGAGTCTAGATCCTCTTTTATGGTTCTACTCCGTTGCCTACCACCACCCTCTGTTGGGAGATCCCCCTCCTCCACCTTTTTAAATGTCCGATCTGCCACTCTTTAATTTTTCCAATCATAGATCCCTCTTTTTTGCCTAGATCCACCCCTGTCACTATGCACCACTTCAACCGTCACACACACCCACACTACAGTTTTCTCCCGATCCGAGAGGGGTACTTTAAGTCAGCGTGCTAGATCATCAAGAATTGCCCGTTTGCTTTGTAAGTAAATTTCCAGACTAACCCTTGAAATACTAACATGGAAAAGTCATTAAATTGTATTTGTTGCAATCAGATTGTGAGTGGTAAAATGGCTAAGAGCCCTGTGCAGCATTGGGGTAAAATCTGTAGGTGGTGACGGATTGTCAGCTGTAGGCCTGGTGAAGCTTTTGGAATCACATGTAGTTGTGAAAATGCGAAGCTATGAAATTGTGTTCTACACTATGTTTGTTTGCCATACTTTGCTATGCCGTATCATCAAATAATTGCCTGTTGCATAATTGCATTTTAAATTATTGCATGTCATTATATTGTACTAATGGTGCCCTGTGTTGTGTTTGAGCTGTAAACTTGAAAAAAACTGTGGTTTTGGAGTCAAACATTAAAAAACATGTTTTTTTTTTGGGTGTATGCATATCACGATTCCAAGACGAGATTGAGTATTATCTCAGTGGAGTTCTTCCGGTCATTTGCAAGCGTATAAAACTGAGTGACGTTCTCTTGGTTGTCACCGGGCGACAATGTGCCCGGACGAGACGGTAATGCTCTTGTGCCGACTACTCTGTGACCTCTCTGCTAGCGGAGACTAGAGGATACTTGGTCACGTATGGGTCAGACATAGAGTTGGGCATCGCTAGTTACAAAGTCACATATGCGATCGTTACCCGTAGTGTGATGAAAGGAACCAGAGTGTGCGGATGGTCCATAGGGGAGACCATGGTGCATACCGTAATTAAATGGATGTTTTCAAAATAGAAATGTGGAATTTTGAGTATTTGGCTTCTTTCTTTATTATTAAAAAGAATATTGGTTTGGTAAAATTTCAGTTTTGCTAAAAATCTCAAATTCTCCCCTTTGCTGTGGTTTATACATATTTTTTCGTGTTTGTATTTTTGGGTGTTAATCTGTGGCTTTACTTACTGAAATTGCAGAATCTCATTGTGGTGTCTCCACCTACGGTTTCACTCTACGAAACTGTAGACCTTGATGCAGAGGAAGGATACAAATATAGAGGATCAGCTCCGCCTGAGGAGTGAATACTTGGGGACTTTTTCCCCTTATGTATCATTGATTAGTGTTTTACTATTATTTAGTTGGATTATTGTAATTAACTTTATGTCAATGTTTGGGAGTCTTGGTGACTTATGAATTATTTGGCTGGGTGATGTGATTTTTAATTCCTGGTGCTATAGCATTTCAGACTGCTCTTTTATTTTTTTGCTACGTTTGTAATTGCACACTTATACATTGTATGCTTACGCACACTTGCTTTTACAATGCACTTGGGGTGTGTGACCCGAGTGGCTAGAACCCTGATGCTGTGACTCCCGCCAAATCCTAGGTGGGGGTTACAGACGTCACACAACTTGAAAAGAACCAACCCGAACCCAACACAATCCACCCAAATTGGAAAGAATCGAACACTGCGGGTTTGGCATTAAATCCCTAACTCAACATTCGAATGGCCAAAAATATGATTATAATGAGTAGGGATAACAGGCAAAAATGCTGAGAGCTTTGCCATTAAACGGTAGAAGCAACCATGGAAGTTTTATTTGTTGGCATATGAAATGAGATAGATAGATTTTTGTTTAAGGGAAGTTTTGTTTATTACTTTCTTGAAGATAAATTACAATGCATCAACCTATATATAGACACATAAGACTCATCGTACTTGATAACCATAAAATTACTCTTGAAAAAATAAAAGGACACTCTTGAAAAACTAAAAGACAACTTTTAGAAACTAAAAATCACTCTTGAAAACTGAAAATTCTTCTTCGTAGAATGCACAAAAGTCTTCATATGACTCTTGTGCATCTCACAATGACATTAGTTCTATTTTTTACACTCCCCCTTAATGCCTTGTGTGACACCTAATATTTCTCTGAAATAATGAAATTTATTTTTTGAAAGTCTTAGTGAAAATATCAGTAACTTGGTCTTCAGTTTTTGTAATACTTGAGTTGAATCTCTTCATCTTCTATGGCTTCTCTAATAATGTGATGCTTGATTTCAATATGCTTTATTTGGCAATGGTAAATGAGATTCTTTGTCATAGCAATAGCAGATTTGTTATCACACAAGAGTGGAGTAGCTTCTCACCAACATCTTCAAAGATTCTCCTTAGCCATATTGCTAGTGAAGTTGCCAATGATGCCAAAATATACTCAGCCTTGGTGGATGATTGTGACACACTTTGTTGCTTCTTTGATGCCCATGAAAATTCACCAAAACCAAATGAAAATGCAAATACGGAAGTACTTCTCATATCATCCACACACCTGGCCCAATTACTATCACAAAACCCAATCAACTTTGCATCAACATTCTTTTCATAAAAAATTCTAAAATCAAGTGTACTTTGAATATATCTCAACACCCTCTTGGCTGCCCCAAGATGCATTTGAGTTGGCTTGTTCATGAACCGAGACAATAAGCTTCCAACCAAGCTTCTATAAATAGATGCATCGACACTACAAGAAAAAAGAATATTTGTAACAGATTATTACTAAAAGAATGACTATTTACGATGAAAACAGACTAATTTTAACAAGAAATAATTATTTTTGTAGGAAATACCTGGCCACAAATAAGTAGTTTTTTGGTTGTGCGACTTCTTTGCTTTCATCTTCTTTAATCAAATTTTCATTCACAACCAAATGAGTTGCAACCGATTTGCAATTCATCATTTTAAATTTTTTCAGAAGAGTTTTTGCATACTTCTTTTGGCATATAAAAACACCTTCATCCTTTTGATAAATTCAATGCCCAAGAAGTATTGCAATAAACCTAAGTCACTCATTTCTTATTTTTTCATCATCTCCAATTTAAAGTTATTAATTATTATTTTTTCATCACTACTGGTAAACACCAAATCATCAACATAAAGAGTGATAAGAATACCAGTTCTACCTTGTGTCTTGACATACAAGGTTGGCTCACTTTTGCTTCTTTCAAAGTCTTTTTCATTGAAGTAAGCATCATCTCATTATACCAAGCTCGAAGTGCTTGTTTTAACCATACAAAGTCTTCTTTTGCTATAAAGGCTTGTGTTTGCACTACATAAATTTTTTCTTTTAAAACTCCATTTAGGAAGGCTATTTTACATCAAGTTGATGCAAAAACTAACCTTTTTGAGCCACCAAAACAAGAAAAACTCTAATATTATCAAGTCAAACCACTGGTGCAAATGTTTCTTGGAAATCAATTCTGAGTTGTTGACTATATCCTTTTTGCTACAAGTCTTGCTTTGTTCTTTTGAATGGAACCTTTTGGGTTGAACTTTGTTTTGAAAATTCACTTCACACCAATAAATTCTTTGTCAATAACATAAATCTCTTCTTTCATGGCTTTCTTCCATGCTTCTTCTTTAATTGCATTTTCAAAACACTCCAGTTCAATAACACAAAAATTACAAACTTGCAATAATATCACTAAGGCTTGTCATTCTTCTTGGAGTTCAACTTGGAGATGAGGAGTTTGAGTTTGATGGAGAAGTTTGAAATGATTGAACTAGCAATAGGAGATATCTCTTGTGTAGCTTCAAGAACATCTTTAACTTCATTTTATTGATTATCAAGTTCTCCATTGAAGGAAGTAACATGATCTTGAACTTTCTTTTCTTTCCAATCCCAAGAGGCCTTATCATTACAAAACATAGCTCTACAAATAATTAACTAATTTTTCTTCAAATTAAAGAGTCTATAGCCCTTTGATTTTGAGCTATGACCCACAAAGAAGTATTTTTTACTAGCTTCACCAAGCTTGTGCCTTACTTCTTTGGGAACATAAGCAAAGCGAATACAACCAGATACCTTCAAGTGATTCAAAGATGATTTTCTTCCACACCAAGCCTAAAATAGAGTTTTATTTTCTACCGTATTTGTAGGACATGTATTCATCAAATAAATCGTTCTATAGACCGCTTCATCCCAAGAGGACTTAGGTAACCACTTCTCATGAAGCATAGACTTTGCCATCTCAGCAATGGTTTTATTCTTTCTTTCCGCCACTTCAATTTGTTGTGGAGTATATCCATCCGTTAATTGTCTCTCCATGCCAATATCTTCACAAAACTTCCCGAATTCATGGAAGTTGTACTCACTACCTCTATCTCTTTTCAATATTTTCATAAAATGTCCACTTTGTCTGACAACAAATTTTTATTTTTATTTTTAAATGGAGAAAACTTCTGACTTTTGCCTCTAGAAGCACACCCATGTCATTCTTCTAAAATCATCAATGAAAATTATAAAATATTTGTTACCTCCATGAGTTGGTGTTGACATAGGCCCACACACATCAGTATGGACAAGCTCCAATGGTGCTTTGGCTCTCGATGCTTTCTCCTTGGAAAATGACTCTCGCTAATGCTTGCCAAGTGCATAGCCTTCATAAACCCCTTGCACTTCTTGTAATGTTGGCAACTCATACATCATGCTCTTTTGCTAGAGAGTCTTCAAGCTTTGAAAATTCAAGTGCCCAAGTCTTCTATGCCAAAGCCATGACTCATCAACCACATCCATCTTTAAGGCCATATTTGTTTAAAAGGGGAAAGTGAAAGGAAAGTTTCTATTATTTTCCATCTTGATTGTTGCCACAACTTGTCTTCTCTCCCCTTTGTCATAAATCTTGCAAAAACCTCCTTCAAAGTGAAGAGAGTACCCATGCTCTACAAGTTTCCCAACACTTAATAAGTTTTGCTCCAAATTCAAAACCAGCAATACATCTGAAACATACTTTGTGCGATTCTTTGTCTCTATATCAATTGCACATTTTCCTTTTGCTTGAACTAAAGAACCATTTCTCATCTTAATAAGAGAACTTGAGAAAGTATCAATATCTACAAAAATACTTTCATCTACAGTCATGTGATTGCTACACCCATTATCAAGAAACCACACATCATTCTTTTACTCCGATGCCACTTGACAAGCATAAAACAAGTTTGCTTCTCTTTCTTTCTCTTAGGAAAAATTTGCTTGCTCATTATTTTTCAATTGAAAATCTTTTTGAATATGCCCAATTTTTTTTTTTTTTTAAGAGTTAGGGTCACTTGTCCAAAAGTGACCCCTCCCCAATTTTATTAATAGCCCTCACTTGTGGCGGAAGAAAATCGTGGTTACAAAACAAGCATCTGGGGTACAAAAAAAAACCTAGCATGCAAAAAAAAGACAAACCATAAAAAACCATAAAAAACAACCAAAACCACAAACAACAAACACACAAAGATTAACTAAAACGAAGTGAAGGCAACCTGGCATAATCCATGCGAATGAGACCACGTAACGCACGGGGAGTCTCCGTCAAGTGCGAAAAGATTAAATCACTACCAGAAGCCCCATGTTTGGCTAACCAATCGGCAACTTTATTTCCCTCCCGAAAAATATGATGAAGCGAGTAAGTCATAGAGTTCATAATGTCCATAATGTCCTCTCAGAAATCCTCCAAGTACCACACCCCACATCTTTTACTCCTCCACCAGGAAATAACAGTCATAGAGTCAAGTTCAATATCCACAAAATTTAAATGTAAGGATTTATAAACCTGTAACCCATGAAGAAGAGCTAGAAGTTCAGCCCGATTATTAGAACCTATACCAATGCACGAAGAAAAGGCATGAATTAGCTGACCATGATTATTTCTAATAATCCCACCTATACCTGAGGCACCCGGATTTCCAAGACTACTGCCATTTGTATTAAGCTTAACCCATCCCGCCAGAGGCCATTGCCAAGTAATAGCTTTGCAACGCCGGATTGGGGGGAAAACAGGTTGGACATTCAAGCCCTCAAGTACCTGCAAATCAAGTCTAGATATGCCCAAACTTTTTACATGAATTGTGACATTAAGGTTTTTCTTGAAACCAACAATCTTTATCAACATGACTACTTTTACAAATTTCACATTTTTGTTGAGTGGACTCCATATTTCCAGTTCTCTCAAAATTATTTCTTCCTCTTCCTTTTCCATGTCTTCCACCTCTAGAGGACTCACTTTTAAATGAGTCTCTTTCTTGCCTTTTTGAATTAACATTAAGTTTAAATTGAAAGACACTTTCAATTGATTTTTTGGAGCGCCTACTCAACCTTTGCTCAAATGTTTTAATTGAACCCATCAATTCTTCAACACTCAACTTGTCAAGTTTTTTAGTTTCTTCAATGCCGGTAACAACGAAATCAAACTTCTCTAGCAAACTAATTAATATTTTCTCAACAATTTTTTGATCTGAAATATTTTCTCCATATGTCTTCATTTGACTCACAACTTCCATAAGTATAGAAAAATAGTCTTTCAACAGCTCCATTTCTTTCATCTTCATATTTTCAAATGTCTTCTCAAGGATTGAAGTTTTATAGTTCTTACCTTCAATGTGCCTCTATATTCCTTTTGAAGAATCTCTTAAGCCTCATATGCTTTGATTGCATTGATAATCTTTGGGAGGATTGTGTCGGCAACACCTTGGTTAATCAAGGTTAAGGCTATTGCATCATTCTTCTTATGCTCCTTCAATTGTTGCTTTTGAGCATCTGTCAAAGTTGTGGCGGCTACCATTTCTTTGTACCCATCTTCTACATATTCCCAAAGATCATATGAAAGTAAAATAGTTCTCATCTTCACATACCAAAAATCATAATTTTCTCTATTGAAAAGAGGAAATGATAGTTGTTGGGCTCCTATATTTTGATTGCTTGTACTTGTCATTATTGTTGTCTTCTTCGAGCCTTGTTTTCCCGCTACAAATCTTCATGCCCAGCCATTTTTTGATTCAAACCTTGCTCTGATATATATCACTATATTGGCATATGAAATGAGATGGAGAGATTTTTGTCCAAGAGAAATTTTTTTTATCACTCTCTTGAAAATATATTACAATGCATCAACCTATATATAGGCACATAAGACTCATCGTACTTGATGACCATAAAATTACTCTTGAAACAAATAAAAGGACACTCTTGAGAAACTAAAAGACAATTTTGAAAAACTAAAAATCACTCTTGAAAATTGAAAAGTCTTATTCGTAGAATGCACAAAAGTCTTCATACGACTCTTATGCATCTCGCAATGACATTAATCTATTTTTAACAATCTACCCCACTGCCACCATCTATAATATATATCTATGAAGTTTTTCCCTTTGTTAAGTAAAAATACATCCTTCTCGTGATGAGCTATTTGAAGGAATCATATCCTCAAAGTAGTCATATGGTCCTTTGGTCAGTAGGAAAGGTCCAGACTGGAATGGAATAGAGTTCACTCTCTGGCTCATGGGTATCTTTCAGGCCCTCCTTCTGATGGTCTCCTTGCTATTCTCAATAGCCTTCAATCAGAGCCCAGTTGGGTTGTGAACCTAGAGGAAGTGGATTTTCCCCGTCAGGAGCCTTTGCTAGGGGTGGAAGAAGCAGGTCTTCTGGTAGGGGATCAGAGGCCGTGATGACCCTCTCCACCATAGACCTTTCAAGGCGAGCGTGAATGAGGGGTCCTCTATCTTGCCAACCCAAGAAGCAGTTTCAGACCTGGTTTCTGATGTGAACCATGAGAGGAGAGTGACAGGTACTCGGCCTGATGGTTGATGACCAACCTTCTTGTGACCTTGCTTTTGGTGGTGCATAGTTTTATTGCCGCTGTTAAAGGGCGCCATCGTCCAGCTCAGGAAACTCCTTCTGGTATCCACTTGGGACCTTCTATCTGCCTGGAAGATTTTCCACAGAATATTGAGGATGGGAGGGTGAGAGTGAGACCCTCGCTGGACATTATAATGGCGTTTTGGGAAAAGACGCTGGTTGGGTATTTTATTGGGCAGAAATTGGCTTATTAAAAGCTTAAAGGGTAATTGTTGATATGAAGTCTTAGGCCATATAAAGAGGTCTCCTCTAGGTATTGGTTGACTTTAATTATGCCCTTTCCTTTGCCTATTTATGCTTTCAAGTAGTTCAATACCAGCAAATTAAAGAGCACCGAACTCGACTCGTTCAATGAGCTTGTAATTCCTTTCTTATTATTTCTAGAGTGTAATTCGAGTATAGGACTTTGCTTGCCTGCTTCTTTTATTTATCATATTTTTACTGGTTCCAGGTAAAAGGGCTTTTGTGGCTATTCCTATTCAAAGCGGATAAAGAGTTTATGACTGCCGCTTCCTATCACACCGAGAGCAAGAGCTTCCTCTTCTATCCCTGAATTGAGCTGTTGCGAAAATTGAACTCACTAGATTCTAGAACATCGGTTATTATCCTAATAGCAGCTGAGGAAATGGCAGTGCCAGGCTAAAGACAGAGAGCTGTTCGCGGTTCCTATTGTTTTGTTAAATTACAACTCAAAGGGAAAGATATTCGCAGAAGCTTAAGAGGCCATACAACGAAAGATTCCTTCAAATAGCTCATCACGAGAAGTAGTCATATGAAACACAAGAAGCTTTAGGTATCATATCCTCGATCTATGTCTTTACTAGCTGCGAAGTACTTCACTTATTTGTTTGAGCATAATTGTATATCGTGACATCTTGATCTTCGAGATATATTAAATATTTTAAATATAAAACACAGCCAGATTTGGAAGGTATAAGATGTTGGGGTAAGAAAGATCAAAGAGGTGAGTGTAGCCAATCAGGTATTTGTCTAGCCAAGCAGCTGGAAGTCTTGGGGATGTATTGAGAAAGAGAGATGGTCAATGTCTTTGCAAGGGAAGCTAACGTTGAAAATAATAACTTAAATATTATTGCCATGTTGTCGAGTGCTAGAGTACGTAGTGTTCATGGATTAATAATTTATCATGTTTTTGTATGTTTGAAGTCTTAAGTATGATTTAATTCTTTTGGAGAGAGGGATCTCCACTTTTGAAGTGGAAGATGACATTACTCTTTAATTAATCTTATCTCAAAGGAAATTACTTTGCAATTGGTTATTTAATAATTGAGATTATATAGCATTTACTAATTTGTTGTACTTATAGCTATTTTAGTGATCATAAATATTGATTTTTTTTAATAACAAGCCAATTCGCAATGAATAATTTGTCATTTCTCCCTCTCTTTTTTGTTCGATCGCTAACGACAACGCTTGGCGATGCCTTTAAATAAATAGGCATGTGATTGATCTATACATTTGAGAAAACCTTAGGAACATCATTTGAAGGCTTTGGGGAGCTTGATCAAGGTAGGTTTCAATTTTGTGCTCATAAAATGCAGCATTTCAATTCCTAAGGATTGGTATAACCATGGTCATGTAATGCTTTCTCAACAGTAAAAATTATAATGGACAAAATTTCTGAAAGGTCTAAAGCATTCATAGAGTACACTAAAAAGGAAACTGCTAGTATAGGACCTCAAAGAGATTTTAGGCAAGGTTAGTTCGTTGGCATCTTCCCCCATTCCTCTTTACTATATATATACTTACATATTTTTTTCATATGAATCTTCCTTGTATTTCTCGTGTCTAATGTGTAATACCCAAAAATGGCTTGGTTTCGCTTCAGTTTTGGTTCAGAATTGTATATAAAATAATGGCTAGTGCTGTAGATCATTAATGGCTAGGTGATAGTTGTTGATGTTGCCAAGGGTGGATGATAGTTCCATCCCAATTTTTTCGTTTCTCAATGTTATTGAATAGAACATGATCAGTGTATGTAAAAACGTTTAAATATATATCACAATAGTTGGATAATTCATTGATGAATGATATATAATAGGTCGAACACAATTAATCCCAATATGTACATGATAAACCTGTTGAAAATTCAACGGTTATTGGTCCAACAAAAGGGAACAAATATTCGGTTTTGGTTGATATGCCAATAATTCATTCAACAAATATACATGATGTCCTACAGCAAGCTGCACCACACTTACATAGTATGATCAATTTCCTTTTCTTTTTCCTGTCGAAGATGCCTGATCCATAGGTTGAAAAGAACATATTTGTAAGAAGGGGGAACTGCATCATTATGATAGGGATGACTGGGACACAAGCCAAACAAATGATAGGAATCCAAATCCAAGAATATTGGTCATGTAGCATGATTATAAGAGCAGCAGAAAAGGCTATCATCATGGTTGCAATAGAGCAAAAGAGGGTGGAAAGGCCTATTATCATCTGCCTTGGCAAATACTCGAGAAAATCTTCTTCTGCATAACTTGATGTGAGGATTCCCAAAAACATCAAAACTGAAGTTGAGGAAGAAAAAAGGGACAATGCATCACATATTATAAAGAGCTTAAATAATTTTTTCTTTAAGAATATTGGAAAGCCTGTAGTTTGATCGTTGCCACCCGGAACAGTAAAAGCTATAGCGAACATAATGGTAACAATCAAAGCACCAGCCACAGTGCATGACGTTGCTGTACCCTTCATCCATTTCTCTCCCTTTTCCATCAGTTTCTTGTGGTTCTTCGAAAACAATTGTCGGGGAGTTAAACCATCCTCGTTGGTACCTTCTTTAAACTTGGGATGGACAATTCCCTCTACCTCCTGCATTTGTTAGAAAGAAAATGTTAGATCAAGAATGCTACCAAAACTATTTACTTTGACATATATTACGTATTAGAAAGAGTGGAAATTGATGATCTAACCTTACACAGAAGAAATAGTAAGTAAAATAAGGTCAATGGTTCCAAATTATGATTAATCTACCTAGTCCATGTTAAAATGATCAGCTTCAATATTGAATATATAATACAAGGATATCAGGGATCAAAAAGACTGGAATTGATCTATAAAACGAATCCTTATCCCACCTCAGCCTCAGCCTTCAACGACCTCATCAAAATATAAAGATAGAAAAGGTCTCACAATCTTTTATTTCATGCTTTTTACGCGTTATAATATTGTGAATCGGACTGCATGCAACAGGATGTTGCATTGGAAGAATTATGACTAATATTTCACCTGCATGTATATAGATGTTCAATGTGTAATTGGTGTTTCTTTCACTGTACCATGAAGCTGAAAATTAATGTAGACTTACCTGAAGAAAGAGGAGGCCAACAAGGAGGTGCACAAATTAAGGATGCTGCTAGGCCAATGACATGGGGAGAGAGAGAGAGAGAGAGAGAGAGAGAGAGAGAGGACCTTGAACCATTGTAACTCTCTTTGCATTTGTAAAGCTGCCCCTGGGATTTTATTAACCCCAGTGAAATCTTCTATCATCCCTGCCATATGTAACATATTATTTCCATTGACATCTACTTGAGATGTCAATGTGTAGTCCATCTTCCTATCTAGCCCGTATAGAATGCTGAAGATTTTTTCTTGACGATGCAAGACGGCAAGCATAAATATGTTCCTTTGATTTCTATCTGTGGTCCGTAAAAATTCTTGATCCATTTTAAGTATCTTAGAAACGAACTCAAAAATCCCGTTCTTGGCAGCCCGGCAAATGGCAGTATAAACTAGGCCATCCTTAAGTTGTTGAGTATTTGATTCTGATATCATTTCACACATTTGAGAAAGAAGTGCATCGGATTGGACATGGATCCTCTTCATTTCCAACAACTGCTGGAATATTCCTTCGACAATTATTGAGACATTGTCAATTAGTTTAACTAGATGAACTTATAAAAAATTAATAATAAAAAATTTAAAAATATCAGTCAATGATTTTGTTGAGTACTCCTAGAAACTAAATAGCGAAACATTGCTGACAGTACCACTGCGAAGAAAACAACAAAATTTGTTTACTTAAAGATGTTAGAAAAATTCTACCTCAACAAAGCTATGTCTTTTTTTACATACTAATAATTCGCAGTTTTTGCAAGTTCCCATTGGTTTCTGTGTAGTGAGGAACTTTATTATAATACACATCCAGCAAATTAAATTGATGCACAAAATATATATTTAGTACTCATCAAAGTACGTACATCATGATAAGCTAGCTTCGCTCTAAAGCCACATCACATGATCAAATATATATTCTATTATTATTAGTACGTACTAGCTATCATATTACTTCTCACTTACTTGTCTTAACTATTATCATATTTTTTTTATAAGTAAAAATTAACTACTATTATATTATTTTTTTTTTTTATGGGAAATTGACTTCATTAATTCATCAAAGAAAAGTTACATTCATGACCAGGATACATATAGAAAAATTTTCAGATCACAAGCCAACTACTACATTTGGAGCTCCACCAGTACACAAATTATTTTGACTAGTATAGTCTTAACTAGTACTGTTGTAGCCCTATACTATCATATTATATAGCATGCATTAATTAACTTCTAAAAAATATTAATATATCAAATTAAATCATGTTGATCATACTAGCTACACGTACATCTTCCATTCTTATATTAATGAAAAGTCAAGTGAGTAAAATTAAAAAAACGTGAATTTTTAGAATGTTAATTAGAACATTTCATATTTATACCTAATAATTAATTAATACGTACTTAAGTAATCGAAGAATGACTATTTTTTTTTTTTATAAAAATATCTTTATTCATATCATGAACAATATTTTAAAGACAATTTTCTCATGAATTATACGGTACTTGCATGAGTACGTACTAGTCTATATACGATAGGGGAACGACTTCTAGATTTTTAAAAATTACGAAGTAGGACGACGTAAGTCTTTTCTAGCTACATATTAGCTTAACTGTTATTTACTAGATTTTTTAAATTTTGAACTAGATTTCTTGAAAATAATGTATTGCATAATTGAAATTATTCAATTAAAAACAATATATAGTTTTTTGAAATATGTTTGTGAAGGCATGATCGATTACTGACCAGCATTGTAACTACGTACATGAACATGCTTGCAGTCTTATTTGTGTTCTGATTGTTCATATATAATTAATTTAATTAGATTCAATGCCATTATTTATATATATATATATATATAAATAATTAGATAATTAGGAGTAGTGATAATATTCCTCCTATAGCTATTTTACACAATCTTATTTTGTGTTAGAATATTACCATATTTATGATAGAACATATTCATAATATTCTAGCATATGTAACATGACTTATTCTCTAATATTGTGATAATACCATACTTATTATAGAATATATTGATCATAATATTCTAGTATATATGGTAATATTATAACTTATTCTCTCACATACATTTCTTTTATCATGTAAATCAATTAATACCATTAATCTATTGTATTTTCATTATTTCTTGGCCTCATTTACCTATAAATATAAATAGGGACAATCGATGTTATATATGTACTCAAAGACAATTAAGAATAACAAATATGTAACCTTCAAAATCTCTCTTTCCTTCCTTCTGCCTTCCCATCCCCAATTTTCTAGTTTATTATATTTTATTTTCTACATTTTGCCATCAATCAAAGTACTTATAGTGCTACTTCATTAAAAAATTTTCTTTTTTTTACTTGAGTTTAAAATTATTTTTACATAAGTACCCTGATCTATTTAGAAAAAAAATTATAAAAAAAAATTGCAAAAATGAAGTATCGTAGGTGTACTAATTAAATTAGTTTATCGATCATTAACGCTCTTGGACTAATTAAATAAGTGCAGTAGTTTGATAGGAATATATGATGAGGCTTCAAAGGAGTAAAATGTTCCATACTATATGTCAAAATTTTATATACCAAGTAATAGATCGTAGATTATCAAAAAAAAAAAAAAGGGAAGATATTGGCCAAATTAATTACAAGCCAAAATTATGGAAAAGTAAGCTAAGGCAAAATTAGCATATATACCTGATCTGTTATTTTGATCTTCTTGATTGCTTTGGCTTTGCTGATCTCCGTTTGAAACGTTCATGAAATGAATGTCACCAGTTGGAAGATCAGCCAATGGATCAACTTCGCGCATACCTTTTTAGCAAGAAAAAGTTAACAAATCTAATTAACAATATGGTAGAACTTTTAATATTCTAGGTTTTGAATGATCAATCTACCTTATAATGACAAAAAAAAAATCAACAAATCAAATGATCTTAATTAGTATGCCCTAAGATAACAAAAAAATAATCGAATAAAGAACTTAAGGTATAGCATCGACTTAATTATAACTTGAGTATATTTAAGTGTTTTAGTAGAACAGGACCTTTGAAATACATGAAATCCCTTAAACTGCCAAAAGGTTGCAATCTACCCTCTTAAATTTTCACTTAAAAGAAAAAGTTACCCGCCCCTAATTAAAAAGATTTTAAAATCACAAAATAACCGGTCTATCAAATAAAAATAATAAATTTCAAATAATTTCTCATATAAATATCTTCTAAGATAAAAATAATTATTTAAAAAACAAATAGAAATATTTTTGAAGTAAAATATTTTTAAAATACTAATGGCACTCATGCTAATGTTTTAACAAGCTGGGTATTTGCTAACGTCTTTTCATAATTTGAGGGGACAATTAATGTTATAATTGATAATTTCGGGGGTGATTGGAAATTAAATTTGTGATAGTAAGAGGGGCTTTATATATTTTATCCCAATTAATGTTTAATAAACACAACACAATTTTGCAGTGAAAATGCCGGCCGATACCAATTCAACTATTACGGCCAGCTGGTCTTTCACCTAGCTAGCTAATTCAATTAATATTGAAGAATATTACAGTGCACGTAAAGCCAGAGAAGTAAAGGAAGGAGATCAGAGGTAATACAGGAGTAGATGCGTTGTTTGCAAAACCCGAGCTGATTTCCACTTGGGAAGGAATGACGCATAGAGGCCAATGCTAAGATGGGAGACTCGCCATTCTCGTCAAGAGCCAGTGCCAAATGTGGGCGGGTTCGGATTAATCCCAAAGCGATATCTGTTAATGTGTACGTCGTACGTACCAGGCGTATCATGTACAGAACATGCATAGAAATGGTCAACGAGGAATTATTATATTTATATTGCCAAGATCTCAAATGAATATAATATAATATATATATATATATATATATATATATATATATTTATCTATGGCAAGAAAATTACGGCAGCAGGCCAATTAATGGATCAGAACATGTATAGAATTTCTTATCAAACATTTCTATCACCAGATAGTACGAAAACAAGTACGAGATCTTACTCAAAGTTCCGGTATAGATGGCACGGGTAAAACGCGTAGCATCATTGCGGTCCTCAGCATTGTAATTCTCCTGATCTGGCGTATCTGCGGCCATACTAAAACTGTTATTCTTAGTATCAAATGTAGAATTTTATGCGTTTATTACTATAATTTTTTTCAAATATGGGTTTAGTTAATTTTCGAATTCTTTTTTGAAAAAGTTTTTTACAGTCCAAGGGTTAAATGCTGCTAAAACTTATACATCCTAAATTAACTGTATCTAATATTACACTCCAATTTTTCTTTTTAGCTTACAAGATGTTCTTCTTATAATAAAGTTAATATTATTAAAATAACAATAAGTTTATACGAGTTCGGACAACTTTATTCCATTCTGGCTCTTTAACAATCGAATATTACATGATTAATTTTCTTAATTCTAAGTTTGAATATTATATTATTATATTTATATATAACTTATTAAATTGGAGTCCAGTACTTGATCAAACCCAAACTGTTCATTGTTTTACCACGCATGCTAGGTATGGAACCGGCTTGTTTAATTTGACTAGCGGTTTTGTCTTTTATTAATGTGATAAGGGTTAAATACTAACTTATAAGACAGTTTTCCAGGATGAAACTTTCGACTCTCTCTCTAGAAAGAAACTCAGACCCTTTCTCTAGAATGAAGCAAGCTAGAGGGGGTGGGAGCTTCGGCTCCCTTCCCCCTCCATCCTCCCTCTCTCTTCCTCTTTGTAGTTGTTTCTTTTTTTGTTTTAATTTTTGTGTTTTTCAAGCCTTTTAAGGGTGAATCGCCGATCTAGGACTTCCCAGCGAGCACAGGCCATAACGCGCCACGCCATGGTGTTGCCCAGTCGCCGATCTTCAAGATCACCGAACACGGCATCAAATAGAGCAGTGAGTGGCCCGCATGCACGGGTCGAAATTCCTGGAGTTCCCTGGCGCGTGGTTGTCACGGAGCCCTTTGACGTCGCCACGCGCTGCGTTTCTGGAGTCTGCGAGTCCGGTACTTCCAAGATCGTCTACCGGTTCCCTGTCTAGTTGGGCGCGTGGGCTGCATGCTCCACAGTAGCCCCTTTTGTTCACTGCTTATGCAATCAGCTGTTGTGTAGCGCACGTGCCTCTGCAGTGCTTTTTGTAATCTTTTTGTTTGTAATTTTCTTTATGTAATGTTGTTTTTAAGTTAATAAAAATTCAAAAAAGAAGTCCTCCCTCCGCGCTGTCAGATGGTGGAGTTTAGTGAACCCTACCCTGCTTAGTCGGGATATGGAAGCTGTGTAACTTCTGTCGTGTACATAGGTGGTATTTCTCTAAGACTTAGGTCTTTAAAAATTTACAGTCTGGACTAGACCCTGTCAGACACGTATGTGTACAGGGAAGCTATTAACGATTGTAATTGGTTTGTTTTCAAGTCATATTTGTATGTCCTATCTAAATGAAGGGTGATCCGCTTCTTAAAAAAAAAGACAGTTTTCCAATTCTTTATGAATACCATTTTTTTTAAATTTCTTTTCAAATGGAGGTATTAATCAGTTTTGAGCACGTGCAATGTTACAAGAGAGAGAGAGAGAGAGAGAGAGAGAGACCTTGCTCGATAGCTACATCCCGCCCTCCATACCTATCTGCCAAAGTCTTCCAAGCTTCTCTAGCATTGATGATGTTCTTAATCTCAGAAAATGGATGTGAGCCGCATGAAATCTGGATCGCATGTAAAGCCATGAAATTCTCCCGTACTCTTCCCGGAATGGGTTCGTCGGTTGGTCGAACGTCCTCCCAAAGATCTTGAGACAGCAAGTACATTTTCACCCGAACCTTCCATTCCTCATAATTATCTTTGTCATGAAGCAATATTGCTTGAGGAACAACCGCAGTACGAAAGGCAGCTGATGATGTAGTACCAATATTTGTTCTGATGTGATTTGTTGTCATGTTGATGATATCCCTACATGCAACGTATACGTATTGCATGTATTATTGTGACGGAAGAATCTTTTGCCAAGTACTAAATATAAAAGTGAAAATAAATTACTTATAATTTCTAGCAACCTAGCATAAATAAAACTACGTACAAAATCAGTAACAGTAGTATGAAGAGCCGTTTTGCCCTTATCCGGAATTTTCCAATTCAATGCATCGTGGGGTAGAGGCTCCTCACGAAGAATTCTATTTGTCTCATCAGATTACCGTCTCGCACAGCATTGTACAATTTTGAAAACTTACATAACTCTTCGTCATCCCGACGTTCTGCCATTTTTTCTTTACTTTCTTCGCAATGTTAAGTATTCAAGGACTAAGAATTCATTTGAAGATTTGGAGTAACTCAAAATTCTGTAAATAGTAATGAAATAATTTGATCAAATTAGATATTTTATTGGCTTGGTTTCAAGAAATAATAGAGAAAAAGTTGAATAAAAATATTATAAAGTTTAAAAAAAAAAATGAATATGATTTTTTAATATAATTTTATTTTGAAATTTGTAAAAATTATATTGATTTTTGTGCTTAAATAAAATTTAAGTAATAATTAGATAAAAAGTTAACGATTTGAAATTGGAAAATACTTTTTTAGTCAAGTGGGTTTTAGAAATTAAATTATAAAATTTTTTGATAATTTTGTGTTTTATTGTCCAAACAAGTTATTATAAATATACATGCACAAGGAACGTATGTCAGAAATATATAGTAGTACCAATTAACAAGTCAAGCTGGCAGATATCTGGATGCCGAAAATTAACGTTTTTATAGCATTATATTAATACAATATCAAAACGTATGGAGAGAAGAAAAAAAAAAAAAAACTAATTATACAAGTATATATTGCACAACTATTTTCCTTCTTTGACGAGGGATGAAGTCAGATGGTTACCACCAACTGAAGGCTATACAAATATAACTCCATTTTCAAACACAAAGCATCAAAATATGTACGAAATTAGCTCATACTTATATCCAACAAAGTTCTAGAAATTAAAATATATAAAAACCCAAGAATTGTGAGATCAAGAGTTGTAGTGATGAAAATGTTGCCATTTTCTTACATATATGAACAATTATTACATCTCAACTCAGATGGCTTATATATACTCTTAGATTTAATTTAATGTGATTGCTGATTTAAAAATTGGAGTCTACTCTCGTTGAATAGGAACTAGAAAACAGTTGATTTAGATCTTTAATTTCAACGTTTTCATCTCCTAATGAACTGACAAGTACAGCTTCGTCACTCTCATGTAAACAGATATATAATTAATACTTACGACGCTAGCTAGCTCGACGGGAGGGAGGGAGGGAGGGATTTTCTCCAAAATTAACTGTCGGCTTCTAAGTCTGATCTTGTAGTCTCCGGAAGATCACGACGATCGGTCTTGCAGAAATGGATGACCTGCACACGACTTAAATATGCCTTGGAATTCCTTTTTTATCACTACTTCAGAAGAAGACATGATGATCATGCCCCCCAAATAATTGAATGAGCGGTGCTACTCCCACCGCTGGGAGCCACCGCTCCCTCTACCGTTAGTGTAAATTGATGTGTTTTTTTTTTTTTTTTTACATATATTTTTTTAATACATTTAAATATTTTTTAAAAAATAAAAAAATTCATAATATTATTAAAAAATACTTATTTAATCATTAAGTAAAAACTAATAATAATAAAATTTAAAAAATCAGAGCGATAAAAACCAACAGTAAAAACCAGCTGTAAGAGTAGCATTTTTCTAATTGAATTAATCCTGTTGAGGTCTAATCATTTCTTTTTTCTGTCTAAAGCAGATTCCCTCATGAGATTCCAAATCATGTATTTGGATTCTGGACTGGAAATCATTCAAATCATAGTGTTACCCGTGCTGTAACATTGAAAATGCATTCGGAACCATAATAATTCATTGCATTAAATATTAGATTTAATATTATGGAACCCTGCACACATTAAAAAAATATAAAATTTATTTGAAATTGTTTTTAATGAAATACTTTTTATTTTATTTTATTTATTTAAAATACCTCATTTTTATTTTTGAGAGTCTTATATAGAGTAAGAGCCTTAGACAAGGACCTAAATAACCTTACTATTGAGCCGGCTCTGTCTGGGAGATGATACGTCGTCAACCGTAATGGTTACCATACTTATCCAAGACAAGAGAACATGATCCTCTGAGCCGGGTATACAAAATACTCCTTCCTCGCCGGCCGATGGACCGTGCTAATGGGTTTTTGTTGTCCTTCAAATTTTTACAAAAAACATAGAATTTTACATAATCCATTGGAGTTAAAAGTGTTTCGTAAGCGCTTACGTACGTATAGCTAAGTAAGAGATTTCAAAATTAATAAATCAAACTAAACAAATAATTAAAGTTTGGAACTAAATTCAACTGTCCTATCTAATCTAGGCTTGTCTGTTCGTATTGATTATCATCCCTATTTAAGTGACTAAAAAATATGAAATAAAATTAAAATAAGTCTAAAACTAAGTAAGAAACTCATTACATTGTAAACATAATAAACATAAAGTTTTCATAAAAATTTTTATGTTGAGAACTTAGAATCATGACGTAACGACTTGGCCCAATAATTTTAAAGTCGAAATATTGATAATTTTTATTGTGCGTGAGTTATATTGAATAAACCATATTAAATAAGTCCACCAATGATAAATTATTGAGCTTGATTATGAGTTTTAATTAAGTTCAAAAACTAGGTCAACTCACATTTATTATTTATTAAACAAATTAGAGCCATTTTAAAATTTAAAATTTTATTTTAATTTAAAATAATCATTTATTGAAATCTCTTGTGTAGTCTCAGTCCTACAAATTCTAAAGTCTCGTTTATTTTTAAAAATGAGATGAGATGAGTTGAAATTAAAATTAAAAAGTTAAATAAAATATTGTTAGAATATATTTTTTAATATTATTTTTATTTTGAAATTTGAAAAAATCGAATTATTTATTTTATTTTATATTAGAATTTAAGAAATTTGTAATGATTAAATAAAATGAGATGAGATGGATTTGAAAAAATTGAATTGTTTATTTTATTTTGTATTAAAATTTGAGAAAGTGTAATGATAAAATTGAGATGAAATATTCTAAAAACAAACAAGTAAATTACAAAAAAAAACTACCATATCATGTTTTTCGCGATCGTTCGCACCCTCTCCCAAACCAAATCAAAGACGCCGAAAACCGCCACTTTGAGCCACTACCTTTTGTGAGTCTCTGTTCCGTCGGAGTCGTCGATTTGAATTCCAGTCATCGGTTAGTCTTTCTCTCTCGGAGAGCCCTTTATTTTAAGAGCGCTCTATCCCGCTGCGACGCTGCCGAACGCCACTGTATTTCTTCTCTGTTGTTCTTTTTTTTTTTCTTTTTTCTTTTTTTTTTCTTTTTTTAAAATCTCTATTGTTCTCTTTTAAAATCACTGATCACACACTTAGGTGACGTTGCTGTCAGTGCCTTGTCACAAGTGTCGGCTAGCTTCCGTAAAGCAAGAATTTTAATTTCAATTACATTCTTGTCCTTTATCCTTAAGTGCATGGTTCATTGATTCTTGACGTGTATATGAATTTGTTACAGTAATTTCAATTACTTTTGAAGGAAATTACTGTAGCTCTCTAAACCATCCACCTATCTTTGTATATTACTATAATGCCACTTATCGCAACGTGAAGTTTTTTTTTTTGATCAATACTGCACAACTTCCCCAATTTCTGCTCACTATATTTTTTAAAATTTTTTAAATTTTTAATATTTTTTAATTTTTTTTTAAAATTAATTCAATTTTTCTATTTATTATCCATATATTAAATATTTGATAAAAAAATAATAAAAATTAAAAAAATATGGTGTGTAAAGGTTATATAAATGGTAGAAGATTGTGTAGATTTTTTCTTTTTTTCTAATGGCATCCAAAAGTCTTCTAGAATTTTCAATTTAGATTGAAAAACACTTTCAATTCATTTCATCTCATTTCATATTATAATTTTTATAAATTCTTACATAAAATATAATAAATAATTTAACTTTTTCAAATCGAATACTGGGTTGCACTGAGTTGGGATTTGAAGCAAAATCGAATACTATAGACATTGAGGATGGGAGAGAGGAGAGGGGGGTTAGGGGTCACGGGATCTTGAATAGAGGAGAGGGGCTTGGGGATCGATAGGATAGAGGAGAGAGAGAGGAGAAGGGGTCGGTGGGAGTTCAAGTTTGAAGTGCTCCATGTTCTTCTTAGAGCGATGTTTAATCAAATGAGATCAAATGTTATTGTTTTGTATGAAATCTCCTACGTGTCATATTTTGACTGGAGGTTGTTAAACTCACAAGTTCAGCCCAACCGTAACGGTTACTAGGGGTGTAAATTTAGACTTGAAAGCCGGACCGGACCTGACTAGTTGGTCCGATTTTGAACCAGTCCGGTCCGGAACCAGTTCCTAGATTTGGAGGACCGGCTGGAACAGGTCTGATTCCAGTTTTAAGATTTCCCGAACCGGTTGAGGAAATATATATATAAATTAATATTTTATATCTAAATTTTATAAAAAAATTAATATTATACAAAATATTTTTTATATATAAGTTTAATATATAATATATAATTATATGTGAAAGTTGTATATATAATATATATAATTATATATCAAAATAATTTCATATTATAATTTATAAATTATAACATAAAATGTTAATCTTAAATATAAACATTGTTTTATTTGTAATTTGTTTGATCATATGTTATTAATATAAATTATAATTATAGATAAGATAATGTTATATTAAATTATATTATATATAGTCTAATATATTATATAGCTATACTAATATAGTAATATATAAGTTTATAACTAATACTAATAGTCTAATAAAGACTATAGTTATACTTATACTAATACAGTTATACAGTATACTAAATTACTATAAGTTTATAACTAATACTAATATATAACTATACTAATAGTATAATATTAATACTATTATATAGTCTAATATATTATATAGCTATACTAATATATAAGTTTATAACTAATATTAATATATAAATATACTAATAGTCTAATATAGACCATAGTTATACTTATACTAATATAGTTATACTAAATCACTATAAGTTTATAACTAATAGCCTAATACTAATATATAACTATACTAATAGTAGGGCTGTGCATAAATGGCTGGGATCCGATCCGTCCGAGACACCCAATTAGTTCAACCCGAACAAAGACGAGTTCATCGGGTCAACATTTACCATCGGATTTTCAACTATGCAATCCATCAAAACCGATCAACACCAAAAGTTGAATTTCAACGGAGTTATATATAAAGTAGCATACAGATCTGACAAAAAGGAAAAAATTGAATTTTTTAACAACAATTACTTTGTTCTATTCAACAGAAATTTTGAACCACATCATACTATTGTGAAAAAGATGAAATCCTGAAAACCCACCAATAGAAGAAAAAAAAAAAAAAAAATTCCCTTCACGACAGACCTTACCTCTACAACCAAAAAATCCTTCCAGCAATCCACTTCGCCGCAATTCTGTAGCAGTTTTTCACAAAATTGCCTACCAATTGCGACAAAGGAAGTAGACTAGGGAGGGGCTTAAGTCAAATCTCAAGTAAAGGGCATGAGGTTAGACGTGGGAGACGTTGCATCTAGGCGGTGTGGACTGGGTCATTTTCTGTTACATGAATTTATTTTTGCATGTTTATTTCGTAGGACGTGTATTGGTTTCAGTTTACAATCGGTGACTCGTTGTTAGCAGTCTGGTATTGTCCTTTAATTTCGGCATTTATGTAAGTGGATTTGTCAGTGATCTACTATTTAATCAGTCAAGGATTGTTAACGGAGGGCAAGCAAAAATCTTTGTTTGGGACCTATCAAAATTCCAACTGGCCGGTAAAGATTATGATGCCGAATACTTTTTCAATGGCGACTTTACAGGCTACAGCACGGATAAAGATGATTTGAATGATTTATGTTCCCAATGCATTTGGAATCTCCGGTCGGCAGCTTTAATCAGAAAAAAGAAATGGCTAGACCCCAAGATGAATTCAATTATTGGGGTTATGACATACCATATAGTCTTCTTCTGAAGTAGCGATAAGAAGAAACTACATACAAGGCATATGTATTTGAGTGCGCAGGTATCATTTCTGCATCGTCTTCCGGAGTTATCTGTTTACATGAGAGTGATGAAGTTTAAAATCTTGTTTGTTTTTAAGATTAAAATTTTAAATTTTAAAATTTTTTAATTTTATTATTATAATTTTTTAAAATTTATATATAAAATAAAATAAATAATTTAAAATTTTTAAATCTTAAAATAAATATAATATTAAAAAATATATGTTAATAATATCTTATTTAACTTTTCAACTTTAATCTCATCTTATCTCATCTTTAAAAACAAACGAGACGTTTCAATCAGTTTACCTTTTTTCTCAATGCAAAATGATAGACTTATAATATTTTATAAAACTCATTTTTTTAATAAAATATATTTAATTTGTAGAAGTAACCTTATTTTAAAATATGGTTATAAAAATAATTGTACGTGTATATATTTTGTTTTTGAAATTTAACATTTCGGATCGGAGAAAATGGCCACAGATGCGTACGCAGGAGGCCAGAAGATGAGTCGTGGTGAACTTATACAATGCTGTGCGAGACGGTACGTAATTTGAATATGACAAAAGACATTCTTGATTCTCTCCCCGAGGCATGGAATAAGATAATCACAGATAAGACGAAACGGACATGTCGGTGGACATGAGGATATAGTGAAGGAGTTGGTGGATCATCATATGTCGGCACAGAGTTCTAATTAATTTAATATTAAAAAATTATATTTTCGAAACTCTAATAATAAAAAATATTTGATTAAATTCATTTAAAATTTTATATAAATTTTTTAATTAATTACTAACTAAATACCTAGAAACATATTCATGTTAATGTCAATAAAAAATCTGCATCTACATAAACACCTATAAAAAGAAAATTATTCTGTTTGCACTTTCAACACTAACATAATGATAAATTTGCACATAAAAAATTATTATTTTAATATTTATTGAAATTACTGCAGTTTTTCATATTTGATGAAAGACTACTTTAATGAAGTTGATATACTATACTACTTAAATATATATATATATATATATATAATATTATACATCTTAGAATTATAGACTTACAACTCTTCTGTAACTATATACATAAAATAAAAGGTAATTTTGTAATATTAAAATTTATTTTTATGGAGTGGCAAGATTGTATTGGTTGACTGAACAATAATTATAAAATAATTGTAAACAAATTGTAATTATATCAATATATAATTCTCTCTCTCTCTCTCTCTATCTATATATATATATAAACTAATATTCTAGAAAATTGAAATCATCCTATTTACAAATCTAATCAGTGGCTGATATGAATTTATTTGGGGGAAAACACTACTCCCACCGGGTAATGTCACCGATTTTTTGTACCGATTCTCCTTTTTGTATTTACTTAATGGTTATAAAAGCATTTTTTTAATGAGTTTGTGACTTTTTTGTATTTTCAAAAAATGTTTAAAGTTTTTCAAAAAAAGAAAAATTCTATTCATCATTCCTACACACCACACACTACACTTTTTTTAATCTTATCAAATGTGTGGTATATGGATGATGAGTAGAAGAATTCAATAAATTTAAGAAGAATAAAATAAATAATAAATAATAAATTAAAAAAAAGTGTAGTGTGTGTGGATGATGAGTAGCAAAACTCTTAAAAAATATTTGAAAAAAGAAAAAAAAACGTTTTGGCATTTCGGTGAGGATTAATCTCACCCTGTAAGTGTAGCATCACCCTGCCAAGATCATTTGGTTCAATTGGCAACACCTTAGTTTCTCACTAAAAGAACCAAGGTTCGAATCCACTCTCTCCATGTTAAAAAAAAAAAAAAAGTGTAGCATCAGTACCCTTTATTTGGATGCTTTGTTCATTATGGGAAAAGCTCCAGGTCACGATTATTCCCTTTAATTTATGAAAAATGATTTCTACATGTTTAAGATTTGTAAATCGACCCACTTCATGACCTTTCATATGGGTCCTATATATGTTTATTACAAATAATAGGTTTGCACATATTTAGTTATATTGCTCTTAATCTATAATATTTGATTCATACTTTCTTTTTATAAAGTTCCCAAAGTTGCTTACCATTGGATCAACATCGATCATTTGCGGTTCCTCGTGAAATGCAATTAAGTTTCTCTCGAATTAAAGGCAAACTCTTTCTAAGTCCAAGATGAGATTCTTCTAATATTAAAAACCGTCTCTTCATTATTAAACACTTAGAACGTTGGTCCTCTCTACGTACTCTTCTTCAATATTAATCTCTCCTGCTGCTTGCTCTGACAAAGTATTTAAAAGCCATCAAAATTAACAAAACACACTTAGCTGTTGGTCTATATTGAATTTCTTTATACAAAACAACGGGAAAAAAAACCGAATTGATCTGAAACCTGATTACTAGTTGGAAAATGTTAAATGTACTTCAGTAATACTTATCAAAAACTTACTTTTCCATGCATAAGTTATTAATATACTCAAAACCATGAAATTTAAAATTCAAAATCTAAATTTTTAATGAAAACTAACAAAATAAAAATGTAAGTACATGTAGCACTAGAGAGAGAATGTTCAAAAGTAGAAAGAAATTCAGAAGGTGAAAATCAAGAGCTCTTCATTTTTCTAATAATTTGGAGATCAGATTAAATTAAAATAAGAGAAACTTGTACCTGAACGAGATGGCAACAATGGGTTCAAATTGCTGTTTCGGTCTGAACCCTGAAAATTATAAGGATTTTAATTAATTGTGTGCATGGCGCTGGAGATGGGAGACTAAGGAACGAACTAGATATCAAATTCTGACGAAGTATTTGAGGCTGGCCGGGAATGATTCGGTGCATCTTAATGTAATTCTGATGAAAAAAAGTGTTATGCTGAGTACCTCAGAGCAATCTATTGGATTGTGTTTACACCAAATCCTGATCCAAGGTGCACTCATGTCATATAATTATCCATACCCGAACACTTTGTAGAAGACAGAAATTCCATATATTTGAGGATTAGACCATGATGATGATGATGATTATTATTCTTAATAGCGTTAGGGCTTAATTACTCTTTGAATCTTGGAATAGACCTTTCGGTGACCTCCGCTAGTCCATTAGTCATTCTTTCTTGTGCATCCGGTAGCCTTTACTTGGTACATGCACCATAGAAAAGCAAAAGGACGAAAGAGGAATGAAAAGTTGTAGCATAGTAGTACTGCATGCACTATTGTTGCTGACAGCAATTAATAATAGTGCACTACTTGAGAATGTGGAGGGAATAGACAGGTAAAGTGGAGGCGGGTCCGGTGGGCTTTACCATGCATGTGGTACACCTTGCTTAGAAAAGAAAAGGACAAAAGAGGAATGAAAAGCAGTAGCATATATATGAGAGCCAAAAGCTCAATGCATGAGACCGATCGAAAGGCGTGGTCCAGGAGAAGGAGATAATAGCAATATTAGTGCACTACTTGAGAACATGGATCGGAGGCGGGTCATGACGATTTAGGTTGATTTGATCAGGAAGGAAGGGATTTCTTGTAACAATTGGAGAATGAAGCGTTGCAGTCACTGCTAGAATTTTCTAAACACTAAAAATTTGAAATTTAAAATTTAGTACTGTTCACGCGACCCGAATAATGTTCCAAAAATCAACATTTCAGACCCACTCGATTCCATTTTGTTTTATTTTCCTTTTTAAATCTTGCACATAACTAATAACCAACATTGTTTAAATCCGGCTGATACATTAATTTCGGAATATATAAAATTGAAAAGTTACATCCATTGGAAAAAGAGTGAGTTCGACACAAGCAAATTACATCCAAACCGTGTCTATTGGCCACCTGTGGATAGAGAAACAACCTCAAGTGATCTACTAGAGATGCCTCCAATTAGAGCATTAGCATTGGCTTCATCAAAATTATCTTCAAAATTTGATAAAAAGTACATGTTTTTCATAAATTTAAAACCTCCCTATCCATAATCCCACATTGGATTAGCCATTAGATTCATCAAAATAATAATATAATATTATTTTTTTAATAATAATATTTTTATTTTTATTTTTTTATATTTTACAATTACACTAACCATATGTAAATTAATAATTTAATTTGATACTTAAATTATTGTTTCCCAACTAATTTTTTTTCTCAACCTAATTACCTAACAAACACATTTCACAAACTAATTTTCAAATCCAAAATAATAATTTGCTATATTTTGTAATAAAATAAAGGGATAGACTTATGAATAGTGACTTTTCAAATATGTAGATGAAGATAAATTTACTGTAGCTCAAAGTTTGAGTTTTGAGCTTTAGCTAATCCAATGCCAGCATCTTCACTCCCATTCCATTCAAATCTTATACATTTCTTCATTTTGCCCATTCCACTACCAGTGCTCTTAGGGGTGTAAAACAAAAATAAAAAAATCGGTTGAACCAATGGATTTGGTCCAATTTGTAACCGGCCGTTCGGTGCGGTACCTATTTTTAAGAATCAAAACTAGTCCTAAACCAGTGTGGTACAGATTTTCATATTTTGAAAAACTGGTTTAAACCGAACCAGGCATGTATATATATTTTTTTAATTTTTTATATTATATAATATATATTATATGTTAAATTGCTAATTGATATAGCATGAAATTCTAATCTTATTATTAAAGTCTATTAATCTTATAAAATAAAATTAATATAACATTTGATGTAAGTTTGACACTACTTATAGTACTAGTATAATTAGACTATTTTATTTTTGTTATTCAATTTTATTAATCTCACTAATAAGTTAGACACTACTTATACTATACTAGTAAAATTGAACATTAATGAATTACTAATTATTAATAATAAATACTAAATTCTAACAATTAAATTTTAGTATTGAAAAAATTATAATATTAAACTTATATAGTATCACACGTATAAACAGTAAACCGGAAAACTAGATAAGACCAGACCCAAACCAAAAAAACCGAAAGTTTCAATTTTAGTGATGAATCGGTCCTTAAATTTCTAAAACCGGTATATATTAGTTCAGTTTCAAAATTTGTCCAAAATCTGATCGAACCGAACCGGTTACACCCCTACTTCCAATGGTTAAGTTAAAGAGAATCTAAGTCTCTTAATCTATCTAATAATCTTGCAGTACATAGTTGGTGGTGTATTTATATGGTTCAAGGCATCGCACTGGGTAAAATCTTTCTCGTGGATACGATACTGGAGATGATAGTGTGCCACCAACATTGGTACTATCCCTGCGGGACCTATTCTGCTGGCGTGAACCTTTCACGAGATCATAAACCCCGAGTAAGATTCCCTACGGCCAGCCATGGCTATTCCTTGCATTATCCTATAAACCCCAAACCATGTGTTGTACTCAGTTTCAACTCTTAATCGCCTTGTACCACGTGATCTTCTCTTGAGTTCCTTTTTGGTGACCTATCGGTCTTTCTTCACCTACAACGCATACTTATGATCTCTAACATGTTAGAGATAAAGATAAAATCAAATTTAGCTCAAATTAAAATTTGACATGATTATTACCAAGATATTTGAATTTTATAATTATGTAGAGATTATCTTATCTATGTAATTTTTCTATAAATCGGGACTAACTTATGCCTTATTGGATTATTCATAATAAACAATATGCAGTCCTAAAAAATTTCTTCTCTCCCCTTCTCTCTTTCTCGTTTTCTATTTTATTTAAATATCTACCATAAGTGTTGATCATGCAGTTTTTCAGTAAGAAGTAAATAATAAACAAAAGGTAAAAAATGTAACTAAAAAGAGAGAAAAATTTACGTGATTCAGCATAAAAATTTATATCTATAGGTCGTTTGAGGTAAAATCAATTATTTTTGGTGATTATACAATTTCTCATTACCTTGTATAACTCTCGATACAATGGAGATAATAGGGTTAAGGTGAGATTGAATTAGATGTTGCCCTTGTAGAGATCTAGAGAGTGAATGGGTGTCCTACATTTGCAGAGATCCACCCTTTATAGAGAGGTATTCTTCTACTTTCTTTATAGTAACTAAGTCCTACTTACTTTAAGTCATTTTCACATTTTTATATGTTAAAGATTTAGTTTTATCTGATCTTTCTTATCTTATTTTATTTATTCCTTTTATTCTTGAAAGAGTAATGATACCTATACAATACAATATTTTAAAATTGAGGTATATTTATAAAGTGATGTTAATTTTATAAGATATTTTATAAAAAATACCCCTCATTTTAAAATATAATTATGTAAAATATTATAAAAAGTGATGAATATTTATCCATTTTCTTCTTGAAAATAGGCTGATTTATTTCATTTTATATCCAACACTAAGATTATGTTTGGAAGTTTCATCTTCAATAAAATTCTCATCTCATCTCATCTCATCATTACAACCTTTTCAAATTCCTATATAAAATATAATAAATAATTCAACTTTTTCAAATCCCAATACAACTTTTTCAAATTTCAATTTAACTTTTTCAAATCTCAAAACTAAAAAATAATATTTTAAACTTTAAAACAAAACACAAAATTCTCATCTTACCTTCCAAACATAATCTAAGACTTTTAAACTAATTATTACAACTTTTTCATTTTGTATCTTATCTCATTTTTTCTAAATATTACTTAAGCAGAAAGACTTTTAAACTAATTATTACAAAATTTTCAAACTATTACAACTTTTCCAAACTTCGAAACAAAAAATAAAAGCAATTGAACTTTTTCAAATTTTTAAACAAAAATAATATTAAAAAATTGGGTGGCTCTACAGCTGGGGTCTCTCGCTAGTACATTTTGTGTGTGTTTTTTTTACTTTTTTCACATATATTTTTTAACACTTTTAAATATTTTTAAAAAAATTATAACATTATTAAAAAACACTTAATCATTACGTATAGAAAATTAAATTAAAAATTAAAAAAAATCGACGAGCGCTACCAGCAAAAAGAGTAGCATCTTCTTAAAAAATTATATTCTCATAATATTTTAATTTTATAATTATTTTTTCTACATTTTATCTCTCTTTTTTAAAATTTAATAAATACTTAATTTAAATTATTTTATCACTATTTACCAAATTATTCTCCCAATTCATTCCTCTCTAGATTGCCTACCAATTGCGATAAAGGAAGTACACTAGAAACTCCAACTGGCCGGTATAGATTATATATGATTCCGAATACTTTTTCAATAGAATAATGCTTAGGGTCCCGCTCCTAGCTCCCGTTGAGAGCTACCGCTTATATTATGATGTGTTTTTTATGTGTTTTTTTAATTCTTTTTTATATAGATTTTTTTAATAATTTTTAAAAAAATAAAAAATTTCATAATATCATTAAAAAAAACTTTCTTAATCATGATGTAAATTTTTTTTTACTTCGTAATTAAAGAAGTATTTTTTGAATAATATTTTAAATTTATTTTATTTTTTTAAAATATTTAAAAATATTAAAAAAATTTATATAAAAAATAATTAAAATTAAATACATAAAAAAAATAGCCACCACTGGATAGCGGGAGCCACCAGGGGTGGCTCTAGCAGTACTCTTTTCAATAACGTTAAAGGACACAGCACGGATAAAGATGATTTGAATGATTTATGTTCCCAATGCATTTGGAATCTCCGGCCTGGCTGCTTTAATCAGAAAAAGGAAATGACTAGATCACCCCAAGATGAATTTAATTATTGGGTTATGATCATCTCTTCTTCTGAAGTAGCGATAAGAAGCAACTACGTACAAGCTGGCATATATATTTGAGTGCGCAGGTCATCATTTCCGCAAGACCGATCATCGTCTTCCGGAGTCTACAACAGCCAACTGATCAGACTTACATGCCAACAGACAATTTTGGAGAAAGAAAAATGCTACTCTTATCACTTATTTATATCACTGGTTTTTACTGCTCTGATTTTTAAAATTTTTAATTTAATAATTAAGGAAGTATTTTTTAATAATATTATGAATTTTTTTATTTTTTAAAAAATATTTAAATGTATTAAAAAAACAGATGTAAAAAAATACAAAAAAAAAAAAAAAACACATAGATTTACACACTAACGCTAGAGAGAGCGGTAGCTCCCAGCAGTGGGAGTAGCACTGCTCTTTCGCAGAAAATCCCTCCCTCCTGTCCAGCGTCGTAAGTATTAATTATCTGTTTACAAGAGAGTGATAAAGTTTAAGTTTTAATCAGTTTACCTTTTTTCTCAATGCAAAATGATAGACTTATAATATAATTTTATATAACAACATTTTAAATAAAATATATTTTTTTTAAAAATAATTTATAAAAGTAACCTTATTTTAAAATATGATTATAAAAATAGTTGTACGTATATATTTTATTTTTGTATTTTAACATTTCGGATCGGAGAAACGCAGGAGGAGAACATGAGGCGGAATGAAGAGTTACGTAAGTTAATTGAGCAATTGTAAAAAGCTGTGCGAGTCGGTAATTTGAATCAGACAAAAGACATTCACTACAACAAAAGTGACCTTTCTTGACGATTCATTTCGCTGCTAAAATCCTCACTTTCGCCGCCTATTATCTATTCCAGCAATTAATAAATTGCTGCCTAATCGCCGGTATTAAACCTCTGCTTCTGATCTACGGCAATGAAAACTAAAAATCGCTGGGATAGATATTCTTTCCCGACAATATATTTTTGCTGCAATTGACAACTATATCGCTGCAATTGCTGTCTCCGATTTAGTTAGTTTTCGTTGGGAAAGATTATTCCCGGCGATTTTAGTGCGTTGCTAAAAGATACAAAATCGCTGGGAATATACATTTACAGCGATTAGAGAAAATCGCTGTAAATGTATAAATGGTTGTAGAAATTTAATTGTGGCGATATATATTTGCCGCAATATATTAATCACAATGAGTACAAATCGCTGGGGGAACTCTATAGCAGCGATTTTATACTTGCTGCTATAGAGTGAGAGAACAAAAACTCTATTGCAGCGAGTGTAAATTTGCTGGGAAAAATTCTATACCAGCGATTTTAAACTCGCTGGTATAGGATTTTTGTTTCTGTACTCAGTTGCGGCGAGTATAAAATCGCCGGGAAAAGTTGCGTTTACAATGTCCAGACTCGGCTTCTATGGGCCTCGTTTTTTGTTCCTAAAAATAACATTCAAGTAACTCGGCTTGAATTCATTCAAATTGAACATTCCAATACTAATTGAGCAAATACAAATATATTCCATCAACTCATCCAATACAAATAAAATCCATCAACTCATCCCACTTAAATATGTATTTATACACTAAGGTGGTGCATCATATTCTCATATCAAGTACAAACTGAGCATTGCAATTAAATACTAGATAAACATCACTGTTGTAACATTGGTTAACTCTACTATATCATACCAAGTTTCACAACTCTATTTAAGTGGGACCGTTCATCGGCATTGGCACCCACAGTTCTATGTATCGTCTTTCATCAAGAAAGTTGGCAAACACCATGGATATATATCTCACGTTGCTGCCCATACTCCGATCATCCGTGTATTTGACAATATCAACAGACTGCACAACGTTAAGGAAAACTAATAAATCCAATTATATTAAAAGAATAGGTTTAATGAGCCAACTATGAAGAAAAACCAATGAACCCCAAAAAAAAGTCCACAAAAATCTGTTTTCTCAAAAATATGCTTTAGTGTCAACCCAGAATGTTTGCTCATGCAGACCAAGGTGGCATATTATATTCCTTTTTATTTTTTTTGTCACCATATTTTGTATTCATCCTACTGCATTAAAAGTCATTATTTTGGAGAAAAAATTGAGATGCTTATAAGTTACTTTTCTTTCAGATAAAGTTATAGATACAACTGTAGGAATAATATTTCAAAAATGACTTATAAAGTGTCAACCCAACTTAAAGAATACAAAGGAATTTGAAATTTCAAGTTAACTAAGGAGATACTTACAATCTGACCCAACTGTTCCCGACTATCAACAGAAAATAAGGATTTGCAATGCAGTACCAAGACCAAGGACCTGAAGCTTTCCCCACAGGCGCCATTTCTCACATCCTACACAATCCATCAATGCACTGCAAACCCAAGTGAAATTATATATATTACTACCGCAGGGATGAGCAAGATAAAATGAGTACAATTTTAATAATATCATGCAGTATGTACATAAACACACATCTAGAAAGGATAGAGAACAAAATAAAATGCTTTAATCTTCTTTCTCTTTTTTTTCTGGGTGTGGGAGGGGGTTGGGGAGTTGCGATATTGGCCAAGGCTATATTATAAAAGAGGGCCAAATGTTTTTTTTTTAGATGAGTGAGAAGGGCCAAGTGATAAAAATAAAATAAACTAATTGCTAAAGAATCTTTAACTATAAGGTCTTTAGTCATACATGATCTTAAATCATGTCTGGAAGATAGTTGAGTTCCTAGTATTGGCTTGCTGAAATCGCTACACTCAAATGAAAAGGTACTAGGTTAACATTAAATTATTCACATGTATTAATTTGTGACAAGATGTAAAGAAAATATATAGTCTTTCTTTTTGCAGAGAGCAAACATACAGTCTAGAATGTGGAACGTCAATCAAGGGATAGCCAAATTTACATCAAAATTACGAAATCATTAATTAACGAATGGAATTCCAAGGGAAAAAATTAACAATGTCTTGAAAAAGTCTGAAACTTTTCAAGAAACCTAATGATAATTTTAACTGGGGTTGACAAACATGTATCTCTATGCCCCTTTCTTGAAGCATTTAAGGAGGCTGCTCAGTCAATGCTCCTTATAACATGTATGAAAAAAGATATTCCGGAGTGACAAAAAGAAAAGGAACAAAAAACAAAGATCAAAATCAAGGTTCCTTGTAGTCCTTTAAAAGTCTCTATTTAAGTCATTGTTAAAAATTTCAGAAAAGTATTTAAATATTGTTCCTCCCTTCTAATCATAGTTTTGTTTTAAGTTTAAAGGCTTCTGAATACAGACAAATGGATACAGCTACAACACTCTGATTTCCAGTTAGAAGTTTAGAAGAGAAGGGAGTAGCTAGTAGGAAATGGAATGCCTTTGGAAACTTGCTAAAGCTTGTACAAACAGAGATGTTAAGCGTCAGGCCTGAAATATATCAAACAAGAGTTTTGCTTCTTGAAAAGCTTTCAGTCAATGCTTTTATATAGAAATCCTAATTTTTTATAAGCAACTAGCTCAAAATATATGCAATTAATTAAACCATTTTGTTTTTACCCCCAAAAACTTTCCGATGTGTTTTAGAATGTATAAGTAATTATCCAGTTTAATTTGCCATCAAATTTTCCATTATTTTTGTTAGAATGCTGCATCAGACAGTATGTGTAATTCGCCTTAAAATATAAATGCTTAAATCATTCTGCATCTAGCAGGCCATATCTTGCAAAAGAAAGATTTAATGTCAGCAAAAGTGTGTCTGACCATGATAAGGAGACCAAAGCCAAAAACAATAGTCAAGCAAACAAGTGATTTTGTGTCTA
This sequence comes from Cyclocarya paliurus, assembly GCA_029856935.1. NCBI lineage: Eukaryota > Viridiplantae > Streptophyta > Magnoliopsida > Fagales > Juglandaceae > Cyclocarya > Cyclocarya paliurus. Next base: position 22,006,297 of record CM056958.1, read on the forward strand.
ATCATCAGATTTCTTCACATATTTCTAATTTTTGGCAAATAAGTGCAGTACTAAAGATAAAACGGTTTTTCTAGCTGACTGGCTTTTCATTAGTTTCCCATATATAGCATCCAGAAAAATAAATTAGATTTCTTCAATATCCTAGGATTCCGGTCTAGACATATTGCTTAGCTGTGGAAAGGAAAAAATAAGTGGAAAGAAATGTAGAATCGAGACCAAGTGTCACTGATGAATGAAATGGCATGGTCACAACTAAACTGAACGACACGGATAGCAATTAATTAGAAAACTGAATTTCAGAAAAAGCTAGCATTAAAAAGTTGTAAAAAAAAAAAAAGCATTAACAAATTCTAACGCATTGTCTTAATTTGTAATGACTCCCACTAAGATTCTTAAACACAAATCATTAAAAAATAACCTGGAATGCTGAAATAACATACTAAAGATCCAAAAAAAGCAAAATAATTCTCTTTGCTGATAAGTTAAATATATAAGAGGAAATATATTAATCATATGCAACACGTACGCGTGCATATATTCCAAACACGTCCTCCCTCCAAGAAATTAAGCAAAAATATAGAGTTTATAGATTTACACAACTGCACAGCTAAGGATTAAGAACTTTTTTTTTTTTTTTTTTATATATATAAAGAAATAAATCAATCTTATTAAAGTGCAGAGGGGCGAAACAAACACCAAAATTCATTCTAAACAGTGAAGGACCTGCCTTCTTGGAGTCAAAGTGGAGTTGAACTTTATTGTTGGAGTCCACTTCACATAAGTACTTAGGAAAAATCCTAAACCATAAACACAAGTTTCTCTTCCTAAACTACAAACTCAGCAACCAAACAAACAAAAAATTGAAGTATAATTAGACCGCCAATTTAACTTTACCAATTTCATTATAAGATTAATCAAACAATGCATGAAACCATTTACTTCAAAAACATTCTATTCCCCTTTTATTTTTCTGATCCTTGCTCTCTCTATCCAACAATTCCAACCACGCAACTCACAAGAGAAGCAACTTCCCTTTCCTTTTCCATCCTTCGCCCTTCCTTTGCCCTTTTTGTTTCCATTCCGTTTCCCCCAGAATTAATCAAAAATTTATTTTTCTTCTTCTTTTCTCTGTAAATAAAAACAGTCAAGGATCAAATGGTTTATGTTCAGAACCTTATGTTTCTGAATTGCTGTTGGATTTTCTGCTTTGGTTCAGGTCCACGTTGTCCTCTCCACAATTTAGCGGCATGTAGCTTTTAGTTTAGGATTGAAAAGTAGTTGTCTCATCAAGGACATAGTCCTCAGGTCCTCAGTCAGGTTACCAGTATCATACTCGACATATTCCAAATAATCTGCTGCCTAAAATGCAATCAGCCAGTGATTGCCAACAGCATGAATTTTGATTCATTACTATAATCACATAGGGATAAACTGTTTGTCTAACAACACTTTTTAATAACCGCAATTGATCCACAACCAAAATCAGTAATAACCTTCTCACCCTTCCTCCAATTTCCATATAAAAATACCTCTATAGTTCATTTAATTTATATATGCATCTCCTAGGTGAACAGTGCACTCCATTGTTCATACTTGCACCCAAAATATATCATCTGAAAACCATTCTAAACCTCACCTCTCCATATATCAAAATCCCAATGTACCATATGGACATTGCAAAAAGACAATATATAAACACTGAAAAATAGAATACCAGAAAACTCACCACGGCATATCGCATATATTTAGAAATGGATGTAACGAAATATGGATTCTTTGGTGCAACAACTTGCTAAACTTTAGGGCTCTTGTTTTGTTCAAGATTTGCTTCAGCAATTCTTCTTGATCTATGTCGATTAGCTTTTGATGAAACTGCAAGCATTCAATTTCTAAATACATTATTTGTATTCAAAGACACAAAAATGGAAGAAAGCAACTAGTTGAGAGTAATAAGTAATAAGTACAACTCACCTCCTGCCTCTTCATTGGTCTTGAGACCTATCAGCAGAAGCTTTCGTTTCCTACCACTAGTCAACGAAATAGAAAGTCTCCAAATTCTAGAGAATGGTCCAGTTCAACAGGCCAAGAGTTGCCAGTATGATCAATGAGAATGGCCTTCTTTGGACTGTTTCCTTATAAGTGTTTGATAAATGCGGGTGGTATGGACTGCAAATAGATTGAGATTTCATCAGATAATTAACAGTCCATCTAAATTCAAAAAACACCACAATTAACAGTTCATCTAATTTTTTAGTTATTTGAAAATGATCCCAAAATGACTAAAGTAAAAGGATGATGAATATATAACATGCATTAATGCTCTAATCTAATTATCTAAGTCCTCCCAGCCGAAAAATTTGGCTCTCAATGCGCTAATCTACTTGGTTCTCTGAACATGTGGTCGTTTCTTTACAAGTAGCTAGGAATAAATCCCAATGCAAAAGGCATGCATATGGAAAACGAGACGATCCTCAATATGATTAATTTCTAAGGTTTTACACGTACGCTTTGCATATATCATATATGCACTTTTCCAGCACTAGACAACAAGTAATTCGTTGGATCATGACGACATCCATGCATGCATGCATGATCTATATAATATAGCATGATATATCATGCATGTCATGTCATGTAAATGTTATTTCTATATAATATACAAGAAATATAGAAATATTTATATATATATGTACGATTCCATCTATCTTGTAAATTAAGCGAACATATATATAATTAATTAATCATCTAAGCCACTTATAATTATAAGAGTATTTAATTAACTATCATCATGTCTGTCGCAGTAGCAAAAAACAGTTTCTCAGTCCTTCTCATGCATGTCTTGAGGCCGATATATTCTTTTGGAAGCCATGAGATCGAAACTAAAATGACATGACCATGATCACCTGAATATAGATGATTTGGATTCATAATCCTTTACGTGATACGATCATCACCATTTCGATCTACTAAATAATGATACATCGATTGAACGAAGCCACAAATATTAATATAAGTAAGTATCAAGAAAAATCAAAATTTAAGTAAGTTTCGTTTTCATGTTTGCAAGTGTCCCCTAACTAAATGAGACGACTATCTCTTGTGGTTATAATCAATCGGCCATCCCCTAATTAGCTTAAATTGTTTATAAAGCCAGCGCTTCCACACACACAGATATATATATATATATATATATATATTATTAATTTTATGCCTTTTAATTGGTAGAAATTAAGTTATGGGTTTTCAAAAGAAGCGGCCTAGCTAACATGAATAAATTAAGAATCCGGTCGGTCCCAGGAGAGCAAGCTAGCCCCAGATAGAACACGCATGCGGTACAGAAGAACTGATCAGATAGATAGATAAACTTTTGGACCAGAGTGCACCCAAATTAATTCATATATATGCGATTCCAGTGGTACTAGGTCAAATAACGAATCAGTCCGATTATTGCATGTAAACTGTAAAAGTGATTGATTTCAGGCCATATATAAAGGTCTACAACACGTTTTAACGTGGGCCATTCATTCATGATCATGATATATATTTCAAATAAATTAAGTTAACTACATATATATATATATATATATATATATATATATATACACGCTCGGCTATATATATATATATATATGTGGAATATCCTCCCTATAACGTACTCATGATATATTGATATGTGAGAGTAAACTACATGTTAATTATGCCAGTTGAAGTAGAAGAGCATATACTTAGGGTATTTGAATGCATGTTCAAATACTCTAGTGCACCAACAACCCACATAAATACAATTCAGTTCATAATTCTCTATCTATTTGTCACATTTGAGTCCTAACCTATTATTAATAATGCTTCAAGTGTTCACAATACCGCAAAATATAACATACAATAACAAAAGCATGTTACCTGACACAAATATGCATTATGCAAGCATATTCTGATGAACCCCACCAATTTCTGCCATCTCCAATAAAAGTCGCCAAAAAATTCAGTCTGTTTGTTTTGGTTATACCCCATCTTCTTCGACTCCACCACTTTCTCCAATGTCTCTTGACACCATTGCTCCATTGATTCTGAAGAATACATGCACAAACAAACACCATACCAAGTCAAAATCTAGCAGACGTTCACCAAGGGGGGAATAGGGTTTGATCCCATTCCTCCATAATCACCAAGATGCACGGCCGACTAAAAATTCAACAAGTATATGTGCCGTTTGGGTGAGAAATAAATTGACCATGTATATTGACTTACACTGATCCCGCTGTTATCTCAAAAGCTTTTCAAAATGTACACACCCAAACTTGTTATCTCCCCGGTGTAGACATGGATCCCTTATATATATATATATATATATATATATATATATATATATATATATATATATATTGCCCAGTTTGTCATATTGACTAACAAAAAATCACCCAAAATATCCAAAACATATGACCCCCCTTATGGGGGGGGGGGGATCATTACACTGAGTCTGTCGCTGTGACTCAGTGAATGATGGAAAATCCCTAAAGTAAGACTGAAGCAAGTTGTCAGTCTGTAACTGATGCTCCCTAAGAGCCCGCAAGTCTGTCCTCATTTCTTCTAGCTGACTCTTGTACTCGTCAACATCTTTCTTATGTTGTTCAGCATCTTTCTTGTGTTTTTCAATCTCAGACAGGTACTGTTGCATCTGAAGTTGATTACGTTGTCTACTTGACTCGGGGATGACCATCTCCCCGAGTCCTCTTGCATATCCAGGACGATGTCCAAGGACCTCCCTGAAGACAGACGCTGCAGCCTCATCATTATGTTCTTCTGGTCCAAGGCCATCCAGCCTACCCTGCATCTCCGTCTGCACATGGAGAAAACATCTATTATTAATAATCTACTAGCCAATACTATGTATGCATCTATCAGACTCCGAAATAAACAGAGCCCGATTTCTGTAAGTGTACTACTTACATTAGTTTCTTCTGTAGCATCTGTCACAAATTTATTCTTTTTCTTCGACCAGAGTGTCTCTTTGTAGAAGTCAATCAAATTTCCACTCTTAGTGCGCTACACATGTGAGCAATGTGTATAAGAATATATATTCATATCAGAAAACTAGCTTTGTGGTGGACAATAAAGCATAAATTGCCCAACAGTAATGTGCATTTTCACAAGTCTATTGAAATGAAGATAAATTATTCACGTAGAGATACCTTTTCCTAAAGTAATCGGACGAATGATTTACGTCCTGATGTGTGATTAATTGATTGCCTCTTTCGGTTATCCCGATTTGAGCTGAGATTTTCTGGCATACGCATCAAGAATGTTTCATATATGATAAACGAAAGGATTTGCCACGACAATATTTAGACATCTCACCTAGGTAGATATATGGTTTAATGTGAGAAAGAGCATATGTATCTTAAAGGCATCGTTGCCCCACCTCTCACACAACTTCACCCATACAACAGGGTCCACCAAGCTAGTCCCATTAGCCAACGCTTTTTCGTGGCTTCCATATGATTGATAAATCGCGTGCAAGTCATGATAGAAGGCATTGAAGCGCTTACGTAGAGCCTTTGTCACCGTCAATTGGTGGTTTTTGCGGTCCCAGTCCAACACGAAGTCACTCTACAATTACGTCTCATCCCGTCATTTGGGTGACGATTATTAGACATAAACCACCAACAAACATTATTGACTAAAACTAACCAATGACTTACCCAAACACGATCGATTAGCTCCTCCTTCATGGCTTGTGGGACATCCGACCAACGCTTGTGACTCATGTCGCAATATTGTTTAACAATCCACGATACTCGTGTTGTGAACATGGAGGCGTGATCACAACATGGGGCAGTCTCGCCATCATTTATCTTCAACTGCACTTTCCCATTCTTCCTCAGCTTCTCAAAGAAAATGCATTTAACGGTCCCACGAGTTCGTTTCCTCGTTTCTTGCGTTGCTACTGCCTCAGTGGGGGCGTTCGCACCTGTAATTGAAGGTTCGCTAGATTAGTGTTCGTAAGTGTAAGCTGAGGAATATTCATACTTAATAACACATATAAATAGGTCAGTGCTCTTAAACTATGTATTTGAGATACATGTACCAGTTCCTTCTATAGACGGTGAAGGTCCCTGTGCTGGTGAAGGTTCTCGAACAGGTTCTGTGGGGGGAATTGGATTGGCGCATCGTGGTGGGCTTGGGGGCTGTGTGGAGTCACCATAGGAGGATTGTAAAAAAGGTTCTCGAATAGGTTCTGAGGGGGGAATTGGATTGGTGCGGGGTGGTGGACTTGGGGGCTGTGTGGAGTCACCAGAGGAGGATTGATTACACTCCTTCGAGCTATGATATGAAGCAATTTTTGCCCCACGTGGTCGCTTGTGGCGAGCTGAGTACGGAACATATTGCCTTGCACGATTGCCCCGAAGCCTTCCTCCCCCTCTAGAACGTGGTCCCAGTCGATCGCCTGCACGAGTTGAAACTAATAACATTGTAATAATGGAAGAGTCCATTTCACATGATATTCTCAATGTCACAGACAGGTTCGTAAAAAATATCATTTATCAATACCTTGATGATTGATGAGCTCCTCATGCCTCCAAACTGAAGATGGGAATGCGCTGACATGCCCACAAAATCAACTGCATACGAGAATGGTTGGCCTGGTTTGAACATGACATGAAGCAAATAAGTATCACATTTTAGACTTTGAGTATAGTAAAGCATGTATTAATCATGAAAAAACTGAATACTACCTTTGTACTTGTTTGTTATTGTCATGATAAATAGTTTGAGGTAGGAGAAAGCAAATCCTTCATGAGTTTAATAAATAAATCAAAACATGATAATATTCAAACAATAACTGATATTTAATTGTTATCATGATACATACCAATTTCAAACAAGAAATCTAACGTGTCAACCTTAAATCAACAATAACATATGGGTTGTAATTATCAATTTGACACAGACTCATCCTCTATTGCTATGTCCTCCTCATCTGTTGATAGGTCCTCCTCATCTGAATATTCCCCCTCACCATACACATCTCCAGAAGTAGAAGTCATCATGTAATCATTAATAAAGCCTGCTGGATCGAAATATTGACCATCTGGATCCATGACTTCTCATGCATCAATATGGCTAGGTAGCATATCAGGCCTATTCAGTGGAGCTGACCCTAGATTTGTATCATCACACTGCATTGGTTCATAATAATCTGTGGCTCATCTTCTTGATCGGCACCATTCGTACCTGAATCGCCATCAATATCTTCTAGAACCCTCGGCATTGACTGAATGTTGTATACATTCCTATTTGTATAGTTCTGCACAATACCCCATCTCCCTTTCGCCCTTAAATCTCTTATGTAGAAACATTGATCAGCCTGATAGGCCAACACGAATGGTTCATCCTTATACCAAGTCCTGTTCATGTTGACACTAATCATCTGGTCATCCACCCGCACCCCTCGTTTTCGATCACCAACGTCAAACCAATCACATTGAAATAGAGACACCCGACGCCACTCCATGTTGCGTAACTCTAGGATATTATTAATAACACCATAAAAGTCCACATTATTTGTGGCCTCGTCCCAAGTTACTAGCACTCCAGAATTTTGTGTACGCCGGTGAAATTCACGTTGCTTTGTATGAAACCTCTTTCCATTTATTATGCAAGTAGCATATGATGCAACCCAATGATCAGGCCCGCAAGCTAATGCATACAGATCAACAGACACATCAAATGGATGCGAGGTCCAATGTTCCAGAATCTATAACAAAAATGGTTGACAAATTCCTCAATGTTTATTACAGATCATTCCAAAGTATATCAAGGAAATCTATAACATTTCAATGTAGAAAGGGATGGAAAAGAACTTACACGTTGTTTGAACCAAGTTGGAAACTCAGTTTGATGCGTGCAATCGATGCAATTTGATTGTTGCACCTTACATTTCTCATAGTGTTCCCTACATTTGGAGCACAAATTGCCAAGCAAAATATTCAAATTAGCTTGTATTGGGTTGATAACAAGTTAAGTTTGAATGAAAGTAGATTTGTAAGTAACGTGTAAGATGCTTACTCTATAATGGTCTAATCTCCGCATAATTATTAAGCACGTACTATATGACTGCCCTAAAGAGTTTATCTTCTAATTGCACATTAGAAGCTATACCCAAGGGACAAACTTTCTGGTTGAAAATTCTGAATCCATCTCCAGTTTCCTCTTCGTCAGCGTCAACATTGCGGTCTACTTGACTAAATCTCGTCTCAACATCTTTGAGGTACATAGAGCAAAATGTCAAGCATTCGGTGTGAATGTATGCCTCGGCTATTGAATCTTCTGGACAAGTTTTATTCTTAACATACCGCTTGAATTTACCGAGATACCTCTCAAATGGGTACATCCACCTATATTGTAGCGGACCCCCAAGTATGGCCTCACGGGGTAGATTGACAGCTAGGTGGACCATGACTTCAAAAAAAGGAGGGAATATCATCTCCAGTTTGCATAGAATGGTGACGATATCAATTTGGAGCTAGTGTAGGCGATTCACATCCAATGTTCGAGCGCACAACTCTTTGAAGAAAGTGCTGAATTCAGTCAAGGCCAAGGCAATGTCACTTCTTAAATACCCGCCAACAACAATGGGAAGTAATCTTTGAAGGAAAACATGACAGTCGTGGCTTTTCAACCTAGAAATTTTGTAATCACGTTGAGAAACACAATTCGAGATATTGGAAGCGAACCCATCTGGAAATTTGATATCAGACAACCACTCACAAAATTTATTCTTTTCATCTCCTTGTAATGTGTACAGTGCTTGTGGCATTGTTACACGATCACCTTCGCGCCTCAAATGTAATTCTTTCCTATAGCCCAAAATCTCCAGGTCATGCCTTGAATTGATATTATCCTTAGTTTTTCCTGGAGTGTTCATTAAAGTGAATAAGATGTTATTGGCAATATCCTTCTCAATATGCATTACATCTAAATTATGCCGAAGTCGAAGTGTTGACCAATAAGGTAACATGAAGAATATGCTACACTTTGTCCAATTCAGCTCTTTAGGAGTGCGTTTTTTCTTCCTACGGGATTTGCCAAAATGAACATCCCAAGCATCTGCAATTGAGTTTGAATATCGTCTCCTCCTATATCCCTTGGCGGCATGCGATGATCTTCTCTACCGTTGAACAACCCTTTCCTCCTCCTCCATATGTGATATGGCGGTAAGAAACGCCGATGTCCAATATAACAATGTTTTCGGCCATATTTCAACTAATTGGAGTCTGTCTCGGCATTGCAAGACGGACAAGTCAATTTTTCATTTGTTGACCAGCCAGAGAGATTCTCATAGGCAGAAAAGTCATTGATTGTCCACAATAAGGCAACATGCAACATAAACGTCTCTTTAGTTGAGGCATCATATGTAGGTACCCCATGTTCCCAAAATTCAAGCAATTCATCGAGCAACTGCTACAAGTAAACATCAATCTCATTCCCTAGTATTTTGGGCCAGGAATAATCAGAGATGTCATGAAGAATTGGTCTTTCATGCATGACCAAGACGGCAAGTTATAGGGGACAAGGATTACTAGCCAAATGCTATGAGGTTTAGCCAGATTGTTGAAGGGAGTGAAGCCATCATTTGCCAGACCAAGCCTAATATTGCGAGGATCCACAGCGAACCAACTATGATGTTCATTGAATTTCTTCCAGCACTCAGAGTTGGCCGGATGTCTGATACTGGTATCTTCTATCGCCTGCTGCTCTTTATGCTATCTCATATCACCTGCTATCTTTGCAGACATAAAAAAACATTGTAGTCTCGGTTTCAATGGAAAATGCCGCAACACTTTTTGGGGTATCTTGCGTGCCCCGTGTATATTTGGCATCCACCTCGAAGCCTTACATACAGGGCATTCATTAAGAGTAGCATTCTCCTTCCAGAAGAGGATACAGTCGTTGGGGCACGCATGAATTTTGTGGTACTTGAAACCCAAACCACGCTCCAAAAACCTTGATTCCTCATATGATTGTGGCAAGAGTGCATCGGGAAAGGCAGACCGCAACAGATCAAGGAGCATGTCAAATGACTTAATTGACCATCCACCGATTGACTTGATGTGTAAAAACTTGGCAACGAATGATAGCTTTGAAAATTTTGTACACCCGTTGAAAAGAGGACGTCGAGCATCCTCCAGTAGCTGGTCAAAAGATGATGCTGGTGATTCTTCAGGTAGTGGTGGCCTATTTGGCACATGGGTGCTGTTTTGGGGCATATCAACAAAGGCGCCTACTCGGATGTCATCCAACATATGCTGCATGTCATCGATATAATCGTCTTCTTGGATGATATTGTCATCATTATCATCATCACTCCCGTACAATGTTGTCTCCTCCTCCCCATGAAATATCCACTGGGTGTAATTTGGATTGATCCCCTTGATAAACAGATGGGTTTCCACCTCAAGTATAGGCAGCCACAGATTGTTAAGGCATGTTCGGCATGGACACCGAATGCGATCCCTTCCACTTGCATGGTTTCGTGCTTGTGTGAGAAAATTCTTAACCCCTTCGGCGTATGCAGGTGATACAAGTCTATCGAGCTTGTTCATCCAACTTTTGTCCATCTAAACAAAGATATGGTGGGACATACAAACGAACAGCATCACCCAAAACACATATATTTAGACATACAAACGAACAACATTAAATAAAACACATATATTTAGACATACAAAAGAACAACATTAACCAAATATACAAAACCAACTCCAAAACAATATGGTAGGTAAAATATGCATGATTATGTGTGATTATCTAATAATCATCCATATTTCTTTCCATCAATGTTTTGAGAATTCTTGGAATGAAAAAAAGGATTTGCAGCTGTGTATGGGTATTCGTTACCTTCAATCCCCAAGTAAGTAAGTTTTAGCTCACCCCTGGCTGAAATGGCTCACCAACAAGCCCGTTGGGTAAAAATCAACACCTTCTAAATTTCCAGCACTCGACGTCTGGTCAACAATCTGCACCCAACATCCAAGTAAATTTCAGTTTAAACTCACCGAAAGAATATAACACAAACAAATATTTTAACAAAAAAATATAAAATTTAAGGAAAAAATTGTTATAGGAGCAATGGTTTTAATCACAATCTTACTACATAAACCAAGCTAGGGAAAATCAACTACAATATAAACCTCTCTCCATACTTATCACTAAGCCAAACTTGAAAACCCCTCATTTCAAGCATGGTAAAGGAATTCATGAACAAGTAAAAAATAGCATGGTTGCTGTCCAATAAATGCTATTGAGTTTTAATGCGTGTCCAGATATATGAAGAACGTGTGTTAAGAATGTACAAATGATAGGAATTTACTTAGAAATGGAAGATAAATGGTTAGTGTCATAATATTCTGTTATTTTCACACAAAAAAAAAAAAAAAAGCAAATTGACAGCTTTTGAACTACTTGTTGGAACCAAATTAATTGAAGAGCTAAAGCATGGGAGAGATTTGTGAGTTTTTGTCCCTTGTTTGAATACAGTTTTTCATACTAACAAAATATCTGTGGTTGAGCAAAAAATGAGGATGAAATGGACTGGTTGAAGCCCCAAAACAGAGTGCAGTGTAGAGTTTGGTGCACTACCACGGACAGGGGCAGATTTATAAGTACAAAATTTGGCTCTTAGACATTCTACATAAAACCATAATAATAACATACATAAACCATTCATAATAGAGTTGAAGAAAGTTCAGAGGAAACATCATTTTTTTTGTGAAAGCATAGCACAAACAACAAGAAGAGCTCTAGGCAAACTTGTTGTCAATTTTTTTTTGTTTTTGTTTTTTATAAGTGTAACCCAAGAAATTCTAATAGAACCTACTAGATTCAATAAAGTCATTGGCTGCTTGCTTAGGCTATTGATCTTGAAGAGAAGTGTATATAAAGTACATTCCCATGAGATACTAGTTTAACACATAGTCATAAAGGGTTAAAGGCTCTCAAACCTTAATTCCTTCAACATCAATATTAAAAACATAAGATGAACTCAATATTAAAAAGAACATAAATAAATATCAATAGTCAATAAGCCTGCATTTCAAATGACAGCAACCAACTACCCCAAAACAGACCCACAACACAAATGCATAGCAAAAAAACACAACAGTCATGTGAACTTAGAATTTCCAGTTCTAACATCATTTTTTGGTGAAAGCATAGCATAAACAGCAAGAGGAGCTCTCGGAAAACCAGGAAATTCTAAGTTTTTTATTTTTTGATAAGTGCAAACCAGGAAATTCTAATAGAACCTACTAGATTGAATAAAGTAATTGGTTGCTTGCTTAGGCTAGTAAGATATTCAGAAAACTGTTCTCATAGTACTCTCCCATGATCTACTAGTTTAACTCAATTTCATAAAGGCCGGTTATAGACTCTCAAAACTTAATTCCTTCAAACTCAATATTAAAAACAGAAGATCACGTTGTAAATATCCAAGGTACACAAATAAAGTATAATATTCAATAAGCCTGCATTTCAAATGATAGCAACCAACTACCCCAAAACAGACCCACAACACAGATGCACAGAAAAGAACCACTACTCATATGTAAATAAGTAGCACAACTGTCATGTGCACTAAAATCCCACTGCACTAAAACAAAATTGATTAACAGATGAAGTTTGTAGCAGAAGCTGTCACAAAGGCTAGTAGAATACAGAAAACATGGGCTGAAGGATCTACAACATAGATTTTCGCAAATAGTAAAACAGGAAAAAATCGTTAATAAAAAACAGATAATTTACTATCCAAATCTTTATAGTGATACAATTTTTATAAGATAAACAAGGGGATAACCGGAAGGGAAATAAGTTAAGAAACGGTTCTCCCTATCAAAGAAAATAGAATAGGGAGAGATCGAGTACTAGGTATATAGCTTTAATTAATTTACTTTATAAAAGTAGACATATATGACGATTATTACTCGATCAATCCGCAAATTAAGCCAACTAGCTAGCTAGCTCCCAGCCTTAATACAAAATTTATTAGGCAGTAACATTATCTTTCATGTAGTGTTTTCTTACCTTTGAAAACATCAAAGAAAGTGGTTCTATCTGTATATATATAGCTTACATATCATTGCAAATTCTTTGCGAGTAGAAAATCAGGTTCCCATTCCATATTCTTTCATTTTAGAATTATTTCTGCAAACCAGTACTATTGTATAAAAAGAGGTCAGAACTTAATGCCTAACATACCTAGCTAGCTAGTTAGCTTCCTTAATTATCCTGGAGCGAGCATGAAGTGTGTGTGAGCAGATTCAAAATAACACATAACATCTAGCTGTAACTAGGACATGAGGTATATTATAGATAAAGATAATTTCCTCTTACAACTTGGAGTCCAATCTTGCTTGGGAACTTTTTTTTATATTCTTCTATTTATTCATCATTCAATGGCTTATCCTCCTAATATATAGACAAGTGAAACAATCTCATTATCCTCCTATAATGAGATGATAAAATTAGGATGATGAGTTGGATAAGTAGCATTACTCAAATGACCGTGGAGATATATTTTAACTGGAAGTATTTGTATCAACAATGTGCTTTTTTCTTTCCTTATATTTTAGGCTAAAAGGTAGAGAGCTGTTTCTCCAGCTTTTAACCCAAAGCCCCAGCTTATCAGAGTTGAATCCCTTTGCCAATAGTGCAATCCGAATTTAGCTTTGAGAGGTGAGGGAGTATCAAGCTAAAGCAAGGGGGATCCCTTATAAGAAGAAAAAGAAGATCAAGAGTACTAATCAAAGCAAGCTGGGAAATGAAGAATCAACTTCTTCTACAACTTTGGCTAAATTGGGTATGGTGCGTAATTATTTCTTTATGATCATCATCAGTTGCTATCAAATTCCAGATCCTATATAAATAGTGTTTGGTGATTAGAAGCCTAACTTGATCCATTTGCTGGCATTAAATAAAAGTTCTAATAATATCATGCACGTTGAAATAAGCAACTATATATATATATATATATATATGAAGAGATCGAAAATATAGTCATGAGCCAACTTTAATCTACAAGATTTCTTGATGTATATTGCATGCTTGAATTCAATATCGATCGTGGACTTCAAAATATACTGATCAAGGCATAATTTATAAATGAGCTAGCTAGGGTACGTAGTACTAAATTAAGATCAAATGAAGTATATATCTTCGATACTTTCAAATTTATAAATCCTTGAAACCCTAATTGGTAAGCACTAGAAGACATAATTAAATAAATGATCAGGTACGCATCCCCAAGATGGAATGGGGACGATATGTTATTATAAGTACAACGAAAATGATTTTAAGCTCACCGAAATATTAATTTTGCCGCCATGTCAATCATATAAGAATGTAGTTTAGCACACTTTACTCTTGAAAACTAACCCAGTAAATTCAAAACTGTGATATTGGCCTTGAGAAGATCAATACTCCCTCTCTTTGATCTCTCTCTCTCATGCACACACACGAAGAAACATATATACCAGTTAAACAGTTTGTTCTTTGTGCATTGGTTAAATATTTTTTATTTGGATATTAAATTTTCCCTAGTTTAACTTTTCTGTCACGCGCATACACAAAGAAACAAAGAAGCTGCTCATTTTAAGATTTTTCACTGTTCTCCTAAAACGAACACACACACACACACACACACACATATATGTACTAGTACAACTGTTATTATGTATGGCTTTCCTTAGTTATAGTCGTGTGTATATATATATATTAATTCTTCACCCAATAATCAAATTTCTTGGATATAGGATCAGGAACTAATGTTAATTACTAATTAAGTACTTAGGTGTACTTATCTAGGCTTAAAATCAATCTTTCCACCAGCTTAAAAATTCCCCACTAGCAGCTAGTTAGTTGCTTCTCCTTAATGCAGAAGATGTATGCAAGGGGATCGAGTTGTTAATGTTCACATAATCATGTATATATCTTCTTTTTTTTAATACTTTGTGCCTTCAAAACTAGATTTGCATATTTCTCAAACTAAATTTTGTAGAATTTTTCTTTGGGGTAGTCATGAAATGCTTGAGAATTTTGCTTATGATGAATTATATAATTACCCTTCAAGCTTGAAGTTAATACTGTACTAGACTACTGATATGTTAGCTCAATCTCAAATGTCAAATAATTCTTGATCATGATACATGCAATCTAGTTAACGAGTACGTACACAAAAAAATGAGTCTAAATGATTAACGTGCGCGAGGTTAGTATATATATAATATATATATATATATATAGATTGGACAGACCAAGTTCTTGGCATGATCAAGAATATTTAGTTAATTTGCTGAAACTTGTGCGTTTCTATGTTTATTATACACACACATACAAATGTGAATTCTAATTCCTACAATATATGTAGGCATACTAAAAACTTTTAGGAGATCCTACGACCGGAGGCTTCCTATCTAGTTCAACTGATCACTGCAACAGTTCTACCTTTTTCTTGGATGGAACTTTTCATCCATAAAAAGTCATTTCTGTTGTAGTGAATATAGCATATAATGAATACTCTTTGAAATGTAGCTACACACATGAATTTCAATAAGAATACCTTTACGAATATCTTCAAGGTTTATATATTTAGGGCCTATATAGTTCATCTAGAGAGAGAGAGAGAGGGGGAGAGAGATAGACGTACAACATAGCAGTTCACATATATATAGTAGTGATGTTCTTCGAGAAAAGGCTTTATTAGCTGGATACTTAGAGAATAACCAAAAAAGTTTCAAACATGCTTGGACAAGAAATGTAAAGAAAGATGCTTTTGAATCCAATTATATCTACCAATGAATATATCATGAATTGATTAACACAAAAAACCTTGTTTTAATTATGAATTTAAAGAGAACAAAAGAAGAAAGATTTTGAAGGATGACCAGCTAGCTAGATTTGTGTTGCCTGCACTACTATATGTGATATATTCTAATAAAAAGTTTTAATTTAATATCCTCAAAGCTAATAATATATATTGGTAGCTACATTTATGGGCTACAAATATGGATTGTGCATAAGAATCCTAGCTTGTCCATCATTAAACTCCAGGTAGTCTTGATCATAAGAAATTGATTGTTTTCGATCTGCCTTATATATTTATACAATTCGATCCCAAAATGATGCATACAGCTGCTAACTCATTGGGTCCACTTGCTGGCAAAATTCTTTCTATATTCACTGGTATTGTTGTAGAATTCAATGTGGCTGGAAATTTGAATCAACGAGTCAGTAAATAACATTCTAACACTTTAGTAATGACAGGGAAAGGACTCCAATCTTCAGGGAAAGATCTTGGACTCGGATGTCACTTTGGGTATTGAACAGTGTGAATCAGAGCTGGCTAAAGAGGGTTAATTGTGCTGCCTATGATGGTGATTCTTATCGGCGAAAACCTCATAAATGTATGTAGGAGCCAATCCCAATTAGACAGATTATGATGGAAGATCAACTTTGGTATTGATTTGAGAAGGCGAAGTTGCATTTTAAATTTTTTTTGAGAATAAGGGCTTGAAGAAGAAAATCTTTTGCTTTTTTTTTTTTTTTTTTTTTTTTTTTTTTTTTCTGTGCATGCAATCAAGTGTAGTACTATATATATAGAGTATATTAAAAGACATCACCTACCTTATCCTCATTAAAAAATATCTTTCACATATCCTCCTCAAAAGTATCAACTTGTCACCAATACACAAATACACCCAAAACAAACAAAGTAAAAAGAAAAGCATGAGAATGATAAGGTGCAACATGTACAAATCAGCGATTTAATGGCATGAAGATACAAAACAACTAGGATCAGACTTGCTGAAAGTCAATGATATGTGCTACATTGTCAAGATAACATACATATATGCATTATGCATGCATGCTGGTCACTGCAAATTGAATCCATGATGATGACCATGCAGGTCTATCCAATATCATGCATGCATGCATCCCTCTCCTGTTCCTTCATGGTTTTGGTGTGTTTTAAGAAAAAATGTTGTTATGTTTCAATTGAAAAAAGAAAGAACTAGCTAGCTAATAAGTCAAAAGCATAAATAAGTTTCTATCGATCTGAATAACAGATGAAATGAATATTTTATTTTTGTGATAATTTGAGGTGGGTTTATTAACTAAATTAGACACACGATTGAATCAAACTACCTACTGTGGCTTGGCAAGCTAGGCTCATTAAAACTACCCCTGGTACATGACCATATGCAGGTAGGTGTCTCGATCATAAATATTATGGCCAATCAACCTTATAAGTTGAAAATTTCAAAAGTTTATTTTTTTACATGAATCAATAGTTGTTTTCTAGTCAATTTTAATTAAAGCCTCAAAAGTTATTAATCGTCTGAAAGACATTAATGACTGGAGAGCATCGCAGATGTGAATTTCCTCTTTCCTCGGTCTCTCAATTTCTTTGTTTGTTTTCCATCAAGTATGTATGAACTTTACCGGCAGTACCATCCATTTCAATCCCAATTTTTCTACAAAAATGGATCGCAACAAACCAATCCCAATCCCAACATTTTAAAACATATGGGTTGTTTCCCCGGAATCAAAGGCAAGTACTTTCAAATGGGAATGTTTTAACATGCAGCTATGACCCATTTGCTTGTTAAAAAGGGGGGGAAAATGCAGCTATCATTCCTAAATTCAACTGCACCGACACATTGCAACATGTTAGGTTACATAGTGAAAGGCCTCTTTAAGGAAAAAAAAAAACAGAAAAAACAAAACAATAAACTAGAGACTTCCCAACAAACCATTTGATCCCAAAACTATATTAAAGTTGGGGAAAAATTCTATACAAACCTGATTTTGTTACAACATGGCATAAACCAGAGACTAACCAAGAAAATGAAAGTAGACCCATTGACAAAGTATACTAGTGTTGAAGAAAAATTCTAATGAAAACTAGCAAGGTTACAACTTGGCATAAAATAGATATTTTATCATAAGATGAAAGTATACTAGTGCACAAAGTATGCTAGTGTTGGGGAAAAATTCACCCGAAACCTGATTTTGGTTACAACTTGGCACAAAATAGCAATTTGAAAGAAAGTGAAAGAGAAAGTAACCTCTTTTTTGTTAACAGGAATTTGTTAACTACTTCCGCCAACACAAATTGAGTAAACTGAAAATGTTAAGCATACATCACCTCTTTCTCGTTAACAGAAAATGTTAAGAAAACTTTAAGGTTCTACTTGACCCAAATATTGGAGCAAATGGAAAAAAAAAAAAAAAAGCGGAGGTTCTTACCAATCAACAATCGTCGCAACCGAGTGAAGGAAAGGACGGGGAAGTGGCGATACCCAAAAACCCTTTGCCACCAGGATAGGGGTCGTGCTGCAACAATAAACTAGAGGATTAGGAAAACAAAAAATGGGAGATTTTGTGGAATAGATAGCAGAAGACCAGGGAAATCATTTAGATTGGTTTTTACCTTGCTATGAGGAAATGACCAAAATTCCTTGCGTGGGCTCCTAATGGGTGGACATACAAATGAGCAGCATCATCCAAAACACACATATTTAGACATACAAACGAACAGAATCACCCAAAACACAAAACCAACTCCAAGATAATATGGTAGGTAAAATATGCATGATTATGTGTGATTATCTAATAATCATCTATATTTCTTTCCATCAATGTTTTGAGAATTCTTGGAATGAAAAAAAGGATTTGCAGCTGTGTATGGGTATTCGTTACCTTCAATCCCCAAGTAACTAAGTTTCAGCTCACCCCTGACTGAAATGGCTCACCAACAAGCCCGTTAGGAAAAAATTAATGCCTTTTAAATCAAAAGCACTCCACGTCTGGTCTACAATCTGCACATGACATCCAAGTAAATTTCAATTTAAATTCAATACTAGAATATAACACAAATAAATATATTTGTCACAAAAAAATATAAAATTTAAGGAAACCATTGTTATAGGAGCAATGGTTTTAATCACAATCATAACTACATAAACCAAGCTAGGGAAAATCAACTACAATTCACTTTCCTTACCTCCTCTTCACTTAGGGTAAATCAACCACAACACAAACGCAACACATGTAAATTCTTTCCATACCTCATCCATCTCAAGCATTCAAACCATTTACATCATGAACATGACTAATAGCATGCTTGCTGTCCAATAAAGGCCATTGAGTTTTTTCTACATGAAAGATATATTCAGATCGTGGGTTATGAATGTACAGATGATAGGAATTACTTAATTAGAAATGGAAGAGAACAAAAAAGTATCCATGATTTCACAACTTTCACCGAGTGAAAATGGCATTTGAATGGTTTTATGAAAAACTTGTTGGAAAATATCATTAAATTAAGAGCTAAAGCTCACAAGGTGGCTGGTTTTTATCCCATGTTTTCAATAGTTTTTCATACAATGAAATCACTTTGGTTGTGCAAAATATGCAAAAGAAAAAGGGGGATGAAATGGACTGGTTGAAGCCCCAACACAGAGTGCATAGCAGTTATTTTCTGCACCACACTGGACAGCTAGCAGCCAAAGTACATTCATGCTCTTAAACATCCCTGATTTAACCACTTTCTCAACTACATAAACCAAGCATACCTCAACCAAGTCTAGGAGGTATGGTAGTTGTTCATACCTCAGATAACTTTATTTACCTAAAAAGGATGCAACTTTATTCAAATATCAACCTCAACCCATTTAACTTCAATCCTAACTTATCACTAAGCCAAAACTTTAAAACCAAGTAAACATTTCAAGCATGGTAAATTTATTCATTGACAAGGATAAAATAGTATGCTTGCTGTCCAATAAAGACTATTGAGTTTTAATGCGTGTCCGAATATATGAAGAACGTGTGTTAAGAATGTACAAATGATAGGAATTTACTTAGAAATGGAAGAGAACAAGTTAGCGTGGAAAGAATATGATATATAAGCAAAAAAAGTAGTTTGACAGCTAACCAATAAAGGCTAGCATCATTGACTTTAGTAAAGAAATTCATTTTCATGGGGGGAAAACGCTCTTCTTCTTCTTCATGAACAAGTCATCTTGACTAATGTGGCAAAAGAACTTTTCAGAAAAAGTGGAAATGATACTCTCATATTAATGAAAGAGACAATATTTAATGATGTATTTGCTTGGTCAGAAATTATTCAAGTAATGAACCCTATGCTTTTGAATGCACATGTGTTACCCTGTCCCAAAAGAGGGCCATCTCTATACTCATGATCAAGAATGTAAGATGAAGTTGGGGTGGGGGTGGGATTAGTTCTTGTGCTTTAAAATTAGGGAAGAGAACTTGCATGTTGGTCCTCTACTCTTAATGTAAGTTTCGAATAATTTAACATCAAACAGGACAAATCCTTGAACACATATGAATTCAACCTATTTTTTTTCACACAACAACATGGAGATTAGATTTGAGCCTAAAACATGCGTATGCCACCTATTGGGTGGATGTTAATGGATTCTAGTTTTTTCCCCAAAACAACCAACTTACTAATTAAAATGGGCCCCTAACTCTAGTGGATCTTGTCTTTCCTAGACAATGTTCAAATTGAAAAGACAGTCGGCCAACTGCACTTTCCATCCCTGCTTTTATTTTTGGTACTGCGGACTGACTGTAGTAAGCTTTTTTACTTATTTTCATGTTATAAATCTCCTTTGTACAAAGAGGAGAAGAAGAAGCAAACAGTTATTGAATGCGTCTAGGAAAAAAAATTCTATCCATATGCTAAAAAAAGGCTGGGATTTCATGAAAATTATAGCACCAAGAACATAGTGCTACAATCCAAATTTGCAGCCCTCCCTAAGATGATTTTGTGAAACAAATTCCCCAAAAAACAAAATGCTGGTTTCTACGCACTAGGGGGCTTATTAATTCTGTGGCTTGCATGTACTAATCTCATGGGTCCACCAACAATAAAGCGATAAACAACGAATGATGTTAATATCAAGCAATGCCATGCATGTATATTACAGGATTCTCTTTCTTGCCTGGAAAGCAAAGCTAAAGCACCCACTCTCTCTCTTTCACACACACACACACACATATATATATATATATATATATGATGGTGAATTAAGGATAAACTAAACAAATTATCCTTATATAGAGAGAGAAATCCCAGATAATACCCAGATGAAGAATTAAGTATTCATGAAACCAAAACACGCCATACTAAGGGAAACAAAAGATCACTATCATCTTTTTCCTGTTTTCAATTGTAATATTTGTGCTGATATGTGAAGGTTACCATCAAATTATATGAGCACTGAAGTTCCACTATGGAAAAGATTAATTAATGATCATTATAATATCATTCATGTTAATTTCCTACATTGATTTGTTGGTAGGGAAGAAAAAAACACAAAACATTATTATTGATAGAAGATGACAAAGACTTTTTAAAACATCTTTACTAATGAAGAGTTGGAACATTCAAAAGAAGGTCCGTCTTCCACTTGGTTGATCACTAGAATGATTCAAATCAAAAGTTACTAATTTAATAAAAATGATTTATTAAATTTAAAAGAATCTTTGTGATCTCTCACACTATAAAGATTTTGACGGTAACATGATCTATCTAAGGTTTCAGCAGATCCCTTTGAGTTATTTTGTTGTTTTTGTTTGTTTTGTCTTAAAATGAGTGGCAGAAAGGAAAGAGAGGAGCTTAAGGAATAATCATGAAAAAGAAATAGAGAGCGAGGGTACTTAATGAATGCAGATTGCTAGGTTTTTATGTCTTTACAGAAAATGGCCCAAAGGAATCAAAACTTTCTGAGTTTTTCATTGCAGCGCGCGGAGATGTGAAGGAAGTTGGACCACTCAAGCTCCACCAAATGTTCTCGAGACAATACAGGTTTTTAATCCAAATTAGAAGTATAGACATGATATATCTATACAACCAGACAAATTGGGGTGGATTGTGATATATATGCATAAAAGGGTCAAGACATCAAACATGTTAATGCATCAAGTAAGGCTATTATCTTTGTATCCTTTCTTTCCTGATATATGACAGCTAACAAGTTGGGTTTAATTCACACCAAAGAAACAGTACTGCCTTTTGGCTTGGCATGCATGAAATAAGCCAAAAGAAACTATGAATTAGAGAGATAAAAAAGCGAGTACATTAGATTGGCCAGGTTCAATTTACATCAGTTGCAGCAATGTCCACATACATGAATTTCTGCTTTATCTTTTATGTGTAACTGCTATAACTGATTCCCATCCATTTTCTTCCTTTTCATGAAAAGTTACATGATAAAGCTGATCTGGGTAGCTTGTAAAGCATATTGAAGTCTTCTGTTGGACGTGGAGACATAAATTCTACCACTTAAAGATGATAAGCATTATGCTTTTGTTGATGAAAAGCTTGAAATAGAACTGTGAATTATATAATGGGGGATAGGTTGAAACCAGAAGTTATACATAAATATTTAGTATACACATATAGATACTAAATATATAGTGAGATGAGAGAACGAAAAAAATTGGGTTAAAAATTAACTATATGATTCAGAAAAACAAAAGGGAACCTAAACTTTAATCATTTGAATGTATTGTATAAGCCATACATTAAATATTCGATTGGCATACAATCATAGGCCTGAATTAATCACAGAAATTGGACCTAAAATGAATACAAAAATCATCTCATGTATTCATTTTAGGTCCATGTATATACGTACTAAAACAATCAAAAGTTCTTGGATGAAAACGGCACCCTAGCTATTATTTATGATGACATGTAGGCAAGTTAATTTGATCAGTACTGCTTTATATACCAGCAATGTGAATGCAACTAAAGCTAGCAAAACAAAAAAGACAAGATCAACTTGATGAGCTAGCATATGTTTAAGATATTCATTGATGGAGAATCAAGGCATATTTAATGTATTTTGGTAATTTCTACCAGCTGTAAAATCCCAAGATTTTTAATTTATATTTAATACTATGATTTTAGTTTTTGCTTTTAATTTAATCTTAACATTTATTTAAAAAAATGTGTTCAAATATTACACCTAGCTTAATCAATCATAATTATCGAGTCGCGACTAATTACCTTCCACAGGTAAAATTTCTTATTCTACACATGTCAAAGAGGAGCATGCAAATGAGGAAGCTTAGAGGACAAATAGGAGGGTTAGAATGAGAGCTAGGAAATAAGTGTCATCTATAGAATAGTTAGGGTTTTATTTGAGATTTTTATGAAAGAACAGTAGTCTTAGCTATTTTGATGGGTTTGGTGAGATGAAAAAAAATATGAACTCAATTTCTTATATATAGAAGTTTTTAGTTTATTCGTTTTTTTTTAAATGCTATTGTGACCTCAATAAGTTCATCCCCAATATTTAGAAAAATTGGGGCATGACAAAAATGCCTTCCACAGAATCTAAAATCAGCTTACGTAACACCTCAATGACAATAACATTGTCATTGAGCTTTTAATTAGTACTGAAAAAAAAATAAGGTGTTCTAAGGTCAATCAAATTGCTTTGTGAAAATTGAGAATCAATATAGGTAAGCTAAAAAATATATCAATATGTATTTCTTAGGGTATTCCAAAAATAGTCTAGGATAATTTCGAAATAATTGGCCTACATGCCATGTACCATCAACATTCTAAGTCTATTGTTTCCGATGCATTAAAGAATTTGCAATTGAAGTTTTTTAGAAGAAGTTATGGCAAGTTTACAATAGGCCAGGTGCTTGAGATGGCAGAATGCTATGAAGTTTTTAAAGTTGATCTCTTGCTTTCAATTATGATATCTAGCTTTTGGTAACAGTATATATCATTTCATTTTTTTAAGTGTCCATTAAAGTTCATAAGTTTTATTAGATTTATCTAGTCAAGGGTCCTTGCATTATATTCAATGTCTTTTCATGAAACAATGTAAGTTGTAATTAGGCCTATATGCTCGGAGAGTTATTCCAAATTAACCTAGTTAAAACCGACATCGTGAGTGGAAAAGCATACATTGACAATTTGGATTAAAATCAGCCTTTGGCTCATGACAAGAAAGATTTACTACTCTTGTAATAACTCTTATCACTTAGTAGAGTTCTGATACGTACGTGCGTGGCAATTCATTGCTTTGTATCCCTTGTTGAACTCTTTAGTGGAGATATTTTGTATCTCATACTTGCCAAAAAAAAAAACAGCATTTGCTGTCTCATTGGTGTGCTGCCTATGGTGGTGAGCCTATGATAACCAAAATCAGTAATTAAG
The DNA here is from genome assembly GCA_029856935.1 of Cyclocarya paliurus. NCBI lineage: Eukaryota > Viridiplantae > Streptophyta > Magnoliopsida > Fagales > Juglandaceae > Cyclocarya > Cyclocarya paliurus. The sequence continues at coordinate 22,030,565 of CM056958.1, forward strand.
TGTGTGCTTCATGTGTTACATACCTCCTTATCTATCCCAAAGAAAGAAAGAAACCTAGTATCTGACGGGATAACTTTATATATATATATATATAAAGAAAAAGAAGTGTTTGTAGTTTTCTGACAAATTAGTTCTAGAGAATAATGCATTAAAAGCATCCTGATCTTTATGATTCCGGTATTAAACCTCTATATTTTTCCTTCAATGTGGGTGACAGATCGATGCAGCTTAATTTCAGTACAGTGGAATGTGCATGAGTTTAATTAGAGAAAGATTTTTCTGTGTAGTTAAGCTATGCCTATTCTTATTAATTTAAATGTCCTTTACTTATGCCAAAAAAATTAGAGCAGGATTTTTAATACAGTGATGACCCGGTAGATATTGGAAAAACGCAATATTACTATTAATGGAAGAACAGAACAGTTAGGAAAAGCAGCTTGATTCCAGAGCAATTGAATCATGTGCTGGAGTTTAATTAGAGAAGTTTTTCCTGAGGTGATGATCATGTTGTGCATGGTTGATATATATAGGAAAATTAAGCACTAGTACTATTAATTGAAGCAAAAAATAGTTTGATCAGAATCAATCAAGCATCACTAATAGGAAAAGGCACCACTAACTATGAGGGAGATTAGCTTGTATATATATATATATATGTATGTTCTAGGATATATACAAACAATTTAATTTAGGTTCAACAGTTTGCATGTACGTAATCCTAACATTTTAGGTCCATTTATATACGTACTAAAAAAATTAGAAAGTTCTTGGATGAATACGGCACCCCAGCAATGTTAATGCAACTAAAGCTAGCAAAACCTCAAAAGACAAGATCAACATTTTAGGTCCATTTAATGTATTTTGGTAATTTCTACTAGCTGTAAATTCCCAAATTACATAGCAATAAAATTGATACAAGACCCTAAACTAATAAAAACCTAGAGCATATAAGAGATCAATTATGAATTGGGTGCGAAGTATGCTCATAGACATTTTAGTCCAATTATATTTTATCAGCCACTGGGTTAAAACACATGTTCGAGCATCGGACAACGCAAGCTAGACCACAAAATGCAGATATACATTGCAAAATTGGCGCAAAAAAGGGATGGATTTCACAGCTGCACAGGTAGAAATCAGTCTACAAACAAAAAGCTTTTAATTTTGTAAAGAAACGAGTGAATGCCAAACAGTTCAAACAAAATCCACTTCTGAGTTGCAGCGATACCTGTGGTGGCGAAAGGACCCACGCTTCTTCACAACTGAATCTCGACCAACCTCAGTTGGAAGCAACTGACCCAAATCCCATAGATTCAAAGAGACGAATTGCACGGCACAGTACGGCTTCCTTCGATTCCATCTCGACCGTAGCTTCTGCGGGAGGGAAATGTGCTAAAGTAGAAACCTTTGGGTGGTTGCACGAAAATGGGGATGAAATCGTTCGGGGGACGTGGATGAAGTAGCAGCTGATCTCTTGGAAAGCCAGATGGAGAAGGAATGGGGAAGAACAGAGAGAAGTGGAGAAGGAAAGGGACGAATCGCATGGCACCTTTCCCGGCTTCCTTCGATTCTATCTCGACCGTAGGTTCTGCGGGAGGGAAATGTGGTAAAGGAGAAACCTTTGGATGGTTGCATGAAAATGGAGATGAAATCGAAGGAAGGCGTGGGTGGAGTAGCAGCTGATCTCTCGGAAAGGCAAATGGAGAAGGAATGGGGAAGAACAGAGAGAAGTGGAGAAGGAAAGAAATCGGGGGGAAAAAGAAAATATCTTTAGAGGTTTTGGCGTCATTTCATTAAATGATCATTTGCAGCGATTAATTAAAACGCTGCAAAAACTCATCTATCTTTCCCGGCGAATATTTTCGCCTCTACAGTTAAAAATGTCGCTGCAAAATGTACCTGTGACATTAAGGACCCAATTGCAGTGATTAAAAAACGTTGCAAAAAGGTCAATACTTTACCAACGATTATTTTCGCTGCAAAAGAAAAAAAATCTCTGCAAAAAAGAACCCAAAAAAATTAAATCTAGAACTCACTGGCGAACTGAAAATCGCCGCTAGAAGGGTTAATTCACGACGATTTCTTTTACAGCGATTTTAAAATCGCTGGAAAATGACTGATTTCTTATAGTGATTCTTATGTCTCAACCCGAGGCATGCAATATGATAATCACAGATAAAGACGAAACGGCTCTTCACGTTGCTGTTGCAAATGGACGTGAGGATATAGTGAAGGAGTTGGTGAATCGAATGTCGGATGAGAGCTTGAAAATGTATGATAGTGACGGTTACACATCTCTAATCACGGCTGCCGTGCTCGGAAATGGGATAATGGTGGAGTGCATGCTGGGAAAAAACGCTGGCTTGATCAGCATTAGACATTCCAAAGAGGAAAATCTTCCAGTTGTTATGGCTATTGATTTCGGGCAAATAGAAATGGCGAGTCATTTGTATTATCTTACTCCAGATAAAGATTTAATTCCACAGGATAATAATCAGGAGATTCGAGACCGCAATGGTGCTACGCTTTTTACCCATGCCATCTATACCGGAACTTTGGGTAAGAACTCGTACGTGTTTAATTACTATCTGGTAATAGAAATGTTTGAAAAGAAACTGAACTATACATGATTAACATGGTTTAATGTGATCTAAGTAGATCAGTTGATTTATTACATTAAACCACCTCGTAAATGTATAAATTTTTTTTAGTCTAAACTTAAAACTTCCAATCCATTAATTGGCTGCCGTTATTTTCTTGCCATATATACATACACATATATATAAATATATATATGTATGCATATATATAATGCTTATATCCTTCTTCAATTTACCCCCTCATTTTGATCATGTATTTAATTTTTTTAAATTTTTTTCTCTTAATAGATAAGGAAGTGATCACTATTAGTATATTTGTATTTTTTTTAAATGTTTAAATATGTTTAAAAATATTTAAAAAAAAGTAAAATAAAAAAAGTATAATTTGCACTAAGCTACACACAGAGTAAGCATATGCAGGTAATAGAGTAGCAATACCACTCACACATATATATACACATATATTTATATATGTATATATAAATTGAGATCTTGGCAATATAAATATAATAATTCCTCTTTGACCATTTTATGCATGTTCTGTACATGATGCGCCTGGTACGTACGACTTACGCATTAAGGCTTCTTGTAGATTTGGAAAGCGTTTCATCTCATTTTATTATTATAATTTTTTTAAATTTTTATACAAAATATAATAAATAATTCAACTTTTTCAAATCTTAAAATAATAATAATATTAAAAAAATAATATTTTAACAATATATTTTTTTAATTTTTATCTTTCATCTAAAATCATCTCATCTAATATGTGAACTCAAACCAGCCCTAACAGATATTGCTTTGGAATTAATCCTAACCTGCCCACGTTTGGCACTGGCTCTTGAAAATGATGACGAGCCTCCATGCGTCATTCCTTCCCAAGTGGAATTCAGCTCGGGTTTTGCAAGCAACGCATCTACTCCTGTACTACCACTCCGATCCTTTAATTCTCTTGCTTTACATTGTAATATTATTCAATATTAGTGGCTTATTTTAAAAAACACCCTCAATAATATATATATTGGATTACTTTTAATTTCTTTGTAATTAAAAAAGAAATCAAGATCCATGAGAATATCTAAAAAATATAGAAATGCTTTGCTGGATACAAAGAAATCTCACAAAATAAATCTAAAAACTGATATAGTTTGATGTAGTTCGTTAGATAGTAAAATTACTCTTATTATAAAATAAATTTAACGTATCATATTTATTAGCTGTGTTAATTTGTAGGTATATTTTTATAGAATTTCTTTGTCGCTATAATACTTTCTAAAAAAATATTCTACTGCATAGATTAGTTGTGCTCTTTAATCCCTGCTCTGTTAATTATAACAAAGAAAAAAAATAAAAAAATCATAATCAGATTTGGAATTAGGTAAAAGACCAGCTGGTACGTAATTGAATCGATATCGGGCATTAATTCCCTGCAAATTTGCGTTGTGTGTTTATTAAACAATTACAATAAATATATAAAGCCCTCAAACTATCTCAAAATTAATTTCCAATCACCCCCAAAATTGTCAATTCTAATAATTGTTCCCTCAAATTAAGAAAAATTAGCAAATTCCCCCCTCCATAAAAAAATTGGCAGACACCCTTGATAAAACATTAGAAATTTAAAAATAATTTTTGAAAAATTCAAAGATTTAAAAAAAAAATTACTAAAAAACTCAAGACTTAAGAAACATAAAAAAGCAATTAGTATTTTAAAATTTATTATTTGAAAATTATTATTTTTATTCGATAGGATTATTTGATTATTCAAAACCTAGAAAATATATTAAAAGTTTTACAATGTTGTTAATTAGATTTGTTAACTTTTTCTTGCTGGAAAGGTATGCGCACTCCGTCTGCTCCTCCGATCAGTGAGACTCGTTTGAACTTTTCAAACAGAGAACAATGCCAAAGCAATCAAGAAGATCAAAATAACAGATCAGGTATGCTAATTTTGCCTTAGCTTACTTTCCCATAATTTTGGCTTGTAATTTGGCCAGCATCTTCTGTTTTTCTTTTGTGATAGATATATATATATATATATATCTATCTATGATCTTATCTATGATATAAATTGCCACATCATTTATTCCTATCAAACGACACTTATTTAGTCCAAGAGCAATGATCGATACACCTATAGGAAATTTCATTTTTGCAATTTTTTATTTTATTTTATAATTTCTTTCTAAATAGAGGGTGCATGGTTATATACGTAAAAATTTAAAACTCAAATTAAAAAGAATATTTTTAATGAAGTAGCAGTACTATCACATTGATGATTGATTGCAAAATTAGATCATGTAAAATAGTTATAGGAGGAATATCACTACTCTTAATTATCTAATTATTTATAAGGGAATTTAATCAAAACACAAATAAGACATGTTCATGTAGTTATTAATGACGGTCATGTTCAACATGTCTATAGAGAGGGGAATGGGTTAGCGCATAGTTTGGCTCGGTTTGCATGGAATGTAGATAATATTCAAATGTGGTGGAAACATGTCCCAAATTTTGTGGATTATGCCCTTTGGTATGATCAGCTTGCTGTGTAATGCTTTTCTTATGAATGAAAGTTTCATTGGTTATCAAAAAAAAAAAAATTGACGGTCATTAATCGAAGCCTTCACACATATTTCAAAAAACTACATATTGTTTGCAATTGAATAAATTGATTACGCAAGTCACAATTTAAACAAAAAAATGATCATCTAGTTCAGAATTTTCAAAAATGTAGAAGCCGTTCCCAGCTTTATTATATAAATTGTTATTTTTAATTCTATTCATGATATATGAAAAAAAGATTATTATTATTTTTTTAATTTTTCATTCTTCGATTACTAAAGTACGTATTAATTAATTAGGTATAAAAATGAAATGTTATAGTAGAAAGATTAATATGAAATAATGTTCTAATTATTAATTTTTTAAATTCATGTTTGTTAATTTGAATTTTCATTAAATGACCAAATTTGTGATGCCCCGACTCCCACGTATGGAAATGCTAGAATCGTGACGTCGGGATGATGACAACACGGATCAGGCATCCCAATAATAAGTACCAAGTGTGTGTACATGCAGAAAATGTACAACAAAAACGTAGTAGATAAATTAAATAAGTCAACTAAGTACCAGAATTTTAAATACAAGACTACCAAATTAAAAGTATTACTAAAAATTATACAGTTATCCGTGAAAATAAAGTAAAAATTCAAATACATAAACAAAAGGTAAACAAATCCCATAATCCAAAAAGCGACCACATGTTACTCTTTCGGCGAAGCTGATCCCTAAGGCTCAACGTCTTCATCTGCATCAAAATTTACGGTTCCATAAAACAGAACCATGGGGTGTCAAATACCGTGAGATTGTGAATCTCAGTAAGTAATCACCCAAACAAACCAAGAGATAAAAATATATTCATGCATCCAACAAATATGTGTGCATATGACGAAACATGAATGTGACCCAAAACCATCATTTTCTCCGAAAATAATTATTTTCAATGCACGTCAAAAATCTCATTTGACCCAAAACACGTCATGAATAATATCTGTCATTTTTTCAAAAAATGGTCCAAACATAAACGAACCATTTTCCTAGAAAATGGTGCTTGTAACCATTGTATCATAACCACCATTTTCTCAAAAAATGGCTCAACATAATCATTTATTAGATACTGTAGGCCGGAATCACAGACGAGATTCTACCACCATCCTTACTTAACACCATTCCTACCGCGTGCACCGTAGACGAGAATCAGAGGTGGGACTACCACCATCCCTACAGCTCACGCTGTAGATGGGAATCGCAGGAGGGACTATCACCATCCCTACCGCGTGCACCGTAGGCGTGAATCATAGGCAGGACTCTACCACCATCCTTACAATTCCTTTCCACACAAGGGGTACATATCAAAGTATTGTAGGCAGGAATCACAGGCGAGATTCTACCATTATCTCTGCTTACCACCATCCTACCACGTGCACCGTAAATGGGAATCGCAAGTGGAACTCTACCACCATCCCTCCTTTCCACTATCCCTACCGCATGCACCGTAGGAGGGAATCACAGGCGAGACTCTACCATCGTCCCTACTTACCACCATCCATACAGTCTCTTTTTCCTCTCTCCCGAACTGTTCAATCCATACATTTCAAACATACCCAAAATCTTTTCTCACATGAAAACTCAGTTTTCATTCACAACACATGAGCATGCATGACATGATGCAATAAATGTCATGATGCCAAACACAACATAAATGCATGCAAGCATAATTCAATTAAATAAACAACTCATCCTTAAATCCAACTGACCCCCATACTCTTCGGACTCAATGCTCGACACAATCAACCAGACTGCAAAAGATTTGTTAGTGCAAAAATATATTTAAATCTCAAGAAAGTTTTTTAAAAATTACTTACAATGCTAAAACATAAGTTTCAATGGATCAATGAGGTGCAAGAGGTGGCGGCACAACAACGTAACAGTGTATTTTGGACTATGGCTGTGGGTCTCAAAAACTAAACTTTTGAATAGGGACAAATGAAAACTTGGGTTGGTTAGGGAAGGGCTTAGAAGTGTAGGTGAAACAAATGGTGGTTGTTGTTGGCAGTGGGCGGCATGGGCAGCAGTTGGAGGCCAAAATACCTAAATCAAAAATGGAAATGGAAGGGCATCAAAGGTAGCGGATTGGAGTTGAGGAAGGGTTGGTTAGGTAGCTGGGAGGTCGTTAGTGCTGTGGTGAGAAGATGGTGGCCAACGGCGATACTGGAATGTAAAGACTGGGTGCTTGAAGTCGTGCGTGGAGGCTAACGGCGGCGAGGGAGGACCTGAAAATGAAGAGAGAAGGTCACCAGCCAGAGGGGAAGAAAATGGGAGGGGCGGTGGAGGCCATTGAAGGCACACGGCGGCACACTAGGAGGACGAAAAAAAACGAACGGGGAGAGGGAAAGGGGTGTCGCGTGCAGGAGGAAAAGGCAGGGGAAAAAGAAAAAAAAGAAAGGAAGGAAAAAGAAAAAGAGGAGAAACGGAAAAAGGAAAAAAAAAAGTGAGGAAAAGAAATGAGGTTTGATCGTGAGTCACAAAATTGATCCAACGAAAAGAAATTCAAAACAGTAAGTTGAATAAAATAATTTAAACTCAATGACTAGTTAAAATAAAATAATAATAAAAATCCAACAATACAAATTTTAAAGCCCACAAATAAACTAATTTAAATTAAAGAGCAATTTAACTGCAAAAAAATAATTAATACCAAGAAAACACATCATAATAAATTTCACAAATTAAAAATCATAAAATAAATCTAGCGAGAAATCTGATAAATTTAAACAAGAGAATTAATATTTAAATTAATTAAAATATTCTTTCAATTAAAATACACTAAAATTCTGGGTATCACAAAATCTATGGTAATTTAATATAAGAATGCCCTACTTCCAAATTAAGTTATATATGCTAGCTATAAGTTAGTAATTAATGCTATATAATATGATAGTAATATTTAAGACAAACAAGCGAGAAGTAATATTGATGTTGTAGCTTTATATCACTAACAAGTATTGATAATAGAATAGTTGATGATGTGGCTCTACAGCAAAGCTAGCTCATGTACGTACTTTGATGAGTACTAAATATTTTAATTTTGCAAATCGATTTAATTTACTGGCCGCCGTATATAATAAATTAAAGTTCCTCACTACACAAACTAATGGGCACTTGCAAAAACTGCGCATTTGTTGGGGTAAAATTATATATATATATATATATATATATATAAGTAAACAAATTTTGTTTTTTCCTTTGCAGTACTGTCAGGAAGTTGTGCCGTAGGATTCTCAACTCTTTAGTATACCCTGTACACTCCATCAAAACCATTCACTGATTTTGTTGTTTATTTTATTATTAGTTTATTTATTATTTCATCTAGTTAACTAATTGACAGCTTACGTCTCGATCATAATTGTAGAGGGAATCATGCAATTGTAAGTACGAAATGAAGTAGAGGTGCTATCCGCACCATACCGTACCGGATAGCCCCCATCCTGCCCCCCGCCTCGCATAGGGTGGGGGGTGGATTTTTCACCCTCATCCCTCACCCTTGCATTCCGAGGGCGGAGGTGGGCGGTGTGTGAGGCGGATTGAGAATCCGTCCCGCCTCATGTCTACTTAAAAAATGACTACACTCCACTAGGTTTAAAAATTATTCATAGGTCTAAAAGTGATTAAAAATATATATTAATGACCCAAATTGTAAATATGTAGTTTTTAAATTTGTTATTGCATATTTTGTGTAAGTCGTAGTATATTAGATTTTAAACTATGTAGTTTTTAAATTTGTTAGTACATACTTTGTGAACAAGTCTAACAAATTGTAATATATATATATTTATATATACACAATTTGTAAAATATAAATATATATTTATCTATATAAACATATAAGCGGAGGCGGGACGGGATTAGGCCCTCCCAGCCACTCGCCCCCGCTAGGGGAGCTAGGTGTTGGGTGGGGTTCCCAACCCCGCATGGGTAGAGCGGGAGTGCAAGGCCTCACTGCCCACCCCTAAAATGAAGAAGATCCATGACCATTAATTGACCAGTAGAATGAACTTCTTTCTCACATGTGTAATATTATTCAATATTAATGGTTTATTTAAAAAACACCATCAATAATATTGGAATATTACGTTTTCTTAGTAATTAAGAAAGAAATGAAGATCCATGAGAATACCTTAAAAAAATATATTCTACTGCATGCGTAGACCCTATAAAGTTTAATCCCATGATATGTTAATTGCAACAAATATTTTAAAAAAATCATAATCAGAATTAGAATTAAGTAAAAGACCAGCTGGTAATTGAATTTTTTTAGGAGAAATACACTTAAAAGAACCACAGGGGCTAGAAGAGTCTCCAGGCCCTTGAGTTGGGCATAGAGGCCCCTTCTTCTGGCCGTTAAGGATGGCCCACCAAGGAGAAACTTGCGGGTAAATGTGATCATTCGACTGCATCCTTGCAGTGTATGACCCTTGTCAACTAACTCCGTTGGGATGGGCTAGCCACGACTTATGGGGCCAGCCCATCCCAACGAATCCAGTTGGTGGTAAAGTCAGATCGAAGTGGCCTCTCAAGGAACACACTCATGTCAAGATGGTCATAGCCCAGAGAGGATTACCGCATCAAATGCCCCGAAATGGCCTCTCAGGAGGCATGCCCATGTCAGACCACAAGAGGGAAGGTTGCACGAACACCCCCGACAATATAGGGAAGTGGAGGTAAGCCTAAAGAATGCGGCTTTTTCCTTAATGAATACATACACACCAAAGGATAAGAACTAACTTTGACATAGGAGGCATCCCCCCTTCGGCTTCCGAGGTCCGTTCTGTTTGCAAGGGGCCCGATAGTAACAGGTGTACCAAAATTGGCATCAATAGCTTACTTTCCCATAATTTTGGCTTGTAATTTAGCCAACATGATCTTCAGTTTTTCTTTTGTGATAATCTATGATCCATTACTTGGTATATAAATTTTTTATTTATAGTATGGAATATTATTCCTTTGAAGCCACATCATTTATTCCTTTCAAACTAAACTTATTTAGCCTTAGAGCAATGATCGATACATGCACCTATATTTCATTTTTACAAGTTTTTTTATAATTGTTTTTTTCTAAATAGAGGGCGATTATGTAAGAATTTGAAACTCAAATAAGAAAATTATTATTTTTATGAGGTAGCACTATCACATTGGTTGATTGTAAAATAAGATTAACGCTAATGACCCAAGAAAAGAAAACACAAAAGAAAAGACATCTTACAATATTAACTTAAGACAGCCATGCATGCATATATAACATCATGAAAATATCAGGTACTGGGTTAATTGAACCATGCATTAGGGCTTTGGGGCCGGCATGACTATTAATGCATGCCTATGAGGAGGTTCGTTGTATATTATATATTTTAACACCTCAAGGGAGGGCCAACTAAGAACTTTTAATATAATTGGAATCCTGTCAAAATCATTACAAGGTATAAGATCACAAAGCTCGAGTATTCTAAGATCTATAAAGGAGGATTGCAACCCTGCTACTGCTACAAAAGGCTACTCTGTCAACACTGCAACAGAGGGACCAACAAGATCTATAAAGGAGAACTGCAACCCTGCTACTACTACAAAAGGCTACTCTGTCAACACTGCAACAGAGGGACCAGCAGCCACCAAGACAAAAGCATGAGAAACCTGCAGCATGGTGCCAGGATGATTGTACTGCTGGTCTACCCTTTATGTACATTTTGTAAAAGTGTAAATGTCTATTTACTAGAAGTAGAAACTTAATTGTCTTTTCCTCTTTCCTTAATCCTTGTACCCGTATGGTTTGTACAATATATAAAGAGACAGTGTGTAATGCAGATGATCTATTAAAATGAAAAGAGTAAAAACATTTTTCTGACCTCAGTTGCTCTTTAGATTTCCTCTCATCCCTTTTTCTCATTTCTCTTCACTCAAGGTGCAATTTTAACATGGTATCAGAGCGGGTTTGACTCGCTCCTTTCATTCCTATCATCAAACATCATCTTCACACTTCTCTTCATCATCTTATTTTTAGCTTATTGCTCTCATGGCTGAGGCTGAAACACAGCATAGACCTTCCCCATCTGAGGACCCCAACAGCCCCTTCTTCTTGCACCACAGTGATAATGCCAACACTGTGGTGGTCACACCTCACCTCACAGGGCCTAACTACCTCTCCTGGAACCGTTCATTCACCTTAGCCATTTCCATAAAGAACAAACTTGGTTTTCTGGATGGAACCATTGAGACTCCTGCACTCACCAACAGCCTCTATGTGCCTTGGCTCCGCTGTAACAACTTGATCCTATCTTGGATTCTCAACTCAATTTCAAAAGAAATTGCATCTAATGTTCTGTATGTGAGCTCAGCCAAAGAAGTTTGGAATAAGCTTAAAGCCAGGTTTGCACAACCTGACAATGTGCGCATCTATCAACTACAACAGCAATTGGGGTCCATCACTCAAGGAACACAATCCGTGAGTGACTACTTTACCCAACTAAATGCAGTGTGGGAAGAACTACACAATTATAGGCCACTACCCCATTGTTCATATGGCCTATGCACTTGTAAAAGCTTAGAATCCATGGGAGAAGTCCAACAAACAGATTCAATCTTCAAGTTTTTGATGGGGTTGAATGATACCTATGATGCCATTAGAGGTCAGATTATTCTTATGAGCCCCATGCCCTCATTAGATAGAGTCTTTTCTCTAGTTTTGCAGGAAGAAAGACAAAGGGAGGCTAGATCCCTTGTGATGCCCCCAAATGAACCTTCAGTGCTGGCTGCTTACCATGGTCAAACCAAGAGAAAGGACAAGACAAATATTACTTGTTACCATTGTGGCAAGATGGGCCATACAAGAGAAAAATGCTATCGACTAGTTGGATTCCCACCCAATTTCAAATTCACCAAGTCCAAACCTGGGTACTCAACTAGTGGACCAAACACTCACTCAGCAAACCAGGCTGCTACTCAAAACCAAGAAAGCAGCAGCTCAAGTGCCCCACAACTTCCTTTGACTGAGGCACAGATTCAGCAGATAGCAGCTCTTCTCAATACTCAGACTTTTCAGCTCAACTCAAAGGAGAGAAACATGCCAACCAACCATTCTAGCATTGACCTCCAAACAGCAACAGATGCCAAGCCTCCTAGCTATCATTCCTCCAACATGGCAGGTATAACCCCTCACATAGAAGCTGTCTTACAAGCATGCCATCTTTTTCCTGCAAGAAACAATAAAAAATCACACTCACAATGGATCCTCGACACTGGAGCCACAGACCACATGGTCTGCTCCACTTCACTGCTCACCACCATCACTTGTATGAAACACACTCAGGTGCACCTTCCAAACAAAACATGTGCTGAGGTGACACATATAGGCACTGTTAAAATTTCAGATAAACTCACCCTCACAAATGTCTTATGTGTGCCCAGCTTTGCTTTCAATCTTATATCTGCCAGCAAGCTTACCCAAGATTCTTCTATTTGCATCATTTTTCTTGAAAAATTTTGCTTCATACAGGACCTATCTTCATGGATGACGATTGGTCTTGCTGAAGTTTCCAATGGCCTCTATTTTCTCAGACCTCAACCCCCTTCTTGTCATGCTGTTCAAGGCCTTCCATCAACCACAGAAACTTCCAGTCAGCACACCAACAACGAAGACTTGAGTTGCAATCAACCACAAACCTTTGATCTATGGCATTTTAGATTAGGTCATGTACCCCACCAAAGGATTAATGTTATTCAATCCCATGTTCCTAATGTAAAATGTAATAGTAATATGCAATGCACAATCTGTCATTTGGCTAAACAAAAGAGGAAATCTTTCCATTTGAGTTCCATTTCCACATCTACCCCTTTTGAACTAATTCACTGTGACATTTGGGGACCATACTCCCATCCTTCCATCCACGGCCATCACTATTTTCTAACAATTGTAGATGACAAAACTCGAGTCACTTGGGTCTACTTAATGAAGTTGAAATCTGAAACAAGAAATATCCTACAGAATTTCATTCACATGATTAAGAATCAATTCGATGCCAAAATTAAGCAAATAAGGTCTGATAATGGTCTAGAATTTCAAATGACAGACTTCTATAATTCACAAGGCATTTTACACCAAAGAACTTGCATCTACACCCCTCAACAAAATGGGGTAGTGGAGAGGAAGCATCAACATCTCCTCTCCACTGCCAGAGCCCTTCTTTTTCAAGCCTCCCTTCCACTCAAATTTTGGGGAGATGCTGTGTTGACTGCAGCACACCTCATTAATAGAATCCCTACACCTGTCCTCAACAATAAGTCCCCTTATGAAGCCCTCTTCTCATCTATTCCCTCCTATTCTCACTTAAAGGTCTTTGGATGTCTATGCTTTGCATCCACTGTCAAGAACCACAGAAGTAAGCTGGATCCTCGAGCAAGAAAATGTATTTTCATAGGTTACCCTCCTGGAATCAAAGGATATAAAGTTTATGACCTTGAAGATCACTCTTGTTTTGTTTCAAGGGATGTGATTTTTTATGAGTCATTTTTCCCTTTTCAACACCAAACTTTTGATACCACCCCACCAGCTCACAACTTGGTCCTTCCAATACCTATACAAGAATGAATTTCCTCTCCCTTCACATCCCAACATTTCACTCCCTCAATCCCTACTGAAAACAGCACCACTGAATTTACCTCACAAAATGATGAACACAACCTGCCTCCACCCTCCTCACCTTACACACAATCACCTGCCTCTCCACAAATTAACACAACTCCTATCCCTCTCAGGAGGTCTGATAGAACTCGACACCCACCTGCTTATCTCCATGATTATCACTGTCAGACAGCTCATACCAACCCATCTTCACATTCACTTCATATCCTTACTGCTCATCCTCTCCATCACTACCTCTCCTATAAAAACCTTTCCCCTCATCACCATTCTTTTGCTCTCTCACTCTCCCTCCTTCGAGAACCTCAAACCTACCAAGAAGCTGCTAAGTCTAAGTATTGGCAAGATGCCATGAATGCTGAACTCAAAGCCTTAGAGGATAATGACACTTGGACAATCACTGTGTTGCCTGAAGGAAAAAGGGCAGTGGGATGCAAATATGTCTATAAGATTAAACTCAAGTCAGATGGTACGGTAGAGAGGCCTAAGGCTAGATTAGTAGCAAAAGGCTACACTCAAAGGGAAGGATTCGACTACCAAGAAACTTTCAGTCCAGTTGCAAAACTCACAACTGTCCGTATGTTTCTTGCCTTAGCTGCTACCCTCAATTGGCACCTTTATCAATTAGACGTGCACAATGCCTTCCTTCATGGAAAATTGGATGAAGAAATATATATGGAATTACCTCCTGGTTATCACAGTAAGGGGGAGTCCACCACCAAGGGAAAGCTGGTTTGTAAACTCCACAAATCACTCTATGGACTCAAGCAAGCTTCTAGGCAATGGCACTCCAGATTTTCTGAATCCCTTACCTCCATTGGGTTCCAACCCTCAAAATCAGATTACTCTCTCTTCACTAGAAACAATGAGGATGGTTTCATTGCCTTGCTTGTCTATGTTGATGACATAGTCATAGGCAGCTCCAACATCAAGGAAATTGATAAAGTAAAGGCTCATCTACACTCTCAATTCAAAATTAAAGACCTTGGCATCCTCAAATTTTTCTTGGGATTAGAAATTGCAAGATCAGCTGCTGGGATCCACTTGTGCCAAAGAAAATACTGCCTAGAGATCTTAGAGGATGCAGGGCTCCTTGGGTGCAAACCAGCAAAGACACCCATTGAAACAAATCACAAACTTTCACACTCAGCTTCAGATTCACTAAATGATCCTACGAGCTACAGAAGGCTTGTGGGAAGACTGATTTACCTCACCATAACCAGACCTGACATCACTTATGCAGTAGGCATACTTAGTCAATTTATGGACAGACCAAGTGAGGTGCACATGCAAGCTGCCCATCGAATTTTGAGATATGTAAAAGGGTCGATAGGGCAAGGTATACTCTTCTCCTCTCAATGTGATCTACACCTCAAGGCCTTTAGTGACTCAGACTGGGCAGCCTGCCCAGAAACAAGGAGATCCATAACAGGTTTCTGTGTCTTTATTGGTAATTCCTTGGTTAGCTGGAAATCAAAGAAACAAGCAACTATCTCACGCTCTTCTGCAGAGGCAGAATATCGAGCTCTAGCTCAAACAAGCTGTGAGCTAGTATGGTTAATTTCCTTGTTAAAAGATTTTAACATCATGCATACCAAGCCTGCCATCCTATACTGTGATAACCAGTCTGCTTTGCACATAACCAAGAACCCAGTTTTTCATGAGAGGACCAAACACATCGAGCTAGATTGTCATTTTGTTAGAGAAAAAGTGTTGGCCAAAGTTATCACTCCTTTACATGTTGCTTCAAGGTTTCAACTTGCAGACATTTTTACTAAGGCACTAAGCACTGCAAATTTTCAGTTTCTGTTGTCCAAGATGGGCATCTTAAATATCTATGCCCATCTTGAGGGGGAGTCACAAAGCTCGAGTATTCTAAGATCTATAAAGGAGGATTGCAACCCTGCTACTGCTACAAAAGGCTACTCTGTCAACACTGCAACAGAGGGACCAACAAGATCTATAAAGGAGAACTGCAACCCTGCTACTACTACAAAAGGCTACTCTGTCAACACTGCAACAGAGGGACCAGCAGCCACCAAGACAAAAGCATGAGAAACCTGCAGCATGGTGCCAGGATGATTGTACTGCTGGTCTACCCTTTATGTACATTTTGTAAAAGTGTAAATGTCTATTTACTAGAAGTAGAAACTTAATTGTCTTTTCCTCTTTCCTTAATCCTTGTACCCGTATGGTTTGTACAATATATAAAGAGACAGTGTGTAATGCAGATGATCTATTAAAATGAAAAGAGTAAAAACATTTTTCTGACCTCAGTTGCTCTTTAGATTTCCTCTCATCCCTTTTTCTCATTTCTCTTCACTCAAGGTGCAATTTTAACATAAGAACTTTTCATTCTCAAGTAATGTTAAATCCCATATATACAGCACTTACTTTTATCACTCAGTACGAGATATCACTCACACACACACACACATATATATATATATATATATATATATATATATATATATATATTTATTTATATAATAAAAGTTCCTCACTAATCAGAAACTAACGTGAACATTCAAAGACTGCGAATTAGTATGTAGGAAAAGAAATATTCTGCTAGCTTTCTTTGGATAAAAGTTTTCTAATATATATAAGTAGTAAACAATTTTGTTTTTCTGTTTTCTTTGCAGTACTGTCGTCGGCAACGTGTTGCTATCTAGTTTCAGGAGTCCTCAACTTCTATGGTATACCCTGTCCAGTACTCCCTCAAAATCAATTCACAGTTTTTTTTTTTTTTTAAATTCGTTTTTATTATTAATTATTTAATAATTTCATCTAGTTAACTGATTGACAAATGTCTCGATAATTGTTGAAGGAATCACGCAGTTGTACGAGATGAAGAGGATCCATTACCAGTACAATGAACTTCTTTCTCAAATGTGTGAAGTGATATCAAAATCAAATACTCAACAACTTAAGGATGGCCTAGTTTATACTGCCATTTGCCGGGCTGCCAAGAACGGGATTTTTGAGTTCGTTTCTAAGATACTTGAAACAGATCGACGATTTTTATGGACCGAAGATATAAAAAAAAGGAACATATTTATGCTTGCTGTCTTGCATCGTCAAGAAAAAATCTTTAGCATTCTATACGGGCTAGATACGATGATGAATTACTCCTTGACAGATGCCCATCAAAATAACATGTTACATATGGCAGGGATGATAGAAGATTCCACCAGGATTAATCAAATGCCAGGAGCAGCTTTACAGATGCAATGAGAGTTACAATGGTTCAAGGTCCTCTCTCTCTCTCTCTCTCTCTCTCTCTCTCCCCCCCCCCCCCCCCCCCTCCCCATCCCCATGTTGTCCGCCTAGCATGCAGGATCCACCTTTGTGCTTTGCCTGAGGCGAAAGGAGAGGATCGAGCTTTTGCATCTCCTTGTTGGTCTCCTCTAATTTCTTCGGCCATTTTTCCAGCCAGCTTTTAAGCTTTTTTGTTTTAAGTTTTTGTCTTTTTCCATTTAGAGGAATTTGAAGCTCAAATCTAGCTATCGCCCTATATCCATTGCATGCATGATATGCGCCCCTCAGGCAACCTTCTGATGCCATTCTCCACCGTGTCGGCCTGCACCCTTGGTCCTTAATCTCCAACATATAATCACACACACCATCTTGGGTGCGTGCAACAATTCGTACAATTTAGACAGATTCTCTTTTAACATATATTAAGCCACTTTAACTCGCGGCATAAAGATTCTCATCAACAAACTCACTTCAATTCATTGCTCCGGTCCTAATCCATTATTTACCGGTTGCTGTAGAGGCTTTGCAACAGTTCATCTATTCATCCATTTTGATTTTCTTTGTTAAATTTTTCTTCCTGTATTAATTACTAGTACTAGTTTTGGGTACTTATAAGGATCCCAGTTATACCCCTAGCTAGTTTTATATCTTGATTAATTTATCGATATAGGTTAATCTTGCTGAAAAGAAGGCAAGGCATATATCCTACGTTCTCTTATTAATTCAATAGAATAGAAGATCAAACTACCTAAAAAAATAAGTTTATAAAATGACTAGCTTTTAATCAGTAGCCTTATACCAATATTACTTAAATTCTAGTTCGAACTTGAGTGTCTCAAATGAAACCGATGAAGACGCTCACTAGGGTTGTTTGGATTGTGAGGAGAGTTGAGATGGTTTGTGAATAGTAAAATAAGATATTTTATGAATATTAGTTTTTAATATTATTATTATTTTAATATTTGAAAACGTTGGTTATTTATTATTTTTTGTGTGGGAATTGTAGAAGATTTTTTTGAGATTTGAAAAAGTAAGATCGTTTATTATATTTTGGTGTGGAAATTTGAGAATATTCTTTTGGGATTTGAAAAAAAATATTGTTATATTTTGTGTGAGAATTTAGAAAAGTTGTAATGATGAAGATGAGATGAGTTGATATGAGTTGAGGAGAGTTGTGAATTCAAACAAGGCGGGACTGTTTGGATTCATAATTCTCCTCAACTCATCTCATCTTCATCATTACAACTTTTTTAAATTCTTACACAAAATATAATAATATATTTTTTTTTCAAATCCCAAAAGAATCTTCCCAAATTCTCATACCAAAATATAATAAACAATTTAATTTTTTCAAATCTCAAAAGAATCTTTTCAAATTTTCACAAAAAAATAATAAACACTCCACTTTTTCAAATCTTAAAATAATAATAATATTAAAAAATAATATTAATAAAATATCTTATTCTACTATTCACAAACTATCTCAACTCTCCTCCCAATCCAAACCGCCCTAAGTCTACATTAATTTTTCAGCTTCATGGTACAGATGAGAAGGAAACACCATTAATGCCTCATTGAACGCCTATATATTACATGCAGCTGAAATATTAGTCATAATATACTTCTTCGAGTGCAACATCCTGTTGCAGTCCGATTCTTCTTGTTCCAAATTGGGACAGCCACATTGGCTTGAACAATATTGTAACACGTAAAAAGCATGAAATAAAAGATTGTGATACCTTTTCTGTCTTTAGAATAATTTGATCAGGAAGGCTGAGGCTAATTAGGTACCGCATACTGAGATATATAAGGATTGGTCTTATAGATCAATTCCAGTGTTTTTCTCTATCATTGTACATGTCTGAATATATATCTAGCACTATATATATAATATCCAATATTGGAGTGGACGATTTTATCATGGACTAGGTAGATTAATCATAATTTGGAAGTATTGACCTTATTATATTCGGTATTTCTTCTGTGTAAGGTTAGAGTTTCAGTCTTCATAATACTATACATGCAAGTAAATAGTTTTGGTAGCATTCAGCTTGATCTACCAATTTGATCTTGCTAACAAATGCAGGAGGTAGAGAGAATTGTCCTTCCCAAGTATAAGGAAACTGAAAATAAGGATGGTTTAACTCCCCGACAACTATTTACGAAGAACCACGCAGACATGAAGGAAAAGGGAGAGAAATGGATGAAAAATACAGCAACGTCATGTACGGTGGTGGGTACTCTCATTGTTATTATTATGTTTGTAGCTGTCTTTTCATTTCGAGGTGATAACAACCAACACATGGGCTTGCCAAAGTCCTTGAACAATATTTTGTTCAACATCTTCATAATATCCGATGCATTGTCCCTTTTTTTCTTCCTCGACTTCGGTCTTGACCTTTTTGGAAATCCTCACATCACGTTATTCAGAAGATGATTTTCTTGAGTATCTACCAAGACAGATGATAATGGGCCTTTTGACTCTTTTTTGCTCTATTGCGACCATGATGATAACCTTTTCAAGTGCTCTTTTAATCATCCTACATGAGCAATTACGGATTTCAATTTCTCACATTTGTTTGGCTAGTGTTCCGGTCACGTTCTTCGTATGGATTCAGTTTCCAATTCTTAAGGACATGATCATTTCAACCTACGGACCAGGCATCTTCGACAGGAAAATGAAAATTAATATTTGATCCACTGTGTAATTATGGTACTGTGTGCTGTAGGAGATCATGTATATTTGTTGCATGAATTATTGCCATATTAGCCAAAACCGAATATTTTTTCCCTTTTGTTGGACTAATAAGTACCGATGGATTTCAACAGGTTTATCTTGCATATATTGTGATTAATTGTGTTCGACCTATATATTATCATTCATCAATAAATTAATTATCCAACTATTGTTATATTTAAACCTTTTTACATACATTGATCATGTACTATTCATTAATTTTGAGAAACAAGAAAATACGGAGTAACTAATTAGCCCTTAGATTGATGAATATCCTTACATCAATTAATTCAATGTCAAAAAGAAATTGTTCGATGCATTATGTAATAACTAGTTTCATGTGGATGTGGCTCAGAGAGAGAGAGAGAGAGAGTGATGCTGCATTCCGTAATATGCACCACTAGTTTCATGTTAGCAATCTTGCGCTAGCTAGCTATCGAACAAGAAAAGAGGGAGAAATGAAGTTACGATCCAGCTGGTACGTAAGACATTTTTTTTTATCTCATGAATAGAAACTGATAAATGCTCCCATAATGGGAAACCTTTATATTGTGTTTGAAGTTATTTTGGGAGATTATTTAAACCCAGAAAGGCATACTTCAACATGAAAATAAATATTCAAAATGAAGCATGTATGCTCCGTAAATTAATAAGAGGTCTTTTGCATCTTGAATTACTCCCCAAAAGGGTGGACAGCTAAAGTATATATATCACTTTTACGAGCAAAGAGTCCATCAGTCAAGTCCAAGCTGCAACATACCGGTAATAAATAGTATTTTCTTTGTTTTTACAGGGGCTGTTTGACTTGCTTCTGAAGAATCTACCTGATCCATAGAACTCTGTAAATTTCCTGCAAAAATCTGGCAGTGGTCAACTAATTTAGATGAAATCTGAATTACAAATTATTCTCTCTCACTCTCTCTCTCTCTCTCTTTTAATCTATAGGTAATGTTGGAAATTGTTGGGTATACGACCAAAGTCCCACATTGGTTAGAAGTTCGGAGGATCATGGGTATATAAGGAAGGACAAATATCTCCATTGGTATGAAGCCTTTTAGGGTAAAAGTCCAAGAGCAAATCCAGGAGGGCTTGGGCCCAAAGTGGACAATATCATACCAATGTAGAAATAGGTGGTGTCCATAGTCCCAACAAGTGGTATCAGAGCCATGCCCCGAAGTTAGTCATGGTGGATGAATCCTTGGAATGCCGAACGAAGGTGGTGGGCCCCAGTTTGCTTACGATGGGATCCGTGGATGAGCTCTATTGGACAAACGGTGTGCTCCGGATTCTTCATGACAATGAAAAGGAGTTGATATGGGATAGAGCAAGCTCTCGAGACAGGTGGTACTCCATGTAAGGCATGTGACGCAGTGGAGTGGAGAATCCTGGTTAGTAGAGAGTGGATGGATGGATGATCGTTTGAGGGGTGGCTCGGTGGTCCTTTGTTCAAGGGGAGGATTGTTGGGTATACGACCAAAGCCCCACATTGGCTAGAAGTGGGGAGGATCATGGGTATATAAGAAAAGGACAAATATCTCTATTGGTATGTTAGCCTTTTGGGGTAAAAGCCAAAGCAAATCCATGAGGGCTTGGGTCCAAAGTAGACAATGTCATACTAATGTGGAGATATGTGGTGTCCATAGTCCCAACAGAAATTTAGCCCTTTCTCGTAGTCTCCAACTCTCCATACCAGACCGCATAGGTCAATTCCGACAAACCACGTCCAAAATAGAACTACCCAATTCCAAGTATAGGCCCCTTGAGAATGTCAATAAAAAAGAGATTCACAGGATTAAAGAACGAACAGGTAATAGCAAAGAAGATCAGTACCTAACAAAATCAATACAGCAATAATCACTCCGACATAACAAAAGCATTTTTAATGCTTTGTTGAGGATATAATGGGCTTGCAGGCCTGGGCACACAGCGGTACTTACCCAAATGGGATATGGTGTATGCCATCACAACCATCACTAGTCATGTGATCCATCGATGTCTAGTAGATTTACATTTCGACTTTGTTGTTTAAAAGCACATGATTTTCGTCTTCATCAGCAAATCAACTCTTCTTTGACGAATGACTTGTTACATTGGATTAATTTTCATGACAAGAAACAAATGAATTTCAAACTCAAGGCTTCATTCTTATAAACCTTGAGTTTTAGGGGAGATTAGAGATAAAGATAAAATCAAATCAAACTCAATTTAAGATTTGATTTGATTATTATATCTATCTCCAAGTAATTTTCCTATTAGATAAATACTTTAGCCACAAAGAGATTATACAAAAATAAACCTATAGTTGACATGGCTTGATGTAGTACATTAGATTGTAAAATAAATCTAATATATTGCATGGAAACTACGTTAATTTGCGAGTTTGCTTTTATGTAATACTTTTGTGGCCATAACACTTCTCTTCCCATAAATATGGACTTATGCCTTATTCAATTATTCATAATAAGAAGATGTAGTCCTCAAAGTTTCCTCTCTCACATTATCTATTCACATTTTCTTCTCATTTTCTATTTAGGGTTTAGGGTTTGCTACATGGGGGGCTAGGATGGTGAGAAAAAATGAACAAGAAGTTGGTCAAGTTTTGCATGAAAGAAGGTAAACAAACGAGAGTTCGTGCTATTGTTTATCAAACTTTTCATCACCAAGCTCAAATTGAACGTGATGTTAACAAACTTATGGTTAATGCCGTAGAGAATATAAAGCCCATATCCGAAGTGGAAAAATTAGGAGTAGCAAGTACTATTTATGATGTTCCTTCGACAAGGCCCGTTCCATACTTGACTTACGAGCCCGTGTAGTACTCGCCCCTATCTCTAAAAGGGCTTATGCATTCCACTCGTTGTCTATTAAAAGAGCATTAGAGCGAGCAATTAGAGCAAGCAAGCGAAGCCTTCAATTTAGTGGCTTCCCCCCCCCCCCACTTTTTCATTTCTACTTAAGCTTATCCAGTTTGGGGGATTAATTGATTGGATACTCGAGAACTATAATCTTTCCTAGGAATAGCTTCTATGAAGATAGATAGGGGGGTCAGGTTTGTTTGGCATCTATGCCCCCTGCCCTCCATACAGTATGGGAGCCTTTCTACTCATACTGCTCACACTTCTAGATCTTCACGGCACCTCCTCCACTAAATAGGAAGCGAGGCGAGGGTCTTTCATTAAAGGGGGTAAAAGAGGGGTGGAGCTTTGTTCTGGGGGCCATCTTGCACAACTTTAGAAAGGAGAGAATTTCATAAAGTGACTCTCTCAAACTTTTTCTATCTATCTTTAGAAGTAGGTAGGATTAATAGCATTAATTGTAGTATACAATATGGTCGAATGGCCGATGACGATGACTTGGGCGTTGATATGGTGCTTGGATGCTCCTCCATAAAGTAAGTAATAATAAAAATATAAAAAAAAGATAAAGATAAAGATTTATATAGTTCAGCATATATAAATACGTATATTCATGAGTCGTTTGATGTTGAAATCTACTATGAAGGGATGTTGAAGGACATGATGTCCTTTTATAGAGGTATTCTTCTCTCTTTAAAGTAGTTAAATCCTATTTATTTCATGTCATTTTTAGATTAATGCTACTATGCCCTCTAATTTATACCAATCATTTTGTCCCTTGAAGTGGCACCACCATGCCACATGACTTATTAAAAAAAGTTATAAAAATTATATATTTAAAATAATGGCACTAGAAAATACAAAAAGATGGAGACTAAAATCTTAGATTTTCTCTACCCTTTTATATTTGTGTTTTTATTTTTTAATAAGTCACATGACACCACATTGTGATATTGCCACATCAAGAGAATAAAATGAGTGGTATAAATTAGAGAAGATAATTATTATTATTATTATTTTTTACTTCATTCTTCATTGTATGTCATGCATCGCGACTTTTTTTTTTATTATTATTTTAATCTTTATCTTTTCTCTTTATTCCTGACAAAGATCTAGCTTGCCGGACCCGGTTTCATTTTATTTCACCGATAACCATTGCCACATATAAAGTAAGTTCAGTACTAGACATTCCAAGGGCACGGGTAACGATGATTTGAATGATTCTATTCCAATACATTAGGAATCTTAGGACAGCTGCTTTGGTGGGTTTGGATGTTGAAGTGAGTTGAGTTGAATTGAGTTGAGATGATAAAATATTGTTAGAATATTATTTTTTAATATTAAAATTATTTTGGGATTTGAAAAAGTTGAATTGTTTATTATATTTTGTATTAGGATTTGAAAAAGGTGTAATGATGAGTTGAGATGAGTTGAGATGAGTTGGGATGAGTTGGGGATCCAAACGCACCTCATTAAAAAGAACTGAGACCCCCAACGAGTCAGACGATTTATTCATTTATTTGGGTCATGATCCTCATGTCTTCTTCTGAAGTAGCGACAAGAAGAAATTCCAACAAATATTTGAGTGTGCAGGTCCGATCATCATTTCTGCAAGACTGATCGGGAGACTACAACAGCCAACTGATTAGACTTACAACCCGACAATTAATTTTGGAGAAAATCCCTCCCTCCCGTCCAGCTAGCATCGTAAATATTAATTGATCATTATCTGTTTCAATCTAGTCAGATTTCAGTTTTAGCTTTTTGTCAGTTCATTCGGAGCTGGAGGAGGATGAAAAGATCTAAATCCACTGTACTTTTCTAATTCCTATTTAATGAGTTTAGGCACCGTTTTTCTCAATCAGCAATCACGATGTTAATTAATTAATAAGAGTACAAGAGAAGGCGGGATGGAAGATCCAAACCAAAATCTAATTTATTAATTACAGCATATAAGATATATTGCAGACATAAAACACAAAATGATAAAATTTGTTGTATATTTTGTTGACTGCGTTTGGATGCTGAGGTGATCTCAGATGATTTGAGTTAATACGTGAATAATGGTGAATTAAAATGTTTGACTATAGGGGTGTTCATCCAGGTTCCAATCCGAGAATCCCGGTATACCCGGACCGGGACCTAGATTTCAAACTCGGGCCGGAACCCAGACCGGGTTGGTTCGGGTTAGACCTGGACTGCAACCCGGATGGATCCGAATTTTGTCTCTATTTGGCTGAGAATTAAAATCAGTTAATTGTCTTTAAAGGAACAGGGAAAACCCAACTCTTGAATATAGCATAAGCCTATAAACAATTAATTAATTTTATAACTAAATGCATGTATAAAAAAAAAAATCAATATTATCATGTAAAATGCATGCAACATACGCGATGCAATCCACTACATATTACATTGTTTGAACTAATTTGCTAAAAATATTACAAAACACATATATTGCTTTAATCAAAACTCTAATACACAACAAATTGTATACAAAAAAAAAATAAAAATCATCAATTAGCTCTTCTTCCAACAATCACAGGATAGTGGTTTTGAGTCTTGACAAGCTCTCTTAGGCTGAATCAGAATCCTTACACGTTACCTAATTACAAACATAATGAAATCAGAAATCAAAAGTACAAAAATCAAAAATCAAAAGTACAAATCTAAACAGATCTAAACAAATCTTCCAAATAATAATAACCCACAGCTCTAGCATTTTGCAGCTAAATAGATCTAAACAAATATTCCTCAAACATTCAAACAGATCTAACCCATAAAAATACTCCTCAAACATTCAAACATCCTCAAAAAAAAAAAAAAAAAAACCCAAAATCAACAAAGAGAGAACAAAACAGAGGGAAGAAAGAAAACATACCCAAACGAAAATCCGTTCTAATCTCTTGGATCCCAAACTCAAGCACTTCCACCGTTTGGCATCGCAGATAGCAGAGAGAGAGATAGAGTAGATGAGAGAGTGATTTAGGGAGGGGCTAGGGCATCGTAGGCACAGAGCAGAGCGAGAGAGAGAGCAGATGAGAGAAAGGAATTGGGGGGAGGGAGGAGTAGGGCATCGCACTTCGTAGAGGAGAGAGAGAGTAGATGAGAGTTGAGTGTGATTCGGTCCGGGGGGGGGGGGCTGCTAGGGCATCGTAACTAATATACGATGGTTTTATATCTAAACCGGTACCAGGTTTAAAACCGGTATCCGGGTGACAAAAACCTCATTTGGGCTGGATGGGCCCGGGTTTTAAAATGCGGGTACCAGCCTAGGTGTATTCCGAGCTGGAACCCGTAACCAGAACCTGGTTATCTGGGTTCGCACTGGGCCAGGTAAAAACCCGGCCCGGATGAACAGTCTTATGTTTGAGAGTGGGTTCTCACAATTTTTATATTTTAATATATTTTGATTTCTAGATTGTTGGATATAAGTATGAAGTTGATTTTGTACATATTTTTATGAAAATTAATTTTGGTTTCTAGATTTATCGATCTCATCCAATAATTTCAGGGGGTAATATCCAAATGATCTATAACTAGAAATCAGTAATTTCTTTTCACTTTTATATTTCAAACTTGGCAAATTAAAGATTCTACGATCGATGCTATGGAAAGATTGCCGCAGCTGTTAAGAAAATGGTAATATTCGTTTGTTAAAGAGCCAAAATGGTATTAAGTTGTCCGAACTATTATAAACTTATTGTTATTTTAATAATATTAACTTTATTATAAAAATAACATCTTGTGAGGTAAAAATAAGGGTAGTGTTAGATACAGGTTTAGGATGCTTAAGTTTCGGATAGTATTGTCTTTAAAAT
This sequence comes from Cyclocarya paliurus, assembly GCA_029856935.1. NCBI lineage: Eukaryota > Viridiplantae > Streptophyta > Magnoliopsida > Fagales > Juglandaceae > Cyclocarya > Cyclocarya paliurus. The sequence goes on from CM056958.1 coordinate 22,057,087, forward strand.
ATAGTAGGGTCTACCATTAAAAAATTATAAAAATATTTTCCCTTAAAAGAATAAGAGAAAGTCATATTCCTAATAGATACCTTTAAATTAACTACTCCATGCTTTATTAGAAAAGACATATATATATATATATATATATATATATATATCTCTATATATAAAAAGTATCTATCTAACGGAAAAATGTTGGTTTAACGTAAATTTGTTGGTTTAACGGAATTAGAGTAATTTTAATTGTATTCCTTTAACTTTCCGTTAAATCAGTCTAGGTCATTGAATTTCTCTTATCTCATTGGTTGCTGTAAAAGAATAAAAAGGAAAATAACGCTTCGCCTCTTCGTATTTATCGCTCTCTATCAATTTCTCTCCTATCTGAAAACCTCTCGTGCAAAAGAATATTAATGGGCTCTTCTTCGCCGACAGAGGTTGCTGCTTATGGATGCCGTGTATGGGGTTCCAGGAGATCCTCCATCGTCGAATTAGTCTGGTGGGAGTAGATGAGAATGGCGGAGAACGGATCAGTTTGGGCCGTGATTTCTCCTGCTGGTACACTTCTATTCTGGCTTCGGTGAATATGGTTCAAGGGTCACCTGTTTCTGCCTTTTTTCGTGTTTTCTATTGATGGGTGTCTGCTTTGCATGTTTTTTCCGATTCTGAGCTCAAATCTTCGATCTTTTTTTTTTTTTTGGTGGGCGTTTTTGCTTGTTGCAGATGTGGCCTGATCATATACAGAAGGCCAAAGAAGGCAATTTGGATGTTATACAGACATATGTGTTTTGGAATGGACACGAGCCTTCTCCAAGACAAGTAATGGAAATGCATTTTATTCTATTATTTTTCTATCAATATTGTGTTTTTTTCCTGATTGAGAATATGCTCATTGCTTTTTATTTTTCTATCACTCTTCAGTATTATTTTCAGGATAGGAATGACTTAGTTAAGTTCATCAAGCTGGTAGAACAAGCAGGCCTATAAATTCATCTTCGGATTGGCCCTTATGTTTGTGTTGATTGGAACTTTGGGTACTAATGTTGATAATTATGAACAAAAATTACTTAAAACCCAAAAAGTTTATATTTTTTTGTTCCATTTTAACACCTTGTATTGATATGCTCCGTCTTGTTCTACTTCTGATTTAGGAGATTTCCTGTTTAGCAGAAATATGTTCCGAGAATTGCTTTCAGAACAGATAATGGGCCATTCAAGGTAGACACTTCGGTTTTCACAGTATATAATTATTTTCTGTTATGTTCCGTAATAAATGTTTTAAAATTATTCATTTTATTCTAATTGACCACAATGAAGGTGGCAATGCAACAATTTACAGAAAAGATTGTGAGTATGATGAAGGCAGAAAAGTTATTTGAAACTCAAGGTGGTGCTATCATTAGTAAAAAAGTTATTTGGAGACCACATTCAGAATGCTTAAGTAAATCAGACAACTACATTTATGAAACAATAAATGTGGGGTAGCATATCTATAGTTTTTGCTGTCTCCCACCCCTCTTGTCTTAAAGTTACGGAAGGAGATTGCTGAACTAAATTCAGAGCTCTATAAAATTAGTGAAGCAGAAAGAACTTTTCTGCATCAAGAGTGAAAAGGTGAATGGTTTTGCTTCTCTTAACAGCTTTTAGAGTGAAAAGGTAGCATTTTTAGTAATGGCTCTATTTTTATATCACATCCAGGAAATCCTGCTTCATGAGATGGATGAGTTTGGTAGACTCTATTAGGAGTTTATATTCTTTTTCTTTAACAACCCAAAGTTCTTTTATCGTGAACTACATGAAAAAATTGGTGTTCTCTAATATGTTTATGTTCTTATTTTTGAAATTAACAGATGGTCGTTATTTCTTTTTGCAGGAGATTTGGACTGTTTGGTTTGAAGTTTATGCTGCTTTGAAGTTGTATGTTGAGGTAGATATTCTTTTGGGTATGAAGAAAAAAGATGCTTTTTAATTTTTTGTTTTTTTTGTTGGATTAAAAGAATTTGCTATGTATTTTTTTATATATTTGGTTGGATTTGTATATTTTGAGAAGTTGCTATGTTATTTTTCTTTTATATATTTTGTTGGAATTGTATATTTTGTTAAAGATGCTTCCATCTAAAAGTTTGTTTTTCAGCTTCAAATCTCTATAACATATTTGCTGCAAAATAAAGATAAAAAAAGTACTTCAAACTGTACTTTAATGGCGGAGAAATATAAAGGAGAAAATAAGTGAAAAAAGACGGCTTTTAAGAGTGAAAAGGTGTCATTTTTAGTAATGTTGCGGTAGATGGCTCTTACTGTTTTTTTTCCTTCCATTAATAGAAGTTGTTCTGTTTTGTTTTAAGATTTGTGATCTTTTGGTGTTTCTCTTTGATTTCCTTGGCAACTTTCTTTGGTTTGAATTTTAATTTGTGGTCTTTTTGTTTTTAAAGTTCTTGGTTTGGCTTTTGTAGGGAATCTGCTTTGTTTGGCTTGAAGTTTATGCTACTTCAAGGCTTGTATTTGTCTGATTTATTGCCCCCTTGTGGAAATCAGAAGAATATTTGATTTCTCAAAAGAGTGCTATTTGTTCTATGGTACTTTTATAGGAAGTCATATTAGAAAGTGGTGATAAATTAGTTTCTTTTTTGGGATGCACTAGAAGAATCAGTTATGGTTTGATTCATTTGAATATGTTGTAATCAAACTTATGATAGTTACTTATAAAAAAAAAAAATCAAACTTATGATAGTCATCAAGTGTGGACTTTTTGTTTTTAAAGTTCTTGGTTTGGCTTTTGTAGGGAATCTGCTTTGTTTGGCTTGAAGTTTATGCTGCTTCAAGGTTTGTATTTGTCTGATTTATTGCCCCCTCCTCACCAAAATAAGGAAAAAAAGGGCAACATGGGTCCTCTTCTTGTGGAAATCAGAAGAATATTTGATTTCTCAAAAGAGTGTTATTTGTTCTATGGTACTTTTATAGGAAGTTGTAGTAGAAAGTGGTGATAAATTAGTTTCTTTTTTGGGATGCACTAGAAGAATCAGTTATGGTTTGATTCATTTGAATATGTTGTAATCAAACTTATGATAGTTACTTATAAAAAAAAAAATCAAACTTATGATAGTCATCAAGTGTGCTATATTTTCCTGACATGCCTGGAAGCTTAAGTTTGATTGCAATTGTCCATGATTTATTTTTATTTTGTTATTCTTTGTGATCATAAGTTAATTTTACAGCCTCCACGTGCTGTTAAGAGTTTTCTTTGGCTTCAATATTGCCATTTGGTTGTCATTACCTTGTGAATGTATAGTTGTGATCATACAACAAATGCTGTTTGATATGAAGCTGATGAATTTGTTTAAATTGACTCTACTAATTGGTCCTATGTTAAACACGAGGGAGATAGAACTAAAAGTCTTATTATTTCATTCTTTTACTTTTCCATGACAATAGAGAACCCATGGTAGTTGTTGTCGATATACACAGTAATCCTCTCATTGGAATATGTCAAGCTGCAGTTAAAGACGATCTATATATAAATGTGTGTTTTTACGTATGGTTAACTTAACCTGCAGTTATTAAATGTGTGTATTTGTTTTGCTTGTTGCATATGTAGCCTCATCTTATACAGAAGGCAATTTGGATGTTATACAGATATATGCGTTTTGGAATGGACACGAGCCTTCTCCAGGACAAGTAATGGAAATGCATTTTATTCTATTCTTTTTCCATAAATATTGTGTTTTTTCCTGATTGAGAATATGCTCATTGCTTTTTATTTTTCTATCACTTTTCAGTATTATTTTGAGGAGAGGCATGACTTAGTTAAGTTCATCAAGCTGGTAGAACAAGCAGGCCTATATATTCATCTCCGGATTCACCCTTATATTTGTGTTGAATGGAACTATTGAAATGAAACACTCTTGATATTTTTTGGGTAACTGGCATGTTGATATAATGAATTTTTGGAATTCAATTTTTCACATTAATCAAGTAGGTTTGGTAGTGAAATAACATTGGTTAATATGTTTTCTGGAGGAATCTTATACTCTATACTCTTTGAAACATTATCTTGTATTTTCTATAAACTGCAGGAACATATAAAATCAACAATTGCAGAGGAGATTAGTTATTTTCTATGTTCATTTACTTTTATCTGTTTTTTCCTTTCCCTTCAATTTCCTTCTGTTGCAGATATCGTCATTCTTTTTATGTGGAATCAAATTCCTTTGGTCTTGTTCTCTGAATGTAATTCCAGTAGTTAGTTGATGTTTTGTTGTCTTGAGCAGAAACGAAAACCATTCTATCCAGCAACTGACAAATATTTAATTTTCCTTTTTTCCCCTTTCATATTCTCTCTTGGCTCATGGTTTTCTGTTTTTTATATTGTAGTTATTTCGTGATAGCCAGTTGTAGAGCCCTGCAAAACTATCGACTTTTTTGTGTGGATGGTTTTGCTTCTCTTACACATGAACTTGGGCAAGGTGCCACTTGAGAGCTGTTGACAATGTTGCTAGATCATCATATTGAATAACTGATTGCTTATGGTTAAATTGAGGCCAATGAGAATCCTCTGGTTTTACTTTGGAAGCTGTTTCTATTGTTCTCCTTAATGTGAATCTTAGAGAGAGAGAGAAAAGAGAAAGCTTATTGACGTGGGGCAATGCAAGATGAGTGAAATGATGTATCGTCATTCTAGAATTAGAATTATCTCAAACAATTTTTATAAAACTATGGGCGATATTGTTTATTTATAAGACCATTTTATAGCTTCTATGTTCTTCTTTTTAAATATATCACAGCGTGTAATTATTTATAAATTATATAAATATTATATCGTTATTTAATTAATCAAAAACATTACGTACTTATTAAGGAAAAATTAGTTCTTAACTAAAAAGAATTAAATATATACTAAGCAAACGTGCATTGCACGTTGCTTTCACCTAGTATATATATATATATATATATATATATATATATATATATATATATATATATGACGGAAAAAGGAAGTGGTTATAACGGTTATTAGATCATGAAAAGCAAGCGAAATTAAAATTAATTTTAAGAAAAATCAACTTTAGTGACAGTCCTTTAATCGTTTTCGTCAAGCTATATATATAGTTATGAATTGATCAGATCATGTAGACCATATTTGTGATCATAGTATTGTCATTTTATTGTATTTTTATTTATTGCATTTATTGTAACGAGGTACGTAGTTATTGAATCCCACAATATCCCTAATTTTATATTTCTCATATTAATTTAAAGAAATGTTGCTTTCTCGAAAAAAAAAATGAGAAGAAAAGGAATTATATAGGTTCAATACTTGTATAATTAGTTTTTTTTTCTCCTTGAAGTTTGAATCCTATATTAATATAATGCTATAAAACCTTTAATTTTAGGCATGCAGATCACATCTTTGCCTTGATTTGGTAATATATATATATATATATATTTCTGACGTACTTACCTTCCTTGTGCATGTATATTTAATCCTTGAAAACTTAAAATATATCGGGGAGAAAATAATGGCAGATACGCTGAAGGAGAACATGAGTCCCCGACATCGGGATGAAGAGTTACGTAAGTTTAAGAACTTATACAATGCTGTGCGAGACGGTAATTTGAATGAGACACAAGTCATTTTTGAGTCTCTACCCGAGGCATTGAATGAGAGAATCTCAGATGAAGACGAAACGGCTCTTCACGTTGCAGTTATAAATGGACATGAGCATATAGTGGAGGAGTTGGTGAATCAAATGTCGGATGAGAGCAATGTTTGATAGTGACGGTTTCACAGCTCTAATCTCGGCTGCCGTGCTTGGATATTCGCGAAGGGTAATGATACCTTACTACCGGTTACCACCGCTCTACAACGCAAAAGTACATTTGGCTTTCTTTTTTATTTTATTTCTCTCCCTCTTGCGTTGATTCAAAAAGTCTGTCAGAAGTTTCTCAAACACACATTCCCTCCCCTTCACTCCCACAACCTCTCTCATAAGCTCAGAACGAAGTAACAAAATCCCTCTTGCACACGAACTCTCTCTCTCCTCTCTCCCTCTCTGAAGTCTGCCTCCTATAGTGGCTAACCACTGTTCGACGTCACCGGCACGAGACAGAGAGGTCGAACACGCTCTCTCTCTCTCCCAATATTTTCTATGGATTGAACAAGTTATTAATTTGCTGGTAAGCATCCCAGCTGAAGGCTATGATAAGTCCTTCGCTTATGTAATGTCAGGACTCAGAATGGACAAAGCAGTAATGTCGGAATGGATGAGAAATTTATGCCTTGTTTTTTTTTTTTTTTTCCAGTAAGCTGGTATTCAAATGTATTCAAGCGACACTGAGTAATCACATATATTCCCCACTACCGCCAAAGCATCTCTCCATATTTGCATCTCCTTGTCAACCTTTAGGCTTTCTTCATGCATAGAAAACGCTTTTTCAAAAGTTCCCGTTTGATTTCGTACGTCGGAGGGATCCACATGGTAGTTTGAGCGCACGTGGACGCCATTGAAGACTCACAAGCTTAAACATTAAGGCAATACTAATTTTTTAGACTAATTAAGAAAACGGTGAAGAAGATTGCCGTAATATATGAAAGTTCAATTAATTAAATTTTTCAAACTTCCGGTTGCTTCGGAGCTTTTTAGAAGGGCTATGGAGTGAAGGGGAGGGAAGAGGCGTGTTTGAGAAGCTTCTGACATAATTTTTGAAACAAGGCAGGAGAAAGAGAAATGAAATAAAAAGAAAGCTATATTGACTTTGGGTAGTAGAGCGGTGGTAACCGGTAGTAAGGGTATCATTACCCATTGGCGAATAGTGGGTTAAATGCTTCAAAAGCACTTTGACTTGATCAACATTACAACTTCCAGAACGAAAAAACTTCCGATTGTTATGGCTATTGATTTCGGGCAAATAGAAATTCGATTAGCCAATGGTGCTGCGCTTCTTAACAATGCTATCGACACCGAAACTTTGGGTAAGAACTTCGCGCACAAAATCGTGCACCAATGCTGACATATAAGACACTCGTTTAATAAAACGGTAGGAATTGAAGATAAAAAACGATTTTTATGAGACAAATAACCTTCTCCTTCTCTAAAAATTATTTTTTCTTATGTTTTTTTTTAATAAAAAAAGTCATGTCAGTGTTGCTAAGCGGTTTGGTGTGCCAAACCACTTGTACTTAGCAAGGCTCATTTGGTAAAAAAAATACTTGATGAAATCTCATACAAGAAATTCTTTAATGTGATCTACCAGATTGTAAAAGTAGTTTTTATTGTACATTAAAATTATCTTATTAGATTATGCCACCTCAATATATACATTCTTTTTTTATAAAAATTTTATGTGCAGTCAATTTTACATATTTTTTACGTACTCCATTATATGATTGGCTACGTCATTTTTTTAATAAAAAATGACTATTTTAACCAATCACATGTGTAAAGAGTACGTAAAAATAAATATATGTAGCAGAACTCTTTTTTATACTGCCTATAATATTTTTTGTGTAAACTTAAAACCCATTAATTGCCTGCTATTATTTTCTTGCCATATATTTCATTTGAGATCTTGGTAATATAAATATAATAATAGAAAATACTACTATGTCCCTAATTTATATTATTCATTTTGTTTCATTGACATGGCACCATAATGTAATGTCACGTGACTTTTTAAAAATATTTTAAAAATACATATTCAAAACAAAATTGTGTCCAAATCCTCGAAAAAGATGTATGGAGACTAAAATTCTAAATTTCCTTTTATCTTTTTATATCTATCTACGTAAACACAATAACAGAGCACGTGGCACCACATTATACTTAAAGTATAAATGAGTGATATAAATTATGAAACATAGTATTGTACTATAATATGTAGTTGCAAAAATTCTTTGATTTCTTGCATGTTATGAGCTACCATGCTTTTTCCCTTCTATTTTGTTTTCACATGTATGCATGTAATTAACTAATTCATTATAAGAAATAATGCTTATATTTGTATACATGGTTTCAATATATATATCAAGCTGGCCTGCCATTCTCATCATAAGAAATATCATTATTAATTGTATACCACTATAGAACATACCACTATAGACAAGATGCGTCTTGCAAATCTCTTCTCTGTTTCAATTGGATCCTGTCAATTTATTCAATGAAATTTCACAAATCTTTCCCATAGAATCAACAAACCAATAAAATTCTTGTTACATGCTGCACACCTCAACTGAACATGAAAGAGAAATTTTGCCAACCACTGTGTCAAATGATTTTGGATCTAACAAGTCATATTCCTCAACTTCTGAATCTACTTCTTGCAACACCATTCATGTGAAAATAAAATCATCCAAATGAATAGACCAATAAATTTTCTGCCATGCCTACGATACAAATCATGTAAATCTGAAACAAAAGCATCAAGCAATTAACTTAAACTGTATTTGAACGACCATCTCAATTTACTCATACAAGTGATAAATAAATACAGGATAATGAAGAAAGAAATAGAAGAATAACATGATAGTAAATTTATATGCTTGATTAAAGAAGATGCCTAAGCATAACCTTCATATTATGATGTGATAGAAGTACTAAAGGTTGTAATCACATATAACTAAACTAATGACCATTGTAGGCCCGCTAAGACCTCTTCTTTAGCATAATTAAATCATAATCTTTTTTCTGATGAGTAAGACATTCAAATTTGATGGAAAGAGTTTATTCTACACAAATGTCAGTAGATAATATAACTTCAAAGCTCGTCAAGTTAAGGGACCTTAGGGAATGCATGAAGATGAAAATTGAAGAGGTTGACTGTGGTAATGCAATTAGAAAATTTAGAACCTCTAATTCGGTCAATTATGCGGAAAGAATGGCATGCCTAGAAGATATTTACAACTGCCTATGATAGCCACATTTCTTCCCTGACAATTAAGAGAGCTATTCATTGTGAGAAAATAGTAACTCCTTGAGAGAGAATTTCTCGTAGAGAGAATTAAGGAGACTAAAGGCTTGATCTTTTCAAAAACCACAACTTATTAAACAAAAATGAGTTGGTTGAGACAATTTCAAGCTTCTATTAACTGACTCTCATTTATCCAAAACTTATCTTGTAAGGGGGACTGATATCCCACTGAAGCGTATAAATCAATCTTAATTGATTCTTTTAAGAGTACAAAGCCCCATGCCATGCGCATGATCTTTCGTAATTTCATAATCAGCCAATTCCTTACCTCCAAGAATCTTTCTTCCCTTAAATATTCATAAAGAACCAGCAGACCTATCGATTAACTTTAGCTCCCAGCTTAACTTTTAACTTTAATTAAAATAATCTCCCTCTCTCTCTAGTTTCATCCTATCTATACTTTCACAGAAGCATAAATTTTGTACTCTTTATCATGTATAAAAATTACAAGAAGATCATATCATTTGGATAGAAGTGCATACTAGAAGTAAATAGCATAGGGAAATGAAGACATCACCTGCTCATTTAGCCTCCCGTCAATTTTGTGCCTAAATTCCATTCTAGTCGAGCATAAGACACAAACTTGTAGCACATACTATCACGACAAAAATTAATGGCTGTCCAAGATGAGTTAGCTACGTAAATCGACACGTTTTGCAGCTCTTGCATAACCCGACCCCTCCCATCTTCGTCCCCTGTACATACATAGTATGAATTAGCCTGTACAACAAGTAACCAAATGAGGGTAAGCATGCCACTACACCCATGCATGAGTATAATGATTGCGTTGGCGTAGATACTTACATGTTTGACTCATGTTCAGTGAGGCCTAGCATCATCTCATAACTATTTGTATATCATATCATTACCTATTTCAGGATATATCTTGGGCCAAAACATCTGCTTTCCCAACCTAGCTTGCTCTCACAAAACATTTACATATAACCTCCCATAAGATATATATATTTATATATCTTGTCATCTTAGGCCAAAAATGCACCCAAAAATGCCACAAAAAAACCTTCCCATATTTTCTCACAAAAATATGCTCAATGAGTCTCTTGGAGAGACTCACTGAGGGAAGGGTAGGCAGCGAAGATGGACCTCAACATACGGTCGGTTTCGTTTTATCTCTCCATCATAACCTGCATGTTGGCCTTCATTGACTCCATCTCAGTCTTGGAAGCTTCAACTTCTTTCTTATGCTTTTCAATCAAAGCTATATACTCTCTCTCTCATTCCAATGACCGTTGTCTTGTAGACTCTGGGATCACCATCTCTCCCAATCCTCTTGCATAACCCGGTCGATGCCCAAGCACCTCTCTGAAGACACCCGCTGCTACTTCGTTAGTTCGATTATTTGGTTCTAGAGTATCCAACTTTCCTACCATATCCTTCTGCAATAAGACATAATGAACCGATTATGTAGGAAAGTGTCTTAATAATGCATTTTTAAAGAATAGGTAATTTGTTGAGAATATACTCACATAAATGTCTTCGGTGGCAGGTGTCACGAATTTCTTTTTAGTGTGTGCATGTTTACCATTAATTCTAGAATAATGACTTATTGCGGCAATTTTATTACCGGCAGACCAAAAATCGCCGCAATAGGCCCATTTTCTTATAGTGGTAGGGTATCTAATCTACAGCTTGGAGGTCAGATGGGGTTTCTTCCGCTCGAGGTATACTTTAATATTTCAAAACATTGATCGATCATAGCCAATTTTCGTTGATTTTCAGAGAAAATCAGAACAACAAAGCATACATATCAGGGTAAAGGCAGATCACATGCATGCATGGAATACAAACTCAAAAAATTAAACTCAAATGCATATATATATTTTATTTTTTTCAGTGCATGCAGAAGATCAAGAATACAAACTCAAAAAATTAAACTTAATAATCTATGACGGTGATTCATTTACTGATCTTAGGAAGAAGTTAGAACGGGTGAAGTTTGAAGGAAATTAATGCTTATAATAAATTATCCTGGAGAGACTCAATAAGCTGCACTTTTTCCCCTAATATTTTGATTTCCTCTGATCTATTATCTTCGTAAGAAAGTTTAATTGTTAGATGGGTATGTATATACGCACGGGGTGCTGAAGTTAATAATAAAATATGGAGTAATGTATCTTCTTCTGCATGCAAAGGGAAACACAAACCATACACGTGGCATGGGGAAGTATAGGAAGTCCGAGTTTTAGATGTATTAGGTAGAAATTTAACTGAGCAAGCAATTCAGTTGTTTAGCTGACACTACAACCTTGATTTTTCTAATGATTAATCACACTATATATTAAGGTGACATCACGGCCGATTCTTTTTTTATTTGAGAAGATAGTCCAGGGGACAAGGAACCTTGGTTGAAGAAGCAATCTTAATTGTCTTTGTGTGTTTGTGTTTGTGAAATCTGTCAGTAGCTTTTGTCAATAACTAGGAGGTGTTTTGAGGTTTTAAATTAAATTAAATTTGAGAATTTTTTCCCATACTATCTCTAAGCTTAAGTTGGAAATTAATATTTTAAGATTGATCATTAAGTACTTGTGCCGATAGCAAAATATCATGAAGAGGAGGGAAGATGGGGGTTGGTTTGTTACTTGATTAATTTGACTCTATGCCCATTGATGTGATGCTTTAATATGATCAGCTTTATTTACAAGTTTGAAAGAACTATATTATAACTAGCTAGCTTAAAAATAAGGCACATAAGATTATAACCTTCTTTACCAGATCATTTTGATCAGTTCATATCTGCATGCGTACATACATACATATTATATAGGAATATATATTCTGTATATATATATATATATATTTATATATTTGTATGCAATTTACACAATCTTAATTCCAGAGTCTTGTTTGGGAAGGTCATTCCCTGCCATCAGTCTTCAGAGATCGTGGTTGGGGACCTATCTTAGATAGTCTAAGGGACTCATTGGAGACTGTCGCCTATATCGACATTGTTTCTGAGTTCTATAGAGAGCTTGGTGGTGCCAGCCCAGATGATGGAGGGGCATATAGCATCTCTGTCCAAGGAGTTCCGATTGTATTTTTACGGGACAGACTATCTGAGCATCTTCGTATTCCTAGGTTGCCAGATGCATATCTGAACATGGTGCCTAGAGAGTCTGATCCTTCAGTTGAGGTAGAGACAGTTGAGGAGAAGGCACCAGTTTATTATACAGATGAGGTCGATATCATTGCTGATCATGAGGTGAGGGATTTGGTTGTTGGTCCAGATGCTCCCCTGTATGACGGGGCGAAGAGTATCAAGCAGGCAGATCTATCTTCGTTCTTCAAAATCCTGAATTTGATAATCGCCAACAACATCGACCCTCTGCAGTAAAAAACAAAGGTTGGCATTGATCGGACAAAATTTATGATACGGGTCACTCGTGGCATTCCTATTGATCTGGTGGGGTATATATTCGATAGGATTCGATGAGAGTTCCGGTACATTTCTATAGATATACTGCCATTCGGGATCCTGATCACCCGATATCTATTATTTGCCAGTGTTGTGCCTGATGTTGCCGAGCGTAAACAGCAGCCGATGGGATCGATCAACAGCACTACCCTCTCACGCAGCACAGGACACTCGAGACTACGTCTTCGTGGATAGCATCCAGACCCAGTTGATCCTCAGAGAGATGCACAGCCAAGAGATCATGGACCACAGGCCGAGGCATCAGTACATAGCACTACACGTGAGGACATGGCTGAGATCATGCATGCAGCGATCAGTGGACAGACATCAGCGCTAATCGATGCAGTGCGTAGTGAGGTCCGTTCTGCTATGTCTGATTTTCGTACTGAGATTATTGGTAGCATCTCTGAGTTACGTACGAGGGTTGATGCCATGTTTGTGACTCAGGTCACTATTAGTAATCGACTGACACAGATAGAGGAACGTTTAGCTGAAGTCGAGGAACTGTACAAAGAGTTGGGGTCTTAGTATTTTCTATCTTTTATTTATTTTTTCTTTTGTTTTTAGAATGGACAATATTTAGTATTTTGTAAATTCACTATTTATTTATGAAATAGTCTTATTTTATATTTCCTGAACTAATTATTGATTTATATTATTCATATTATTTCATCAATAAATTTATTATAATTACTAGTTAATATAAATATAATTCTCTTTTTTTTTAAAAAAAAAATATGCTCACCGTTCGAACGGTCAAAAGTTACGTTCGAACGGTATATCAATTTCCCGGTATAATAATCTAACTTATCGCGCCAAAATTTATGTTCGAACAATCAAATTAGCCGTTCGCATGATGATTCGTCACTGTTTGAACGTTTTTATTTTTAGGAACGCCATATTTCATCCCTAAATATAACGTTCGAACGATGTGTGATGCGTTCGAATGGAAAACGTCTTTTTGGGACAAAAAATAAAATTTGTCCCTAAATCTCACTTTTTGGAACGATTTTTATTTCGTCCCAAAATGTGATTTTTGTTGTAGTGAACATAGTAATGACGTACATTAGAAAATTTTCAACATATATAATTATATATATTTATTAATATTACTTTAGTGTTTATTTTGGAATTCATGGATTATTTGAAAAGAGAGATTACTTTTGCTTATGGAGTTTTTTTTTTTTTTTTTTTTGAAAAATGGGTCAATGTTCAAATTAAGGACCAGCGATCGTTGTTTCAGCGGTAGTGGACCAGTGGTGCTCCTTTTCTACCCTGAAGGGAAAGGTTTGAAACTTGAATCGCTCCAACATGACAAAAGCATTTTTAAAAGCTGACTCATCATCCCTAAAAATAAAATAAATATGTTTAAAAAATAATATCTTATTAAATAATTGTATAAAAGTGTTGTGTAACACTAATATTTTTATGGTTTTACAGTTGTAAACAGCTGAATGGAAATTTGGGATTAATAGTCTTCTTGGGCTTGTTTCACTGTTTCACCATCAGTGGACAACTAGTTCATAAGGTTGTGCATGTTAAAAAAAAAAAGAAAAAAAAGTTCACAAGGTCATACACAGTGTGATTTAAGAAAAATACTACTTGTCTCAAGAAATCATGGATCGCGACAGTCTCGATAATTTGTTTTCCTAGTTAATGATTAAGTAAGTATATTTTAATAGTATTATATATTTTTTAAAAATATGTAACGGCATAAAAAATAAGTAAATTAAAAAATTAAAAAAAATAATAATAATCTTATATCGAGATCATTCGCGGACTACACCATCCGTAGCAGGAATCCTTAGGTTATGCTTAGGAGGAGAGATAAAAATTTTGTGTTTTGTTTTAAAATTTAAAATATTATTTTTTAGTTTTAAGATTTGAAAAAGTTAAATTGGAATTTGAAAAAGTTATATTGGGATTTGAAAAAGTTGAATTATTTATTATATTTTATATGGGAATTTGAAAAAGTGTAGAAATGAGATAAGATGAAGATGAGAATTTTGAATAAAATGACATCATTAGAATGACATCTCCTGAAAACCTCATTCATGATCACTACATTAGAATGAAAATGACATGATCCAATAAGATGCCAGACTATTGCCCGCGCGTGCATATCAATTAGATGCCAACTACTATTGTCGGTGGATATTATAGCTGGCGAGGAAGACACGATCCAAAAAGATTCTTTCAGTTCCAGCTGCATGCATGCATGCATATGGTGCCCGTTTGGCCTCCTTCCAAAAGTTTACCTACAATCAAAACAAGGGCAATTAATGAGATGACGTGTGTGTGTATATATATATATATATATGATATTTACTGCGTACAATCATGCATACAAAATTCAAAGGTTACAAATATCATATACATCACATGTTCATTGACATAAGTTAATATAGATATCATTCTGGATCATGTTATGGTAACCACACGTCATATGTGCGGCCATAATTTCTTTAGGATATGGTTCATTTACAACCGATGACTACAAAGTCGCTTTTTTTTTTTATGAGTATATAAAATTTATACATCTTAAGACTGTATCTAATAAATATATATATATATATATATATATATATTTTTTTGAAGTGAAAAAAATTATATTTGCAGCAGTGGCCAACTTCAGATAACTACAATAGCTTAAAAGTACAACAAATAAATGATATATAACCAATTGTAAAGTTCCTATGAGATAAGATTAAACATTAATGTCAATATAATCTTCCACTTCAAAAGCATAGATCCTCTCTCCAAAGGGATAAAAACATGCTTAAAAGCTAACGAACAAAACCATATTGATAAAGATATCATTCCATGAATACTCTAGCACCCGGCAATTTGACAGTAATTAAGTCATTACTTTCAATGTGAGCTTCTGTTGGAAAGATCATATTGAGCATCTCTTCTTCCTCGATACATCTAATACGTACGTAGGCCTGCAACCTGGCCTGCCATAAAATGACCCGAGAAATCATTTTAGTAATACGTACCCTTTTTTCTTTCTCAAGACTTCAAGCAACTTTGCAATTAGATAAATACGGGATTGGTTGCAGTCACGGCCTGTTTCTTACCCCAATTTCATATACTTTTCAAATTTGGTTATGTTTTATTGGAAGAGGACGGTAGCTGATAAAGTACTTCCTCCCACAGAAAAACAACCGAGTACTTCGATCCAGTTTATAAGCTTAATGAAATAATTCAGATCGGGCCTAACCGACGAAACCTCGATCGGGTAGACCTACAATATATTAATCGCTGAACATAAGTAGCAATGAAAATACCGACCTTTGACAATTCCCCTCCTCAAACATAAAATCTAAACGACCAATATGATGGAGAATTGAAGCACAAACAGTTGATTCGTCTGCTGCAACTAGCGGCCTCATGTCCAAAAAAGATTAAAAGAACAGAAACTTACGGCAAAAGCCGAAGTGGGTATCACAATAATCATGATATATTATAAACTTAGTAGCAATAACTTCTGGTTTGGAATTGACCACTTGTGGAGCAGCCTCCATGAGCAACATCCAGTGGTGGTTGTCACTGGGATTTGAAGACATGACGGAGCGGGAAGTGGAAGTCAATTTAGTTGACGTTGAAGTACTCGCAGTACTTGGTGTGGCAGAGAAACATGCATATATAAGAAATTAAAGAAGAAGAAGAAGAAGAAGAAAACGAAAAAGAGAGATGTTTACAGTGGTTTGCTTTGGTCGGCTAATTGGGGAAGGACGGTGCTACTCCCATAGAGGGAGTCCACCGAAACCACCACCGAATAGGCAACATTGTTATTATCTTTTTTCTTCTTTTTTTTCAAGTATTTTTTTAAATTCATGAAATTTTTTTTAAATGAAAAATAGAAATTCATTTTAAAATAATTACTTAACAATTAAGTTAAAAAAATAAAAATAAAAAAATGCAATCGTGGGAGAAGCAATTTGATGTTTACAGTGGGATCTTGGCGTTGCCTTTTGTGGCCGGGCTTTTCTTGCGAATATATGTAACGTTATATATGGTTGTGGCCGAGGGGAATAATTAAGTCATTATTTTTAGGAAAATGATAACCATGCATATAATTAATTATGACACTCCCACTCAATAATAAATAATAACAGCAACATGATATATATCAGCATGCGTACATAGGCGTACTTAAATACATGAAACCAATTAAGCACAAACATTAATATATATATATCCGCTGAATATAGATGATGACAAACATATATAGAAACACACATGCATGCATTTAATTTGAAATTAAATACCAAACCAACAGCTGGTTGGTATTTATTTCTTGAGGCGGCTTTTCAAAGTTTCGAGACTAGCTTCCATTTTTCCCATTTTTTCCCCCATTTCCTTTATTGAATTTAGCAATAACTCAATGTCTTGTATCAGAGTTTGAGCCCATGCAGGAGGCGCACTACAAGGAATTCAGTTTTTTCCAATGCTACGAATTCGCCACTAAAAGTCTAAAAAATGCTGCAAAACTTATTTGCAGCGAATTTATAATTGCTGCACGTTGGTTGCCAAAGGTCGGTCGCCATAACTTTTTACCAGCAATTTCAAATAATCTCTGCAAAAAACCTTATTTGTGGTGCGTTTAAATTGCCACAAATAGTGATTAGAAACGCTAAAAAAACAAATCCTACAATTGCTGATGTAATGGTTGGGAAAGCTTATTTCTGGCAAATCTATTTTGCTGTAAATTAATAAAGTTTTGCCACAAAAACATTTCGCCAGAAATGTATAAAATTTCAACGTGAATTTCTTTATTAAATCGCTTCAAATAGTCTTTTACAAAATAAAAATAATACTACTGAAACTGTATGGCTATTGAAACAAGTAGGCTTGCTGCCGTGCAACAAGGTTCGATAAAGCATATCGTTGGCTATTGGATGCGCCATATACTTTAAATGAACATGTATCTCCAAGAGAGAGAGAGAGAGAGATTAGAACTTGATATGAGTCAGCTCAGAAAATAATAAAATTAGTAGCAAAAGCATTAGCATGCAAAGGAATATTCACCCAAAAACAATGAAATGCGAAAGGGCTTTGTAAAGAAAATTGAAAAGCGCAACAAAAAGTTCACATGGTCAACTGAAAATGAAAAAATGGGAGAGGAACAAATATTCCCTATTAAACCTATCAAATTTTCTTGATGAGTTCTATCTATGATTGGTTCACACAAAACAATGCTGGAAGTTCCATCTATACTAATCCGAGAAAATTCTGTACAAGCAGCCTTCCCTGTAATTGTAACACCCCACTCCGCAATAAAGACATTTTAGAATTTTTGGGGAGCCAGTGTGCTACTACTGAACTTAACTAAAACTTTTTCTTTTAAATAACGAGCCAGATGCAAAAGATTTCATAATTAAAATAAAATTTAATTAATACTTAAAATCCAACATAGAGTTTGCGGAAGCACTTATTTTAAAAAATAATACGGAAGTCTCATGTGCTTATCAAAATAATCTACTGAAATCTTAAATCATAAAACTTAATTATAGCAAAATCTGTCTAGGCCTCTGCCTCGCCTCCCGGGATCAAGTCCTGTCCTGCAGTCTCATCCTCATAAATGTCATCACCTGGGGTGGTTTAAAAATATGAAAACAAACTAAAATGAGTCGAATACTCAATAAGCACACATCATATAGTAAACATAATAAACATAAGGTTTCTTGAAAAACGTGCTTACTTATAAATACATATGTAAATAACATGAACATGAATATGAGCTTATCTTTCACTTGTCATAGGCCGTTACCCACTGTTGACCCCCGTGAGTTTGGGTTAGCGAATCTAAATAGATTCCGATTCAGCCCGTGGCCGCGGGTTGTGGAATCCATACATAAAGAAGACATACTGGGTGCACTACCAGCATGTACGACCTGGCAATGCAATATGCCCATAACATAGGTACCGTCTTCATATCATAGCATAGGTCGTTCCGTATCTTATCATTCTTATTTCATCATAATCATACTTGCATACTTATCATATCATAGATTTCAAAAGAAATCACATTCATACTTGTCATATCTTGTCATATCATAGATTTCAAAAGAAATCATATTTATACTTGTCATATCTTGTCATATCATATCATAGATTTCAAATGAAATCGCATTCTCTCATAACATGTCGTGATGCATGACTTCTCACATAAAATCATGATATTTCATAAATACTTTAATGCATAAATATTCACATAAAATCATGCATGACTTTTCATAAATTAATTTAATGCATAACTCTCACATAAAATCGTAACTTTTCATAAATCTTTTGATGCATAATTCCTTTCATAAAATCAAAATTCTTTACATAAAATCATGGATTTTCATAATTTTATCATGTCTTGGGTACATAAAAAGGGGCTTCCAATGGAGGGTATACATGCATAATATTTTATAAAAGACATGTCGTTTACCGTACATACGTGTAAGGGTATGATCATGTTACTTACCTTGCAGCGCTACTTCCTGAATCTCATTTCGTAACTCGTCACCGAAGGGTACGTGACGGGGGTTGGCTGGACGAGATGACGGTGACTCTGGGTGGCTAGGAGTGAGGCGACGCGGCTGGTTTACTGGGCTGGGTGGTGCGACGCCGAGAGAGGGAGAGATAGTACCGAGAGAGAGTTCTGTTGCCGAAGGCAACCGAGAGAGAGAGAGAGAGAGAGGAGGCTGGCGGTGGTTGTGGTTTCTTATGTTTTCTTCTGGAGGTCTCGGCTAGGGGTGGGTTTTATAGGCAAGGAGAAGAGTATTGTGACCATAAGGAGATGGGATAGGATTTGGAGTTGAGAGTTTGGTTTCCTACTAGGATTTGGAGTTGAGAGTTTGGTTTCCTAATAGGATTTGGAGTTGAGAGCTTGGTTTCCTAATAGGATTTGGAGTTGAGAGCTTGGTTTCCTAATAAGATTTGGAGTTGAGAGTTTGGTTTCCTAATAGGATTTGGAGTTATTAATAAGAGGATAAGGATGAGGCTTATGGGTGGAGATAGGGAGAAATAATGTTTAAATTCAAAAAACTAAAATTCTTGTGCTTAAAACAAAAAATCTGTTCATGATAAAATACTAATACTAATAATAATAATAATAATAATAGAAATAACAACAACAACAACAACAACAATAATAATAATAATAATAATAATAATAATAATAATAATAATAGTAATGGAGGCTTAATTCGAAGTTAAAAAAAAAATGTTTGATAAATTCTTTTATAGGCTTAAACTCATTTATTGAGCCTAATAAAATTATCCATAATTTATTCTTAAAAAATATAGAATCGGGTCGTTACAATCTCCCCTCCTTATATAAATTCTGTCCTCAGAGTTTGCCAGGCCTCAACAACAAACGTATTTATTCACCACCGTCCTTCATTGTCTTTATTCTAAATCCTTGATTCAATCGGTCGAACCTATAATTCCCAAGCTTTTAATCCTTCGAGATTTATTCTTAAACCTCGCTTATTCTCCTAAAATGGTAACCTCGAGAATGGATTCAATTACAAGCCTGATAATAATTTGACTAGAACAACTCCATATAAAAGTAATTAAAATCTCCACATGCAATAATGACCTCAAATAAAATTGTAACCTAAGACTCTCCAAATTTCAAATCTAAATTCCTATAATTCGTAC
Organism: Cyclocarya paliurus; assembly: GCA_029856935.1. NCBI lineage: Eukaryota > Viridiplantae > Streptophyta > Magnoliopsida > Fagales > Juglandaceae > Cyclocarya > Cyclocarya paliurus. Next base: position 22,077,131 of record CM056958.1, read on the forward strand.
TTAGCGATAGAATCACGTTATCTATAGAACATAAGAGTACCACAAATCATCATGAAATACCACACACCATATATAAATCTATGTCATAGCTTCAAAACCCCTCTAAATTCATTCCTAATTTCCTCAAATAAAACGTTACAAAATATAAGACTATTTCCTCGTAAACAATATGCATCATCAATCTTAAAACCAAAGGTTCCTGACCTAATGTTTAGAAGCTTCCTTACCTTTGCACTAAACTCCTTTCACGTAGTAGGTGCACTTTAACATGCGTGCATGTATCTAACAAATATTTCATTCATAATTTTTTTTTTCGTTAAAACAATAGTAACAGTAAAAAAAATACTTACTGTAGAGCAGAACTTGCCTTGGGGAGACCTTGGCCTAGACATTCCTTTCCTTCTTTTTCTATTTTCCAAAAACTTCTCTGTTTCTAAAAAAAATTTCTTTGCAAAACGTTTTCCTCTTTATTTTGAAAAAGTCTACAGAATCTTTCGACCTGGGCTCTGATACCAACTGTAACACCCCGCTCCCCAATAAAGACATTTTAGAATTTTTGGGGAGCCAGTGTGCTACTACTGAACTTAACTAAAACTTTTTCTTTTAAATAATGAGCCAGATGCAAAAGATTTCATAATTAAAATAAAATTTAATTAATACTTAAAATCCAACATAGAGTTTGCGGAAGCACTTATTTAAAAAAATAATACGGAAGTCTCATGTGCTTATCAAAATAATCTACTGAAATCTTAAATCATAAAACTTAATTATAGCAAAATCTGTCTAGGCCTCTGCCTCGCCTCCCGGGGTCAAGTCCTGTCCTGCAGTCTCATCCTCATAAATGTCATCACCTGGGGTGGTTTAAAAACATGAAAACAAACTAAAATGAGTCGAATACTCAATAAGCACACATCATACAGTAAACATAATAAACATAAGGTTTCTTGAAAAACGTGCTTACATATAAATACATACGTAAATAACATGAACATGAACATGAGCTTATCTTTCACTTGTCATAGGCCGTTACCCACTGTTGACCCCAGTGAGTTTGGGTTAGCGAATCTAAATAGATTTCGATTCCGCCCGTGACCGCGGGTTGTGGAATCCATACATAAGGAAGACATACTGGGTGCACTACTAGCATGTACGACCTGACAATGCAATATGCCCATAACATAGGTACCGTCTTCATATCATAGCATAGGCCGTTACGTATCTTATCATTCTTATTTCATCATAATCATACTTGTATACTTGTCATATCATAGATTTAAAAAGAAATCACATTCATACTTGTCATATCTTGTCATATCATAGATTTCAAAAGAAATCACCTTTATACTTGTCATATCTTGTCATATCATATCATAGATTTCAAATGAAATCGCATTCTCTCATAACATGTCGTGATGCATGACTTCTCACATAAAATCATGATATTTCATAAATACTTTAATGCATAAATATTCACATAAAATCATGCATGGCTTTTCCCCTTATTTTCGTCTGTTACCCAGCCGTTCCCGAAAACCAACCCCTGTTTCTCTTCCTGTCTGTGCGTTCCTCAGCTCCTAGTGCCGCCGTGAGCCGTCGTCCGGCGACACCACCCAGCCCATCTGAACCGCTACTTCCTGGCGACCTCCCCCATCCCGATTTCCCTCTCCCACGCTCCCTCCATCTCTTCTCCTCGCCGTGTAGAGCCCGAACGGCTATATAGCCACTGAGACGTCGTGCGCCGTTCGTGGCCGCCACTGCCCACCCCAATCTCCACCCCATCGGCCGGCGACCATCCCCTTAAATTTCCAGCCTCTCCCGCGCCGCCATTCTCCTCCACGCACGACTTTGGTGCTCCAGGGCCGCCGTCCGGCCACCAGCTCTTCACCACATCACCGGCGGCCCTCTAGCAACCTAAACCACCCAATCTCAGCTCCGATCTGTTACCGATGAAGCTATCAATTTCAAGTCTTGGTTTGACTCCATTCAAAAGTGGGTTTTTGAAACCCACGGCCACAGTGTATTTTACACTGTGGGGCTGCTATTTTGTCGCTTTCAGAGCATTCGTGATCCTTCAAAAATTATTATATAGCGCTGTTAGTATTTTTCCAAACATCTTTTGAGATTTTAATATATTTTTGCGTTAACTCATTTATTATTACTCTGATTGGTTGGAGTTGTTGTATGTTTGGTTATTGGAATTGGTTGGTTATTGGATATTGTTGTTGGTCTGGTACATTGCATATTGCACGCATGTTCATGTTTGTAAATTGAAAACTGAGTTTTTGTGTAATTGCATTCATGTTCATATGTTCATTGGAAAATTGAATTTTTGTGAGAAAAAGGAAAATAGACTATAGGGATGGTGGGAAGCAGGGATGGTGGTATAGTCTCGCCTGCAATTCCCGCCTACGATGCACGCGATAGGAATGGTGGTAAGTAGGGATGGTGGTAGAGTCTCACATGTGATTCCCACCTACAGTGCTCTAATAGGTTTTTGTTGTTTGGAAAGGAACTGTAGGGATGGTGGTATAGTCTCGCCTGTGATTCCCGCCTACGGTGCACGCGGTAGGGATGGTGGTGTTGTCCTGCCTGTGATTCCCCACCTACGGTGCATTCGGTATTGATGGTGGTAAGCAGGGATGGTGGTAGAGTCCCGCCTGTGATTCCCACCTACGGTGCATTTGGATTTGGTGCATATTTCATCATGTGCATGCAGGTTGGTTGGTAGCATTAATGTATTTTGATCTTGGGGATTGTTTGGATTATTACTTACCTGTGGTACCACTTTATGGTACCGTAGATTTTGATGCAGATGAGGACAACGAGCCTTAAGGATTGGCTCCGTGGAGAAGTGGCATGTGGTTGCTACTGTTTTGGATTATGGGATTTGTTTCCCACGTGTATATATTTGGCTTTTGCTGTATTTCTTGGATACTGTTTAACTATTAGTATGCTTTTATTTTGGTAAATTTTTGTAAATAAAAATTCTGGTACTTAGTAGACTGATTTATTTTAATCGCTGCGACTCTTTGGTGCTCTGGTTGCACGTTGCACACACTTTTTTTTGGTTTAAAGGAGGACAACACCTCCAGGATTGGATTAAAGCTCACTTATGGCTGAGAAACCGTGGTAATAGAGTGAGCAAAATACATCCTAGCTTTGACAGCAGAGAAACAACCAAACCAGAAAAATAAACCAACAACAGAAAGTATTTAGGGCCAACTACAAAGCATTTCTAACCAAAGACAAAAAAGCTACAGTAGAATACCCAACTTACTACTGGCCCTTCCTAATATGTGGAACACCCAACTTATCCGTTCGGATTAAGCCTCTAAGATTGGTTGGTAGATCATCCATGGAAATCCAGATGACATTAACTTCCCCCGACCCCAATCTTGCAAGGAAGTCTGCAGGATAATTTCCTTCTCTGTATACATGTCGGATGGTGAAAGTCAGCTCCTGTAACATCTGCATCAGCTCTTCCCAGTAGTCTTCAAGGTACCAAACATCACAAGACCCTCTTTTGATCCATTTTACAATCGTACTTGAGTCCATTTCCATTTCTACACTTGAGTACTTATCGTTGGGATGCGTGACCCGCGTTGTCATCATCCTGACGTCACGACTCCTGTGTTGTTTGTACGTGGGAGTCAGGGCGTCACATTCCCCTTCACAGGAGTATCACTGCTAATATCTTTTTCTTAGATAAACCAAAGATGCTTATTTAGTGAAGGTGCTTCATTAATATTCTCAATTAAAAACTCGTTTAATAGACAATTGAGTAAATAGTAAGAACCATGGCAAGGAGTTGCAGTTAAATATAAAGGTTGAATCGAATTAATCACATTTTCCGTGCTTCTTCCTTCTCGAGCATTATAATCTATGATTTTTATCTCAACAAATTTGTACTGCTGTAGTCTGCAAGAGATTAGAGCATGGCATACATTAAAAAAGATACAAGTTTACAAAAACAAAAACCGGGAGTTCATATAGGAATCTATGAGCGGCATAGCTTATAGATAGAAATGCCATAACCTTGGGAATATAAAACATCGATAAATACATTCATCCAACAACTTGGGAACCAATATCATTTCACCAATAAGCTCCATCTAGGTCTCAAATTCAAACATGTGATTGACCATCATGATATTCAAGGAATATATCTCGAGTCTTTTGGGAAAAAAACATTTACATCATCATTCCCAGCTAGAGCACCAGAGAAATCAGATTCTAATTGAACTTCCAACTACTGTAGGCTCCAACAAAGTTCAAACCCATCCAAGATAATGAAAATCATTTATATTTTCTTGTAAATTAATACACACTTAGAGCATTAATACCCACTCACTTGTGGCATAGAAATATTATCTTCCATCAGAATTTCATTATAGAGGCCCCAAAGCAAAATAAATATATATGAGCTAAACTAGAGAGAATAAATTAAAATTACTATTGTAGAAAAACTAGGCAATCCCACTCTACCAAACAGATCATAAACCAATCAAATCATGTTGGGGAAGTTGAGCAGTAGAAGAAAAATAAGCATCATGATGCCAATTACTGCCCCAAAAAACTTATTAATCATCAGCTAATTATCCATGGATAGTTCTTGATAACTGGAAACAGCAATTATAGCAAGAGATAGTTCTTGATAAACCAGAAAATTCTAATGAAATCCTTAGTTGTTTACTTAGTTATTAACTTGAGTAGAAGGTAAAAAAATACATACTGATTTCTAATAGTTTAACACATAAAAATGGAGGCCTAAACATAATTGAAAAGTGATTCAAATAGAGGAAGAAGTATAGTTAAAACTATAACATAACCTTTTTGTAGAAACTGTACAACATGGAACAAAACAAGGCAGAAAATCATCTCACCTCTTCAAGCAGTAGATTGCATGAATTATGCATGTTTCTACCTTCCCTCCACTTGGTTACACACCCAACTAAAAAAGTATTAAGGGAAAAATGTAAGGACAAATGAGGCTGGAAGACACCATGACAGAATCTGTTGCAGAAAATTTCAGAACTTGGAAGTGTGTTTGCTGCTATCTTTTTAGGTGCTTAACGTGAGCTAAGAGAGGGAAAAATGATGGAGTTTTTAACTAAATTGAACTTAGTCTTCTTACAAATGAAATTTAAGCCAAAGTTCCAACCTTGTAGAGTGAAGATATAATCTAGAAATGAAGGGGAAACTGCTGCAGCACAAATAGAAAACATCGCAAATTTCTTGATATACTTGGAGCTCTTACAGGTGGGTTTAATCCTACTTAGAGATCCTATTTTCCTTCCTTATGATTATCCACTCAAATACACAAGATATAGAAGAAAGATGTGAGAAAAGGAAGGTGACACTCACAACATAAATTCTGGATAGCCTATTTTACCAGCAATCATGAATTACTTCAGATAAGTGCTCATGACTTATCAAATCCATCCATAGTAGCTATCACCAACCAGAAAGCAGAAGCAGAAGATGGCCCACCCATAGTCTGTTGACCAAGAATTTGCTTGTAGATCTCCATGTGCAACTCTGGTGCCTAAGAACAATAAACATATATATCAGATTAATATGAAAAATCATGGAAAAAATCAATTGACACTTTGGTTTATGAGTTAAAGAGTTGGGTTATTTGAAGTAGAAAGGATATCAGTAGGGGCAGCACAATCCATCTCTCCACCGCATTTATGCATGGCCCAAACACTAAAGAAGCACTAATTCTCTGCCAGATAAATTCTCTGGCCCAAACACTAATCTTTTTTCCCAAGCAATATTGAGACAATGCAATGTCATCATCTTAAAAAAAAATTTGCTTATAGGAAAAAATCATTTGAAAATGCAATGCAAGTCATTAGATTAAAATTCATGAGCAAAGAGGGTATGGCTAGCATCCCAATATGCTAGCCATACCATCCACATTAGAAACAAAGACTGTAATCCTTCCCCTTCACAGGAGTATCACTGCTAATATCTTTTTCCTTAAGTAGTGAGTGTTTAAAAAAAGATTAAATCATTTCCATGGAAGCTCAGAGGGTGGTGGTGATCCAAGATGCATCAACAAAAGTTCATTCAAGTGTAATCGGGTGGGCACTGCATAGGTTATCTCTGAAACCTGGAGATAAGGTCACCCTACTCGCATTCCTTCATCAAGTTAAAAATCCTAGTACCTTATCTTTCATGGGAAGCAAATGGCAGTGTAAGAATTCATGTCTTTATGCCATTGAAGGAGATTGAAAGAAGGAGAAAAAGCAAAGCCATACATGCAAGAATTTTAAGTCATGTAGAATATATAACAAGCAAAATGCAGTGAATAGCTAGTTCTCTCTCTACTGCTGCACTTTTTTTTTAGTATATTATTTATTTTCTCCTTCATTATTATGTGCTTCTTATATATGTTTTTCTCCTTTCCTTGCAATGGGATTTAACACCAGAGTGGGATCCAGCTCAATATTCGGAGCAAATGAGAGATTCCTGGAAAGAGAAGTGAGTAGGATGAAGAATGAGTATCTCAACAACTCGGACATTGCTAAGATTTCCAAAATGTATGAACAAAACATGGTACTGCTAAATGCAACTACTACAATATTCTGCCTGCATTTGGATCAATCTTTCAAACGTAGAAATGAAATGACAATTTTAAAGAGCTAATTAATTGAGTCCTCTGATCTCTCTCTCTCTCTCTCTCTCTCTCTCTCTCTCTCTATGCATTAAAATCTCAAGTTAAATTTCAGATGGAGGTGGCTGCAGGGCCTTCTCCTAAGGCAGTCGTTCTAAAAGCAGCCAGAAGTCTAAAGGCAACATGGTTGATACTTGACAGGTCAAAAAAACCTAAATTTATGTGAATCTTCCTGATGATGAAATTAAACACTAAGTGGGTGGATGATGACATAACTTCACTGAAAAAGAAAGAATATGATAGCATGCATGCTGCATAGTCTTTCACTATTTGCTATCTTTTATTTATGTACCAATCATTTAAAAGATGATATATAAATATCATTTTTCCTTACATTAAATATAAACCATGATTGTCTACTTGTAAATGTAACGCCCCATTCTCGAGGGGTTCGGAGAGTTAACTCATGTCACTTAAAAGTCATTTTCCAACCACAAAGTACATACTCCAATTTTTCTCTATCACATAAAATACTCACACATCAATTACTCTGGTATAATTAAACTAAGACAACACAAAGTCTCAATATAAACATCAACCTCCCAACATATCACATCATCAAAGCACAACAAGCTTACTGAATAAGAATCCTCAATACTCATATAAACCTTCTATGCTTAATTCATTATTCTTAACTCATCTCACCCATGCTCCATATTCTGGATCCTCAGCTAAAATATTCAAATCATCTGAAAAATATTATGGAGATAAGGGTGAGTTATCAACAACTCAGTAAGCAGAGAACATATATTAGTATGCAAACATGAGCATTTACCGAGTTCAGAATGTAAAACAAAATATTTTTATTTTTTGAATGCAGAATCAGAACATGTTGTCAAATATATCAGAGCGAAAGTTCAGAAATATACATAATCAAAATTCCTTTGGCATAACATAACTGAAACATCATATCATAACAGAATTCCATATTTAACGCTCGTGGTAGGGTTGTGCAAACCCCGACGGCCAACCGAGCAGAAACAGAATGTGAATCTCCCCCTTATCATTCTCGGAGCCCCGAGTGTGCACATAGGAAAGACCACGCAGAAAATCACTTTGTTTCCAAAGTGGGTGCACCAGAAACAGAAAAGTTGTACCAACCCAAACAGAGGCCACAATTTTACACCCGTGGTAAGGTCAAAATAGAACAGAACAAAATGTCATGCCAGAGATTTCAGAAATCACATCATATCATATCAGAGTACAAAACGTTTTTAGAACAGAACAGAACCAAATCACAAAAATATAATTTATGCACAAAATTTCATATTCGCTCTCTTTTACACAGTTCAAAAACAAAATGTCAAAATAAGCTCATGTCTACACTAGTCATGACAGAAAATACTTTCTTCTTATACAGAGTTTCATGAGTAATGCATAATCTAGTATAGGAACCCCGCTTACCTGAACTTCTTAGCTTTTCAAAATTTTCCTCAAAAATACTGAACAAATATTAATCATCACCTATAAAAATCACATAATTCCCATAAATTTCCAATCAATCACATATTCGGATATTGCAGTCTAAGCTTGTAAAATAACCTATTTTAATTCCTCAAAACCTAAAATCTTCATAACCTCAAAATATATCATCACTCTTTAAAATCATCAATATCCATTTAATAACTTGGACTAAAACATTTAAAAGACTAACTTATTTACTATTGAAGTGTAATTATAAAATCTGATACTAGATAACATAATTATACCGAAATATTTTAAATTATACATCAACAATATAATAAACTAGATCATAGTAAAAATACAACATTATCAATTATTCTTTCGAAAGAAATAACAAATTTAAAGCACTTTAAGAAACATTTTTTACTAATATAAAATAAGATGAAACTCTCGTAACATTATCATAAAAATTATCTGTAATCATACTGAAACCCATCGTAAAACCAACCCAACCGAAAAAATATAAACTCAAACCACCTTGTGATTTGGTTTGTAATATTATAAAATTAACTAAGTCAGGTTTTCTTTTCTTCTTCTTTGTTTGCAGGGAAATAAGTCTACACCAGATCCTTTACTTTAAAAACAGTTTAAAATACTGTAAACGTAAATAAAATAGAGTCCACTGTTACATGTTAAAAGTTTAAAAGCAGATTACTATAATGGTAACTAAAAGGGTAACAAAGTAATTTCATTACCTAAATATATTATGCTCACCGAGAGATGGAGAGCATGGCAAGCGGCGAGTTGGGCACTGGCTGAGAGAGAAAGAGAGAGCAATAAGCGAGAGAGAGGCACACGGTGAGAGAATGAGGGAGAGACCGAGAGAAAGAGAAAAACGAAAAGAAAGGCATGAGCTTACCGGGGGCTAGAGGCGGCGTGCGGCGAACTGTGGTGACTGGAAGTCTTCGCCGGCAGTTTTTGTGGGATCACAACGTGGTGGAGTTCTCGGTGGAGGGTGGTTGCAGTGGCTCAAGGTGGGCGGAAACGAAGTGCTCTGTTTTTGGTATAGAAAACAGAGGCTTTTGGCTTAGCCAAAACCATGGGTTGTTGTCGCTATCCATGGAGGTTGTCAGATGTTTTAGGTGCAGGGGGTTTCGTTCACGTGGTAGTGAGAAACCGACCAACGGTGGTAGTGGTGTAAGGATGACGCTGGGAGGTGGCTGGGTTCACGAAGTGGCTCTTGGTGGTGAGTGGATGATCTGTGTTTTTGCGCAGGAAACAGAGGCTTACGGTGTGCTTGGTTCTCGGTGGTGCATGGCTGCGACTAAGGCTTGTAGCTTGCAGAGAGACTGGAGCTTCCGTGGTGGAGTACGGTGGTTCCGTACATGGATTTGTTGGCTGTTGGTGGAGGAGATTGCGATGGAGGCAGCAGAGTGGAGATCTCGGTTTGACACTTCGAAGAAGAGGACGAGCGGCACATAATCTAGGGTTGAGGATGCTTAATATATATAAGATATTTTGAGTAAACAGATAAAAACCTAGAGAAACAGAACGAAGGAGCGTGCATGAAAAGGAAAGTGTATGTGAAACTGGGCATGACGGAGTCTAGACTAGTTTCTACGGCCTGGGCTTTTCGGCCCCAAAAAAATATATGGCCCATGGTCTTTTTCCTAAGTTGATCTCAGCTCAACCTAAAAGAAAATACATTAATCTCATAAATTTTTTGAGTGAAGATCCACTTGGTCCAATAAAAGATTTTAAACCCAATTATCAAACCTATTGAAAAAAAATTATATTCCACCAAAAATATCTTAGACTTGAATTCTCTTCAAAAAAATTTTACTCGCAATTCCACATGGGCTTTTCATAACTATAAACCAAAAAATTTGTAAAGTGGGCTTGGCTGGACCTAGGTGTTACAGTAAACATGTTGACATTAGTTACTAAAAGTAAACTAAGATCCCAATTTTCTCAAAACATATATCCCAATTTTCCATGGGCAGAAACAAGCCCAAAACACATCTGCCTGGCAGGTATGCATAGAAGATGATAATCCATAAACACTTGCAAATGTGACACACAACAATGACAGCATAAAACAGTTAAATAGATTCATAACCAAGGCATTGGTCCATGATTTTAAAAAATTATTTAAAAATGCAATGCAAGTCATTAGATTAAAATTCAGTATGAATCATCGCTAATAAGGTTCAAATGAAATAAAAGTTGAGACTTTAAAGTTACCTTATCTGTGACTTCTAAGGACTTGTGATAGAGCTCGTTAGATGGATCCTACAAAAACAAAATCCACCATCAAACTTCTATGAGATTCTCTGACCTAAAAAATCCATAATTTAAAAACTCAGAAACTAGAAATTTACCTTGTCTACTGCCCTTTTGGAAACAATCACATGCCTTATCAAAATCTACCACTACTATGCGCCTATTTATAGTGTTGTTGAGGTATAGTAATTTAATACACTTATAGACTATAGTTGATGCTAAAAAGAAAGAAGAAGAAGTATAAGTTGAAGAAAAGCTCAAAAGACTAAGGGCTGCAAATTGCTGCTGTAATAGCTGTAGAATTGTTGGGTTGTTTCAGATGTGCTATGATGCAGCTGCTATTTTGACACTTCTAAAGATTGATTCTTATACAAAGGGTATGCTGAGTTTACTCAAGTATACAACAAAAGAACAAGATCTCAAAAAATTAAAGCATATATACAACAAAGGTTCTCCAGAAATACATACCAGCAGAACTCCCAAGTTATGTTCTGGAGGTGCTTGGAACTCACGGAGACTCTATGGCATGAAATGTGGAGAAGTAAATACAACATAAATATTTAGGAAAATAAAAACAAACAGAATGAAAACAAAAAAGTGTTTAAGATTTGCAAATACTGAGAGTTAAATAGGAATTACAACGTTTCCTCTATGGAATGAACTTCATTAAGATGTCGACACCAATATTATAATTAATAGGAGAAAAGATAGAAAGACGAGACACCAAAAATACATATAATGAAATTGTATGATGAATAGCATTACAAAGCAATCTCTATAAAACAGTGCCTGTATTTATTTATTTTTTGCACCCTGGCAAAAAAAGAGAGAAGAACATAGAGGCGTTGGTGGGCACGAATGGCCAATAAGGGAATGACTAAATATCCAGAGCAACTTAGCATCAACCTAAACAGATCTAATCAACACGTATGTAACATCAGCCAGTGAACTAAAAGTTAGGCCTAAGTCTCATACCACCATTCCAAGAGAGTTACATTAATAAAGTTGAACTAAAAGTCCTGCTACTATATGTGTGATTGCCTATCCTAGAAGTGACATATTTGCTTAATCATTACTTGATATTTGGCCTACTACGTGTTCAACCACTATACATCTTGCCAGAAAGAAAAGAAAAAATCAATTTAAAGACTGTAATCTCATAGGCTTGTGTTAAACCTTGAGATTGGTAGAAACAATAAGACTATGAACAATAATGGTACTTGTAATAAAATTGAGCGGTAATAGCAGTAGCAAATCATAACAGTGAGCAAGGTTTAAGTTACAACTGTGAATGCAAAACTCATTTTGACGCATATACTTATTGATTTTTATGCATTCACCGAAGGTTCTACCTTGAAAACTATTAATGCAGCTGAATAGGCAGATGAAATTTCAAAGAGGAAAGCAAGATTATGACGACAGTTAAGTAATAGTAACTCATATAAGATATTATATACTCATACAACATCAATCAAACCATAGTGTATGAATTATACAGCTCCAACTAAGAAAGAATTCTTTGTTTTATAAAAATTAAAACAAAAGAGTACAAATTAAAACCTAGTTACACCTTACACCATTAATGGCTAGCATAATTCATGGTTTTCCAAACGTTGAATACACAAGAATTTATTAGGACCTATCATTAGAACAAGAAAACATTCATATTAATAATGGGAAAATCTTATTCATGTTTTCAAGTTCTAACAAATAAAAATAAAATCTATCTTCATATATCCCTTCTGCCCCAAATTGGAAATTAGACATCAAGTTCATCAGTATGCACCAAATCTAGGTTCAAAGCCATAATCAAAAAATGCATGATATCAACAACCCATATACAAACTAGCGACCACACAGATATTTCTACAGTACAAGTACAAAACACAAAACCCAATCTCCAAACGGAACTAAACCAAGAAATCAAGCAAAGATAAAAGGAATGAAAAGAACCCATATGTGAAAATCGAAGGCAATATCAGGGGTGGTCGTGGTGGTTGCTTGGCGTGGAGTGGTGGCTCGAGAGGAGCACAGTGGCGTTGAGGAGAGCTGGTGGTCGTGGGTTGCGAACAGAGCAAGGGAGAGAGGGAGGACCTCAGGTTGCGGGGCTAGGCGTGGAGGAGAAGGGAGCTCCGACGAAAAACTGGCAACAGCGTTGACATGTGGGTGTGTTACACGCTGCAGTATGAAGGTTATGGAGCTATGGAGGTACGAGATGCAAAGTAACGAGAGAGAGAAACAGTTATGTGTGGCGGCTAAGAAGGGAAAGCATATCTCAGAAGACATAGAAGAAATGATGACTCATGGGCTGAACGAAAGGCTTACATGTTGGGCTTGACCCAACTCTTATCTGTTATTTCCTTTTTATGTAATAAAGATCCATAGGCCTGAGTACTGAGGGCAGTTTAGCACTTTACTTGTTTTAGTATATAACCTAACAGACTATGCTGTAAGAACTATCCAGAATATTATCACATTGATTCAGTTACAATTTGGAGGTGCTCCCCTCGAAGAGAGCTTTATCAAAATTCAATATCCATTTCCATTCCATTTTCCTATCTATTCCATCTATCCCACGCCTTGACTGTTACAAAGTGGTATTCAGAGCCTTCGATTCTACACCAATGGCTAAAGGAACTCGTCTAAAGGATCTTCAGGTGGGGTTCCAAGCATTCAAGAAATCCACAGAAACTCATGTTCAACATACTGAATCTCAATTCACTACCATTGAAGTGGAGATGCTTGCAATGAGGAGATAGATGAAAGCTATGATGCAACAATTCTCAACTGTTGCAGTAGATCTGCACAACATGAACAAGGTCATTTCAGCAGGAGCAAATCACAATGAGGACAAGAGCAACTCATAGCAACTCACACATCATACCGTTGAGATCTATCCAAGAACAATAAGGTTGGATTTCCCAATATTCAGGGGAGACAATCCCCATGGTTGGCTTTATAAGGTCAAACAATTCTTTTCATTCCACAACACACTACCACATCACCATTTAAGGCTGGTTTCATTCCATGTGGAGGGCAAGGTCCCTGTATGGTTCCAAGATCTAGATGAATCGGGAGTTTTATCAAGCTGGGAGGAATTTGTGATAGCCTTGTTAATAAGGTTTGGTCCTAGTAGTTATGATGATCCTGTGGAGCAACTGACTAGGCTAAGACAACTAGGCATGGTGGATGAATATAAAACTAACTTTGAGGAGTTATCAAACAGATTGAGGGGCTTATCTGAGTCCTTTAAGTTGAGTTGCTTCCTTAGTGGCCTTAAGGATGAAATCCGCTTGACTGTGAGGATGTTTGATCCAACCAGTTTGATGGCAGCTTATGGGCTTGCTAGGATACAAGAAGAAAAAAGTTTTACTCCTTAAGAAATTCAACCACAGATCCACAAACAACACATACAGTAAACCAGCCATCATCAAATATAAGCCAACCTACCAAACACCATAGCAATTGACCCAAACACAAACCCAAACACAGACCAAATATCCAAACACAAATTATCCCAATGCAATTGTTCCTGTCCAAAAGAAATCACAAAACCAAATGAAAGAGCACAAGGAGAAGGGCCTTTGTTATCATTGTGATTCCAAATGGAATCCAGGCCATAGATGTCACAACCCTAAACTATATTTGATTGAGGAAGTGGAGGAGGACCAGCTTCTTGTAGGCCATGATACTGGCCAAGTGCCCAACCATGATGAAGTGGTGGAAATTCTTGACAAAGGAAAATGTCTAGAAATTCAATTACATGCCATTTTGGGTTCTCTCAACCCAAGAACAATGCGGATCCGAGGTAAAATTTGGGCTCAAGAAGTGACTATTTTAAGAGACTCGGGTAGTACACATAATTTCCTTGATCCTGCGATACTAGCTCAAGTTCCCTTAGCTGTTAATGAAGAGGAAAAGGTGAAGGTGAAAATCGCTAATGGAGATCAAAATAAAAGTGAAGGCAAGGCAGTGGGAGTTAATGTTAATATGCAGGGGCATCTTTTTAACATGGACATGTATGTCTTAGTATTGGTTGGGTGTGATATTGTCCTTGGGGTTCAATGGTTGCAAGGCCTTGGATCCATCCTTTGGAATTTTTAGCAACTCACTATGCAGTTCACTTATAAGACTGCAATAGTGATTTTAAAAAGGCTCAAGAGTACAAATTTAATTGAGGAAGGGAAGGTGCCTAAGTCTAAAAGTTTAGAACAGAAAGGGCTCCTTTTACAGTTAATTGAAGACATTCCAACTACCAAGAACCCACCTATTCCTGAACCTGTACAGTCACTCCTCAATCTCTATCCTAATACTTTTACAACACCTACTGGCCTACCACCAACAAGATCCCATGACCACAGTAACACCCTCCAACCAAACACTAACCCTATTTCAGTCAGGCCATATCGATAAACCTATTTTCAGAAAGATGAGATTGAGAAAATAGTTAAAGAGTTGCTGGAATCAGGGGTCATTCGACCCAGTCAAAGCCCCTACTCCTCACCTGTGCTGCTGGTGAGGAAAGCCAATGGCTCATGGTGTTTTTGTGTGGACTATAAAGCCTTGAACAGTGTTACTGTCAAGGAAAAATTCCCTATACCAGTGGTGGAGAAGCTCATGGATGAGCTGCATGGAGCTCAAGTCTTCTCAAAACTGGACCTCAGGTCAGGTTACCATCAGATTAGGGTGTGGCCTGAAGACATCCCTAAGACGACATTCCAAACACATGAGGGCCACTACGAATTTTTGGTGATGCCATTTGGCTTAACCAATGCCCCATCAACATTTCAGAGTCTCATGAATCAGGTTTTCAAACCTCATCTCAGAAAATTTATTTTAGTTTTCTTTGATGATATTTTAATTTATAGCAAAAACAATGTTGACCATGTGGGGCATCTTCAAGTGGCTTTTGACATCCTAAGGGAAAATTCATTGTTTGCAAAGCTTAGTAAATGCAATTTTCGCTGCCCAGAAATTTCTTACTTAGGCCACCTGATCTCGAGCCAAGGGGTATGGGTAGACCTAGACAAACTCAAGGCCATGCTGAACTAGCCAGTTCGTAAATCCTTAAAGGCCCTTAGGGGTTTTCTTGGGCACTAAGTTGACAAACTTGCTAAAAAAAGACAATTTTCTATAGGATGGGAGGCCCAAACAGCATTTGAAAATTTAAAGGCTGCCATGACAGCACCTCCTGTCTTGATTCTTCCAGATTTCAAGTCTCCTTTTGTTATAGAGTGTGATGCCTCGAGAGGCGCAATTGGGGCAGTACTAATGCAAGGAGGCAGACCTTTGGCCTTCTTTAGTCAAGCTCTCAAGGGTAGGGCCTTGGGGCTCTCCACTTATGAAAAGGAGTTACTGGCACTGGTTTCCTTAGTCCAGAAATGGCATCACTACTTACTGGGCTAGCCCTTTGTGATCAAAACTGATCACCAAAACCTGAAGTTTTTGCTTGATCAGAGGATAGGTACGGTCATGCCACAAAAATGGGTTGCAAAACTTATGGGCTATGATTTTATTGTTGAATATAAAAAAGGGAAGGAGAATCTTGTAGCTGATGCCCTTTCTAGACATAGCTCAGAGGAAGAAGTCACTATTTCTCTTTTATCCTTGCCCACATGGGACTGGATGAGTGAGATTAAGTCCCTTTATTCCACTGATACATAGGCTCAAACCCTCTTCCAGAAGCACCAAGAGGGTACCTTACCTCCACCTTATTCAGTGAGGAATGGTTCTCTATTCTATAAAAATAGGGTCTATATACCTACCCATGACACTCTCATATTCAACTCCTGGAACTAGTGCATAGCAGCCCTCTGGGAGGACACCTAGGTTTTGATAAAACCATACACAAACTACGCAAAGATTTCTACTAGCTAGGCCAAAAAGCTGATGTCAAACAGTTTGTGAGAAACTGTGAGGTGTGCCAAACTGTTAAGGTAGACAATACACTACCTAGTGGACTCTTTCAACCCCTACCAATTCCCTCTATACCCTGGTCAGATATATCCATGGATTTTGTGGATGGGTTACCCAATTCAAGTGGATTCAATGCCTTGTGGGTGGTAGTTGACAGATTTACGAAGTATTCCCATTTTATCCGTATCACTCACCCATATATAGCCAAGATCGTGGCCCAGCTATTCCTAAAGCACATCTTCAAACTGCATGGCTTACCCCAAACAATCATTTTAGACAGGGACTCTACATTTACAAGCAAGTTTTGGAAGGAGTTGTTTATGCTTCAAGGGGTACAATTAGCTTTCAGCTCTGCTTACCACCCTCAAACGGATGGTCAAACAGAAGCCGTTAATAAGTGGGTAGAAAACTATCTCAGAAGCTACGTGGGGGACAGGCCCAAAGAATGATCACACTAGATAGCACTCACTGAATGGTGTTATAATACAAGTGTGAATGCATCAACTAAAACTACTCCTTTTGAGGCTTTGTATGGTTACAAGCCTCCAAGGTTGGTGGACTATACTATGGGCACAGCAAAATTACAAGAAGTTGAAGACACATTACAACAATGAGACCAGATATGGCCTCCGTTAAAACAGAACTTAATCAAGGCTCAAGACGACATGAAGAAATACGTAGATAAGGGGTGAAAGGAACAAACTTTTCAGGAAAGGGATTGGGTATACCTGAAATTATAGCCGTATCGACAGCTTTCCTTAAAGACTCGTCGAAATCTCAAGCTGTCACCCCACTTCTATGGGCCTTATCAGGTGGTCTAGAGACTTGGTGAAGTCGCTTACCGCCTACGGTTGCCGGATTTGGCCCAGATCCATGATGTGTTTCATGTCTCATAGATTAAGAGAAAGTTAGATCAGAATCAATCGACGGTGGCTACCCACCAGTGGATAAAAGAGGAATCTTTAAGCTCGAACCAGAAGAAACACTTACCAGACGCATGAAGAAGGTGAACAATCGACCCTTAATCGAGCTTCTCGTTTGTTGGCAGGGACAACCCCCTGAAAAGGCATCGTGGGAACCATATCACAAACTCTGTTTCGAATATCCTCACCTTGTGGACAAGGTGATTTAATGGGGAGGGTATTTGTTACACGCTGTAGTATGAAGGTTACGGAGCTATAACGGTAAGAGATGCAGAGTAACGAGACAGAGAAGGAGATATGTGTGGCGGCTAAGAAGGGAAAGCGTATCTCAAAAGACTTAGAAGAAATGATGGCTCATGGGTTGAACGGAAGGCTTACATGTTGGGCTTGACCCAACTCTTATCTGTTATCTACTTTTTACGTAATAAAGATCCATAGGCCCGAGTACTGAGGGCAGTTTAGCACTTTACTTGTTTTAGTATATAACCTAACGAACTACACTATAAGAACTAACCAGAATATTATCACATTGATTCAGTTACAATTTGGAGGTTCTCCCCTCGAAGAGAGCTTTATCAGAATTCAATATCCATTTCCATTCCATCTATCCCACGACTTGACTGTTACAGGGTGGTGGCAAACGACACCCCTAGCGGCCGCGATATAGAGAAATCCGAGAGAGAGAGGGGTGACACTAGATTCGGGGTGGTAAGAGATCGTCGGGGGGTTGGGGGAGAAGGAGGGTTGGGGGAGAAGGAGGGGGTGGCCGTCGAGGTGAGGTGGCGGTGGGGTGGTGGGAACGTTTGCTGTAGATTGTGCTCGGGAGGGATTCGGGAGAGAGAGGGGGGGGGGGGGGTGGAGACGGCTGGAGGGAAAAGAAGGAAACCTGCAGCTATTTAATTTTAATTGCTTTTTTTCGGCGAGTTAATATCACCGCAAATTATGAACACCTTGCCGCAAATGATGAAAAGGTTTTGTACAGTTTTCATAAATAAATGAAAATTCTATTTCCAGCGCTTTTTCATTGCCGCTAATAAGATTTTAAGTGGACGCAAAATATTTTACGGTGACGATTTTCACCCCAATAAAAATCTATTGTGGCGATTTTTCATTCGACGTAATGAAAATGACTCAAGCAATTGACAATTGTTTTTCATTTATATTATGTTTATCATTTATAATATGTTTTTGTATGCATGGACGGTAGTGTGCAGTAAATATAAATATATATATAGCCTACTACTCTGGCCTACCCCCCGCTACCCTGCCCCCCCCCGGCGGATGGGTGAGCGAGCTTCCCTGCACTTTCCCTGGCTCCGCACCCCTCCCCTTTTTAATATAAAAAATTATAATTTTCAAAATTTATATAAATAAGTTATATAAATATATTATATATTCAAGTTAATGGATTGCGTTCAGTAAGTCCCACATTGCTTAAGTATGACTATATATAATGGTTGGCCTAGGAGGCTAAAGCAATAAAAAATCCAACTATAATGAGTTTATATTTTTTTTGAATATATAAATTTCAATTTATAATTTAAATTATATTACAATTTGGATCTAAAATAAAATTTTAGATCAAAATTTTTTTTAGTCCCAATGTGTCATTGGGTGGAGCAAGGGGCGAGGCAGGATGCTATTTCAACCACACCCCCCGGTACCAGGGCGGGGTAGGAAACCCTACCGCCCGCATGGTGAGGAGCGGGGTGGGGGCACAACACCCCTAACTCTTGATAGTATTCTCATTGTTAAACTTGTTTTCTTTTTAACTACTCTTAGTACACCCTATGATCCCTATACAAAACCAGTTATCAGTATTCACTACAAGAGATATGCGAATATATGACGAATTATTTACAACAATAATGAAAATTTGTAAAGAAAACAGACTCATTTTAATAGGAAATAGTCATTTTGGAAGGAAATAGCTGGCCACAAATAAACAATGATTATCCTGCTATCGAAACTGAGTACATTAAGAAATTGTTTTCCCAGAGCCTGTTTGATATCAAATATGGTTGCTCCTTTCAAATTTCTGGTATCAGAGCTTAATTTGGCTTTTGGTAGGTGATTTATATATGTTCATCTTATCTATTGTATTCTTTTCCATCCTTTACTTCACACTTTCTTGAATCTTGTTCAATTCCTGTTTCTATTGATGCCACCCCGATTGTAAAGAATCCCAAGGACCGTCTCTGTACGACTCGTTTTGCTAGAAAAAACGTTTAGGGCATGAATGGGTAGATGGTTGACCTCAGGGTATGTGTTACGAAATGCAATAGATTTATGAGTGACGATAGGATTAGTGAGTATTAAGTTTATTTTTGATTGATTCCATGATAAATAAAATGTTTTGATATAATTCGTCTATTAGTTCTAGATCTAGTATACCCCTTGATATTATTAATGAGGATGACTTTTCTATTGAAGAAACTGATAATTTTGATTTTAATAAATGTAGTATTCCAAAGATTGATGCTAAATCCATTTACAAAACTAGTTGGGTTCAATCTGCTTTTAAGACTGAGTTTAATGTTAAAACTATTAAACAAACCTATATTATTTCTAAAACCCATGAAAAATGTTGCGTGTTTAACAGAAAATCGATTCAAGATTTTCTATGAAAAGGTTACAAATTTATGCATATTGGTTATGTTCAAGTTGTTGTAAAACCTCTCACAAGGAAAGGCATCAATGCTTTGGTACTTCTTTGTTTGTGTGATACTAGATTCAAGAAATTTAAACCAGCATACTTGGTATGATTCAATCTTCTCTATATAATGGTCATGTCCACTTCGATTGTTTCCCTTATTTAACTCTTGTCTTGGATGATCCTAACATTCTTAAAGTTTTCACTTTAAATATTTTGACATCCGAGTATGATATGGAAGAAGGTAGCAAGCCTCTTGCCATAATTTACAGTATTTATTATCGTACATTAAAAACTAATTAAAATGCTATAGCAATTTTAAAAACTTCAAGAAATAAAACTTTTTTAAATCAGAGTTCTACTCTTAATGCAAATATTTAAGTTCCAAAAATGATTCAGTGGACAGATATTACTCTTCCTAATAAATGGACTTTGGAACATGAAGTTCCTCTTGCTAAGGTTGTTTATGATGAACTTAACCTTGATTATATTCAGTACTATTTGAACGGTATTGTTAAAATTAGTTTTGATCAACTTTTAGAAAACAATGAAAGGAGAAATTCTCTTGCTAGAACTAGAAATTCTTTTGTTGGATCTATTGCTGATAACCCAGAAAAAATAGACCAAAATCTCATAAATTTTCACGAAGATTCAGTAAAAACTACTAAACCTGATTTAAAACTGAAAGGTGTCTCTACCGCCTCTCAAGTTAATTCTGCTTATTATATTACCAAGGATACTAAAGTATCTAAAGGTAAAGCCATAAGGAAAGAAACTAATAAAGAGGAAGAAGAAGAAGAAGATGCTTCATTTTATCCCCAACAGCTTCAGATGTAGTTGCTCTTATTCATCACAAACAACTTATTGTGATTAATAGAGTTTTTGAAATTAATTTAATTGCTTTATATAATGAATATAGTTCTGCTAAAAATAGTGATTAAAGAAAATCTTATCATGCTACTTTTTCTGATTCTAAAAAATTACGTGTTAAAAGGAAATAGAAAGAAAAAATGAATACCCTGCAGAAGCACATACTTTTCTTTGATTTCCTTGAAAATTATTATGTTTCTAAACTTAGTTTAAATGTTGTTAAAATCAATTTTGTCAAGGAAGAATGAAAGATAATGGTTAAATTTAGCCACCCTCCTTTAGAGACAATTGTTATTTCTCACAAGCGAGTAGAAATAAATGCCTATCCCTTTAAAGTACCCAATGCTGATTCCAAATGCCAACACTTGTACTGAAACAAAAAAGATTATTGAACAAAACAATTTTGTCAATCAAACTCTTCATATCATAGGTTAGCAGTTGAACCGTATTGAAGAAAAGGTTGAAAGTCATGTTTCTACTTCGACTCCCAAAATTGAAAACCCTATTGAAAAACCTTTGGTTATTTTACTAGAGAGTAGACCTTATTGAAGAAAAGGTTGAAAGTCATATCTGAAACTGTTGGGGATAAAGATGAAGCATCTTCTACCTTACTAGAAAATCTTGAATTGATTTTCTGTTAAACAGGCAACATTTCTCATGAGTTTTAGAAGTAGAATAGGTTTGTTCA
This sequence comes from Cyclocarya paliurus, assembly GCA_029856935.1. NCBI lineage: Eukaryota > Viridiplantae > Streptophyta > Magnoliopsida > Fagales > Juglandaceae > Cyclocarya > Cyclocarya paliurus. The sequence continues at coordinate 22,098,550 of CM056958.1, forward strand.
ACAATTTTAACATTGAACTCAGTCTTAAAAGCAGATTGAACCCAACTGATTTTGTAAATAGACTTAGCATCAATCTTTAGAATACTCCATTCATTAAAATCAACATTATCATTTTCTTCAATAGAAAAGTCATGCTCATTAATGATATCAATGGGCATACTAGATCTAGAACTAGTGATGAATTATATCTAAACATTTTATTTATCATGGAATCAACCAAAACTAAACTTAATACTCACTAATCCTATCGTTACTTATATATCTGTAGTATTTTGTAACAAATAACCTGGGGTCAACCATCTACCAACTCATGCCCTATACGTTTCTTCTAGCAAAACGGGTCTTACAGACACGATCCTTGGGATTCTTTATGACCAGGGTGCCGCCAACAGAAATAGGAATTGTGATATCCCGTATTTTAGTGTATTTTAACTGAATGATTATTTTAATTAATTTAAATATTGGTTCTCTTGTTTTAAAATTTATTGGGTTTCTCGTTGGTTTATTTTATGATTCTTAAGTGGTGAAATTTATTTTGATATGCTTTCTTAATATTAATTATTATTATGCATTTAAATTGCTCTTTAATTTAAATTAGTTTGTTTATGGGTTTTAAAATTATTGTGTTGGTTTTTTTATTATTTTTATTTAAGATATTCACTGTGTTTAAATTAGTTTTATTTAACTTACTATTTTAAAATTATTTTCGTTGGATCATTTTTGTGATTCAAATTGTGAGGATTGGGCCTCATTTCTTTCCCTTACTTTTTCTTTTTCATCTTTTATTTTTTCCCTCTCTTTTTCTTTCCTTTTCCTCTTCTTCTCTTCCTTGCTATTTCCTTCTCTCCCATCCGACACGAACACCTCTCCTCCTCTCTCTGTTCGTTTCTTTCTCCTCCATCCTACACCGCCTTGCGCTGCCATGGCCGACACCGCCCCTCCCTTTCTCTTCCCCACTGGCCGGCGACATCACGCCTCTATTTCTAGCCCCTCTCACGCTGTCGTTAGTCCCTACGCGCAACTCTAAGCCACGACTTTGTATGTGCTCTAGTGCCGTCGTCGCTCCTCCGTTGGCCACCACCTTTTCACCACACCACCCTCGACCTCTTAGCAACCCAAACCACCATTCCTCAGCTCTATTCCACCATCGGTGAAACTCCACCATCTACATTTTCGATTTGGGTATTTTGGGCCTTGAACCGCCTCCCACGCCGCCACCCACGTTCAACCACCACCACCACCACCACTAGCTTCACCGACACCTCTAAGTTATTCCCTAGTAATCTCAAGTCTTAGTTTGTCCCCATTCGAAATTGGGCTTTCGAGATCCACAGCCATAGTGCATTTTGCACTGTTCCATTGTTGTGCCGCCATTTCTAGCATCTCCATGATTCTTCAAAAAATATATTATGGCGCTGTAAGTATTTTTCCAAATAACTTTTGAGATTTAAATGTATTTTTGCGCTAACTCATTTTACTGTGATTTGGTTGGTTGTGCCGGCCTGAATCCGAGGAGTAAGGGGGTCTGTTGGATTGAAGGATGAAGTTGTTGGATGTGGAATATGTTGGGTTTTGTTGGTTGCTGGATATTTGTGTCGTGTCATGTACATTGCATATTTGCACGCATGATCATGTTTGTAAATGGAAACTGGGTTGTCGCATGATTGCATACATGTTCATGTATATATATTTGAAAACTAGATTTTCATGTGAAAAAAGATTTTGGGTGCGTGTGTATCACGACCCCAAGTCGGGATGGGGCATTATCACGGTGGAGCTCCTCTGATCACTCGGGAGTGGAATATACTAAGTGACACCCCCTGGGTTGTCACTAGGCGACAACGAGATTGGACGGGATGGTAATACTCTCGTGCTGACTGCACGGCCCCTCTTGCTAGCGGGGGGCTAGAGGATGCTTGGCCACGAACGCGCTGGGCACGGAACTAAGCAGCGCTCGTTATGAAATCACTCGCACGGTCATTACCCATGGTGTGACGAAGAGAGCCAGGGTGTGTGGATAATCCTTAGGAAGATCATGGTGCATATGGTAAAATTGGATTAATAGGCTATTTTCTGCAAAATTGTGTGTGTTGGATAAAAGGATTTTTGTGAATCATTTTCTTGAAAAATGACGGATTATGGTTTTTGGGCCAAAATTGGATTTTGGCGTGCCTTGGAAAATATTCATTTAGGGAAAAATGATATTTTGGATCTAATGCATATTTCACCATATGCAAGCATAATTGTTGATTGCATTAATGCGATTTTATCTTGTGGTTGTTTGGATTATTACTTACCTGCGGCACCGTTTTAGGGTATCGCAGATTTTGATGTAGATGATGCTGAGGATTTGCCTGAAGATTTGGCTCCGCCGGAGGAGTGATATGGGATCACTTGCTCGTGTTTTGGTTTTGTTTTTCCGCTTGTTGAATTATGTATTTCTGGAATTATTTTGTTTTTATGGATAACTATATTACCTTTCTAAAACGCTTTTGTTTTAAGTGGATTTGTATTAAACAATTCTGGTACTTAGTTGACTTATTTAATTTATCCACTGCGTTTTGTTATACACTTATTGCATGTTGCACACACTTCAGCACTTGTCGTTGGGATGTGTGACCCGTGTTGTTATCATTCCGTTACGATTCTTACGTTTTCGTAAGTGGGAGTTGGGGCATCACAGGAATTGAACAAGATTAAGAAAGTACAAAGTAAATGATGGGAGATAACACAATAGATAAGATTAACAGATAAAAACCATGCCTTGGAATTCGTACTTATGGTTCCTTTAAAATTGTTGAAACAGGTGTCTCTAACATTAGTTATGGTGACATTTTGAAATATATTGTTTCACCAGACTCATCTGAACAAATTGTTCGCTTCCATTCTAGAGTCTGGAATGCTGCATAGCTTAACTATAGTATTATTAAGAAAGAGATATTATCCATCGTACTATGTATTTCTAAGTTTTAAGGTGATTTGTTAAACCAAAATTTTTTATTACGGATTGATTGCAAAAGTGTTAAATATGTTTTAGAAACAATGTTGAAAACTTTGCATCAAAACATATTTTTGCAATATAGCAAATTATTTTAAGTGTATTTAATTTTAATATTAATTATATTAAAGCGAGCAAAAAAGCGCATGAACAAAAAAGTGATTTTAATATATATATATATATATATATATATATATATATATATACACGGCATTTAATTTATTGACCTTGTTTGAGCCGGCCAAATGCGATTCATATGCATGCATGCAGCTGGAATATTGGATCGTGTATTCCTCGCCAGCTCATGTAATTAATATGCAGTACTACTTGCGTGGTCTTGAGCCATCAATAAGTCTTTATATTTAATTCCAGGTGGGGCATATATAATTATGTAGGGGCAGTTGTGGGTTTTAGTAGAACTTTTTTTTATGACATTCATTCATTATGTAAAAATAAATATTTTTATAAATCTAGCGCTTCTAGCACTTCTTGGTGACAGATTCATAAAATAAAGAAGATATAATGCAATTAGTGCTAGGTGTCACATGCATTTGGTTTCATATGCCCAACTTTGTTTAGACAATTAAAAGAAAAAATACTACTCAAAGTTTTTTGTTTGATTTTGAAGATATTGAAATGGGACAATTAAGGTTGTACGCCAGGTAGGTAAACTATAGTAGTCATGCAATTTATAACACGGAGAACGACGGGCGGAACAGTGGGGCAGGCCAGCTAGACTACCCGGTTTTATTTTTTTCACCCCCCAGCGTTATCTCTCTTCTCAGTTCTCACCCCCGATCTCTCGCGTCGTCAGATAAGTTTAAATGACCTCGCCAACCGTAACAGGCACTATATATCGTCTTGATCTCGTGGTAGTTGTCAAAATAAAATAAAAATAAAAATTCTTCTTATCAGTAATTATTCACTATTTCACATTTCACACTTTATGAAAATCACTCTCACACTCAATGAAAAATATCCCTACACTCTATGAAAAAATTGCAGGTGTTGGATATGAGATGTGAGAGTGAATAGTAACTGATGAATAGAATTCTTCAATAAATAAATAAAAAAAGACTCTTGAGTCCTCTTCTTTTAGACGAGTTAAATAGAATATTATTAGAATATTATATTTTAATATTATTATTATTTTAAAATTTGAAAAAGTTGAATTATTCATTACATTTTGTGTAAAAATTTTAAAAAGTTATAATGATGAGATGAAGTGAAATCATTCTCTATCCAAACAAGTCCTAGCCGTCCTGTGTGGTCGATATGGTCATTTCATTTTAGTTCGTTTATATATATATATATATATATGGTAGTTCCTTAGCCGTCCCGTGTGATCGATATCATTTCTTTTAGTTCGTCTACCCCTGATCACAACGTCCGACGGCCAGGTGAGATTTGAGATACTCTTCCGTTTAATTTGGACATGTCGACCAACGTCAAGTAATTACTTCTGATCTTTTCGGAGCAAATATATTCTTGTTTTTTTTTTTTTTTTAATATAGCAACTATAATCTGTTATGGTGTGGTGAGTTTAACTTTCAATTTTGTCAATATTATAAAGAGAAATCATATTTTGAGACAGCAAAGTTTTTGTGCATCGAATGCATGATATATGGTCGTCTTGCTGAAGACGAATCATGTGTTGTACGTACAAGCTAGCTGCATTTGTTTCACCATAAAGAAATTTTCGTAAATAATTTCTCTGAATTTTTGGTGTTTGAAAAAGTGATCAGTAAATTGGTTTTAGTTTATCAATTATAAACCGATTCCCTCGATCTCTCGGGTTTCCTTCCTGAGCCAATCTTCCTCCTCTTTCTCACCCTTTCTATATTTTAATTTTTATTAATATATTTTGAGATCAGCATGATTTTTATTTTTATTGTTTTATTTCTAACATGTTTTTTAAGTTTTAATATGTATTAATTTCTTTTGAAAGCTAAAACATGTTTTAGATTTTTTTTAGTTTTCTAACAAATAGCTTGTCATGTGGCATGTCATGATCTCTTGTCTTGTTTTCCATATATGGATATCTTATATATGGATATTGCTTGTTTTTTTTTTAAACACATTATTAATTTGACTATCTTGATTTTCAAATATTCAGACGATACTTTCGTTTTGTTGTTGTTTTTTCCTTTAATAATTCAATTGCATGTTTATTTTCAATTGTATATTTAAGAGAAAGAATTGAAAAAAAAAATTGGAAAAATGAAAAATGCCCAAAATATTTTCTTGTAAATAAATTATGAGAACGATATTTTTAGTGTGATTAATTTTAATATATTTATTACAAGTACATTATCAAAATTTCTCAAGAAATTTTGAGAAGAAAGGGCTGAACCAATAATGAACTTTTTCACAAAAGACTTCATAAATGTAGCACTTCAAGACCTTCGGCTTAGTACTATAATTATTAATGTAATGGAAGTTTGAAGCCAAATGAGTAGGTGAAAGGATTTGACTTTATATTTACCTCGCCAACCGTAAAATGCACTATATATGCACTATCGTCTTGGTCTCGTGGTAGTTGTCAAAATAAGGAAAAAAAAAAACTCTTGTGTCCTGTTCTTTTTGGCAAAAAAAAAAAAAAAGTATTCTTAATTATTCTCAACAGTAATATATATATATATATATATATATATATATATATATATATATTAGTATCCTAATTAGCCGTCCCCTGCAGACTACTTACTACGGCCCAGTGAGATTTTAGACACGCTGCAGTTTTGGACAACATGCCAAAATCCGAGAAGGAGGCCGCCAGAGAACAGTACGTAATTACTTCGAACATTTTTTTTTTTTTAAATTAGCAAATATATTCTGTACTCTATAGCGTGGTGAAGTTTAATTTTCAACTTGGTCAATATCATAATTTAGAAAAATCTTATTTTTCCACCATATATAGCTTTTGTGCATGCATCGAATGTGTTGTATGTAAAAGCTTCATCATTTGTTTCATCATACAACAATCTTCGTAAATAATTTTTCTGATTTTTTGGTATTTGAATGTGTTTGAAAAAGAGTAAATGAAAAACAGTTTCGATCCATAAAAAATCAAACATTCTTTTCTGAAAATTGGTTTTAATTATTACAAAAATTCACAAACACCGATTTCCAATCAGCTTACCCGGCCGACAGCTCTTAAGTCTCAAATAAAGCACCATTCTTTTAATTTCTCACCGATGCCCCTCGATCTCTCGGGTTTCCTTCCTCTCCCTAATCTTCCTAGCTAGCTAGCTCCTCTTTGTCACCTTTTCTACGACATTTTAGTTTTTTGAAGCTATGATTTTTGAGATTTTGAGCTATTAGTTTATTTATTTATTTAATTCTAACAAGTTTTAAGTTTTAAAATTTTTTTTTTTTTACATGTTTTAGTATTTTTAGTTTTCTGAGTGCAATTAATGGCAGCTTAATTAATAATTGTCATGTGGCATGCATGCCATATATGATATATCTAGTGTCTTGTTTTTCATATTATATGGATATATATCTTATATATGGATATAATTGCTTGTTTTATTATCTAGATACGTTATTAATTTGACTACTACATATCTTGATTTTCAAATATGATCAATATCGTTAATTCAGATATTTTCGTTTTGTTGTTGTTTTTTTCTTTTATAATTATTCAATTGCATGTTTATTTTCAATTGTATTTAAATTTATGAGAAAGAATGAAAAACAATCGAGAAAATGAAAATTGCTCAATATTTTTAGTGTGATTAATTGCATGTAAATTATGAAAAAGGCATATATTATATTATATGTTTTCACAATAGGCGTTTAAGATCATATGTATGAGTTATAACTGGCCGGCTGCAGTACTCTCACGATAGAATCCTAACTGAATTGTTTGAGGGTAAACTACATCATGGGTACAATATTTATTTAACGAATTTTCATGCATTGGTCATGATCAGTGATCATTTTAACACGGTGCGTATAATTATTTGTTGTATGTTACTTTGCATTAACAATTACTACTTCCACATGGTCATGATCAGTTTGTGACAAAAAAATTTACTACAAAAAAAAAAAAAAACATTTATGACGAGTTATTTGTGACAAGAATACACGTACAACCCTTTTTTCTCTCCTTTATACAACTATATTTTATAACACGTACAAAGAAATGAGGGTATTTCTGTAAAATAATATGCCCCTCATTTAAAAAGGATCGTATAAAAATAAGACATAATTGCATGTGCATATTTGTTTTTTGCCGGAATTAACCTATATATGCTTTCTGGTTATCATTACTAGCTTTAAGCACTTTGATCAATTTTTAGGTGCGATAGGGCTAACCACAAAATCAACTCGGTATATCAATTTATCTACATGCATGACACGTTTTCTAATCTTTGTATTTCTCCAGAGCTATGGCAGATCTTGGAGGAAATGATCCCCTGCAGAAAAAAAAACAAACTGCTTGTGTTTCCTCATCGCCAAGTGATGATGGGGAATGGCTTAAAAAACTGAAAAAAGACATCGAGGCATTGCTGGGTAACATGAAGAAGCTCCTCAAAACTGTGGATGATCGCCTCAGTTCAAAGCCTCCAGCTCATGGGAATTAGTAGTTTATAATATATATATATATATATAGTATGTCACGATCAGAGAGATCATCATATATATCACTATATATATATCATGACCATCTAGATCTCCATATATACCGATAAATAATGAGTAGATGATCATTAGATCATCACTTTGATCATATATCGATCATCTATGTTTGTTGCTTAATGGGCGTCGTACTCTGTACGTACTAGCTAGTTTGGTTTGGTATTTAATTTCAAAATGCAGGCATGCATGCATGTGTGTTTCTAAGACTATGTTTATCATCATCTATTCAGCGAATATATCTTAACGTTTGTGCTTAATTGGTTTCTCATATAAACGTTTGTGCATGCTTGGTTATATGCTCAAAAAGAGAATAAAAATAAACAAAACTTTAAGCTAACCAAAGTGGAGGATGATCAACCACTTGATCGATCTCCGCAGGAAGAAATTACACGCGCAAGAGGGAGACTAACACGAGAAAGAAAATATATATGAGATCAAAGAGGGAAGAGAGTCGAATGTGAGGTGCAATGTGTGCTTAATTTCTGATCATCAAAGAGTAGGTACTATTCCATGCATATAGCTAGCCTGTGAGGAATTAGCAGGCACAAGAAGGAAAGAAATATGGAAAGTAGTAGAGAAAACGAAGAGAGAAGGCATGGAGAGTTGGAGACTTCCAAAGGAGGAAGAGAAAGGGGGAAATTTCCTGAGATAATATTAGAGCAACATGATCAACATAAAATCAGCAACCTTAGGCTACAAGAATATGAAGATACAACTGCTGGTACTCGTGGCATCATAGATGGTTCTGATATGAAGGCACAACCATCATCAAATGGTCTTGCCACTCATAATGCTCTTTGTAATTCATTTACTAGAAAGTCCTCATCTTAGCTGAGTTGTAATGCCCTTTTCTGTAAATTCTAAGTTTGTTACATAGCTGTACAGAGCTTGGGATATTCGATTGTCCTCCAGTTTGTTAGGATTTCTTTTACTGCTTTCAGTATATAAGCTGCACCACCTTGTAATACAGAACAACGAATATATTGAATGGAATAGTATCTTTTCATGTAACACCCCGCTCCCCAATAAAAACATTTTAGAATTTTTGGAGAGCCAGTGTGCTACTACTGAATTTGACTAAAACTTTTTCTTTTAAATAACGCGCCAGATGCAAAAGATTTCCATAAATAAAAAAAAATTTAATTAATACTTTAAAATCCAACATAGAGTTTGCGGAAGCACTTATTTAAAAAAATATAAAAGTCTCATGTGCTTATCAAAATAATTTACTTAAATCTTAAACCATAAAACTAAGCATAGCAAGATCTGTCTAGGCCTCTGCCTCGCCTTCCGGGGTCAAGTCCTGTCCTGCAGTCTCATCCTCATAAATGTCATCACCTGGGGTGGTTTAAAAACATGACATGAAAATAAACTAAAATGAGTCGAATACTCAATAAGTACACATCATACAGTAAACATAATAAACATAAGGTTTCTTGAAAAACGTGCATACTCATAAATTCATACGTAAATAACATGAACATGGACATGAGTTTATCTTTCGCTTGTCATAGGCCATTACCCACTGTTGACCCCCGTGAGTTAGGGTTAGCGAATCTAAATAGATTCTGATTCCGCCCGTGGCCGCGGGTTGTGGAATCCATACATAAGGAAGACATACTGGGTGCACTACCAGCGTATACGACCTGGCAATGCAATATGCCCATATCATAGGTACCGTCTTCATATCATAACATAGGCCGTTTCGTATCTTATCATTCTTATTTCATTATAATCATACTTGCATACTTGTTATATCATAGATTTCAAAAGAAATCACATACATACTTGTCATATCTTGTCATATCATATCATAGATTTGAAATGAAATCGCATTCTTTCATAACATGTCGTGATGCATGACTTCTCACATAAAATTGTAACTTTTCATAAATCTTTTGATGTATAACCTCTTTCATAAAATCATGAATTTTCATAAATAATTTGATGCATAATTATTTACACAAAATCGTAGATTTTTCTATTTTTATCATGTCTTGGGTACATAAAAAGGGGCTTCCAATAGAGGGTATACATGCATAATATTTTTATAAGAGACATGTCGTTTACCGTACATACGTGTAAGGGTATGATCATGCTACTTACCTTGCAGCGCTACTTCCTGAATCTTAAGTTGTAACTCATCACCGAGAATAGTACGCGATGGGGGATTGGTTGGATAAGACGATGGTGGCTCTGGGTGGCTGGGGTAAGACCGAAAGCTTGAGAGAAGCCGAGAAGAACGAGAGAGGTGGGTTCTCGGTCTGCTACGGCTTGCTTCGGTGGTTGTGGTTTCTTATGTTTTCTTCTGGAGGTCTCGGCCAGGGGTGGGTTTTATAGGCAAGGAAAATGGTATTGTGACCATAAGGAGATGAGATAGGATTTGGAGTTGAGAGTTTGGTTTCCTAATAGGATTTGGAGTTATTAATTAGAGGATAAGAATGAGGCTTATGGGTGGAGATAGGGAGAAATAATATTTAAATTCAAATAAAACTCTAGGCTATTGTAAAAATCGGGTCATAATAAAATAACAAAAATAAAATGATAATAATCTTATTAAAATAACAAATGTAAAATCTGATGATGATGATAATAATAATAATAATAGTAATATTAATAATAATATTGTTTATAAAAAAAAATACATAATACTTATCTTATAGCCTAAACTTAGGATCGGGTTGTTACATTTCATCACCTTCTTCTCTGCTCTTTCTCCTTCCTCTTCCCTTTTCTTCTTATTCTTACATGGTATCAAGAGCCACAGAGTGAGAATTTTTTTTTTCCAATGACTGATCCAAAGTCTTCAAACACTTCCCTTTTTCTGGATTTTACCAATATCATTAACCCCTATCGACTTGACTATGGGGATAACCCTTCTTTTTCTTTGGTTCCTGACCTTCTTACCACTGATAACTACACCACATGGTCAAGAGCTATGTTCAAAGCTCTTCGTGCCAAAAACAAACTAGGTTTTATTGATGGCACTTTGTCCAAACCTAAGAAACCTACTGACCCCCTTCATGATGCCTGGGAAAGATGTAATGATTTAGTGGTGTCATGGTTTCACAATTCAATCAATCCAACCCTCAAATCCAGCATTGCCTTAGTGGATGATGCTAAGCAAATATGGGATGAGCTCAAAGATCGATTCACTCAACAAAATGGGCATCGAATCTTTCAGCTTAAGAAGTCCCTCACAAGTTTACAACAAGAAAATGACCCAGTCAGTGTCTATTTTGGTAAACTTAAAACTCTATGGGATGAGCTCCTTATATATGATCCAATGCCCGATTATAAATGTGGCAAACTTTCTGTGCTACTTGATAGATACCAGAGGAATTGTGTTATACAATTCCTCAACGGTTTAAATGATTCTTACAGTATCAGTCATGACCAGATTATGCTACTGGATCCATTACCTCCCATAAACAAAATTTTCTCCATGATCTAGCAGCAAGAAATGCAACATACCATGCTTTCTGCCATCCCTTCACCAGATTCCATGGCTCTTGCTATTAAACATTCATATTCCCCATATAAAAAATTTTTCAAACCAGCTTAGCAACCCAAATGTGACAGGCCATTCTGTACTCATTGCAAAATTCAGGGTCATTCTCTAGAGAACTGCTTCAAGGCAGGGAATGCACAAGCCCCAGTTTGCACTCACTGTCACATGACTGGCCACATAGCAGACAAGTGCTATAAATTGCATGGCTATCCACCTAGGCACAAGTTACATGGTAAGATCAAGCCACTTGGATTCTCCTCTGTCAACATGACCTCACTTGAGCCAGAGGACCCATCAGATACCAACTTCAATTTTACCAAAGATCAGTATCAGCAAATCTTATCTCTGTTGCAGTCCAAGGAAGTTTCCATTGCAAATCATTCAATCAACA